>CM077156.1:173654326-173984312 GCA_039583875.1 Platanthera guangdongensis | reverse complement strand
CCATACGGTAGTGGGGGCAGGTCGGGAGGGGCAAGCTCCCGGCGACTCTAATTCAATGAACTGCATGTTGATCGTCCCGCCGGGGGAGGCAGGTCTCATCGGGGATAGACTCGTCGGGCATAATTGCTCGCAAATCGCCTAATCAGGGGACGCACCGCTGATGTGGGAAATCAACTGGGGCCAGATCCTCAGTAAACTGTGGTAGCGGCGACTATATAAATAACGTCGGACTCCAGCACTATGGCCGTGCGTCGCCTGCGCTAGGGAAGTACGTGTAAATATGTCGTGCGTCGCCAGTCCTCGTCCACACGTGGGGTGTGTAGGAGGCGTCGAATCACTCCCACCTCTACGACGATCGCTCGGCGTCACTCTCCCAACCTTCCTCGACTGCGGCCCTAACCTCCTCTGGGGCCTCCTCTTCACCCTCTAAACCCTGCTCCTCTTCCTCAAGTAACAGGTTCCGCGTGGGGCACTGCGCCGCCACGTGGCCCCTGCGAGAGCTCTAAAACATACAATGCCCCCAGATCGCTGGCCATCAGTGGCTACGGCTTTACCCTTCGCATCCGCGGGGGATACGTGAGGGTGCGGCCGTGGTGGTCTGGGGCGGAGCGGGTTTCCTAAAGTTCGAGGAATCAGTCCGAGAGGTGAACTGCCTCGTGCTAGACGAACGAAGGTACTGCTCATAGTCGAGGGAGAGCTGGAATATCTGATCAACAGTCTCCAAGCGGTGGGGAATCAACTCTCTAAGAATATCGGAACGAAGGCGAGCTCACTTCTGACGACCAGCTCATCGAAGCGAGCCATGTACTCGGCGACGGTAAGTGTCCCTTGCCGTAGGTTCTGTAGCTGCTCAAATAGCTGATCTCGATATGACGCGGGGAGGTACTTCTCCTTCAGTCTCTCCTTCATCTCGTCCATCTGGCGATGGGGTAGTAACCATCCTGCTTTAGAGCTCTCTCGACACTAATCCAGAATACCTTAGCTTGTCCGATCAACTTCATCTTTGCAAAGCGGACACAACGCTCGTCACTCATGTCGTACCACTCGAAGTACTGGCCCATGTCCAAGAGCCAATCACTGAAGGTTCGGATCTAGGCGACCATCGAACGAAGGGGCGTCGAGTCGGATGCGACGAGTGATGTCATGATAGTGGCCCCCTCTTCGAGGATCGGGGTAGTCCTCGGGGTAGTCATCATGAGCGTAGTCGTATCGAGCGGATGGGGGACCACGCTCTCTACGACCGGGGGGTAATAATCATCCTGGTGATGGTCACGGCGACGTGTGGGGGGCACACGATCTCTGGAGTCCGGCTGACGCTGACGTGGCATACGGTACTCATCACGCTGAGGTGGCAGCCTATCCCTTGCCGGGACTTGCCTGTAATCTCTCGCAAAATCAGGATGTCGCCTTACCGGCGGAATCGGGGCTCGATGAGGACTATCAGACTCTACGGTGCTGAGGTCTGCGGGAGGTGGGCCATCCCCTCGGGCGTTGCCCGCGACGTGGAGGAGACTTCAGGGTCGTACTCAAGAGAATCGTCACGCTGTGGAATCGTGTCCCTGACATCCTCTAAGTGGCCCGAAACGAAGGTTCACGCTCGGTTCAAGGGCAGACGCACATCGTCGAACTGGGCTCCTATGGTGTCAAGGCGACCTAGGATAAGGCGTTCGGAACTCAGCGAAAGCGGCGTCCGAATTCGAACTCGTCGCTCCGTCCTCAGTGTTCTGTGGCTCTACCATGCTTACTCGAAAAAGCCTAACCACTACGGAGCATGCAAGTGGCATAACCTGGCTCTGATTACCAAATGATGTAGGGGAGGCTAGTGGGGATCGGGCGCGTAGGAAAATACGTGCAAGTGTGAGGGAATATGTGAATGCGATGTTACATGCAATGAGCAGTCGGATAGCAACGACTAGTAACGTAAGCAATGAAAATTAGCAACACCACGCAGTTAATCGAAATAAAAAGCAATTAAATAAATTTTGGCAATTGGCAACGGCTTCCGACGCACGGAGGGCTAAGCAAGCAGCGGCGCGCGATAACTCCACAACAAATATTAGCGTAAAAGACAACAACTATCAAACTACGATCACAACACAAGCATAGACAAACAACCAAGTGCAAATGTCAAATACAAACACAATACCATGAAAGACTCACGATGCAGGGGCTGATCCGAGATGGTGGAGACTTGAGAGGCCGGATGCAAAACAGGCGATCGGAGACGAACACGGTGGCACGGGTGACGTCACGGTGGCTGCCCACGGTGGAAAAGAGGGGTGCGGGCCGGAAATGGCGAGATCCGGCAGCTAGGGAATGGAGCGGAGGGTCGGTCGGGGGTAGATCCGCTGTTTAGGGCGGATCCGGGAACTGACGAGAGTGGAGAGATACGTAAGGGGATGGTAGATGCGGGGGAGGTAGTGCTAGATCAATTAGATCTAGGATTTTCGGAGTGTTGGGGGGTGGATCCACGAGGGGAAGGAAAGGAGGGGGCGGGTAGGGCTAGAGAAAGGCCCTAGGGAAAATCAGATTTGGAGAAGGAGGGGGGCTGGAGATGTGCTGGACGGACCTGCAGCCAAGTCGGCGGACAGGGGTTACGGGGGGAAGAATCTGAAAATCTCCCGGGTTTACTGTAGCAGCAGAGGCGGAAAAGGCGCTGAAGTCCTGTAGCACCCAGCGGCTGGTGTGTGAACTCCGGGATGGGTTCCGGAGGCTGGAACAAGATCTCGAGGGGTGGAAAATGAAGGTGGAGGGAAGGGGATACTTGGGGGGGGGGGGGGAGTTTGGCGGCCTAGGAGTCGTCACCTAGGGTTCCACGGCGTCGACACAGGGGAGGGATCGCTTGAATCCGGGATTACTTCTCTCCAAATTCTGCAATATCCTGGAATCAGCCCCCTAGCATCCTATTTATAGAAAAACATAACTTAGGGCATCCCCATCAACGGCTATGATTGGTCGGTGGGTTAGTCCTGGAAATACATCAAAATACACTCAAGAAAAATAAAGTAATATAGTGATTTGACTCGCGACGACGTCCCGGACGCTATCGCGGAGTCCGATCGGCGATCCGATCAAGTCTTCCTGCGCGAGTACATGTATGTGGGCCCCGCCTTGCGGCGAGCTCCTCCAAGTGCATCAGATGGCTCCCCATCAGAAAGGATTGACATGCAGAAACGGAGACTTGGAGACGCTTCGGTTTTGGGAAAACCCTAAATCAGAGAGAAATCTGAGCGATCCCGTCAATTGAATAGAGGACTGGCGTCGAAAATCACAAATACCACGGGATTAGACGATCATAGAAGGACATAAACTTAGATTCACAAAATATACAGAATTTGAAACATGAACAAATCATTAGGGATCACAAATTTCTGATTAAGAGAGACATGGGGGAGATTCTTACCAATAAGAACCAAATCCGGGCTAAAAACCCGAGTAGCGGGGGAATCGAGCGAACTTTAGGCAAAATCGGAGCCCAAGGGGTAGAGGGCGGCTGCCGGCCTAAGGAGAGGAGGGAGAACATGGCTGCCAGCCCCTGGAGGAGGAGAAGCGGTAGCTGCCGGCCTTGAGAGGAGGAGAACAAACTTCTGTTGGCCTCCAGAAATGGAGATGAGGCTGACGATCCTTGCTCCTTGAAGGAGAGGGGAAACAGGAGGAGGACTGCCGACCACGCCAAGGAGAGGAGGAGATGCCGGCGAAAGCAGGAGGCACTGCGACTTGTGGAGAGCGGCGACATGCGGGAGTCGGGAGATGGGATCTAGCAGGAGACAGGGCTCGACGCAGGAGATGGTGCGGAAGCCCAACAACAACAACGACAACAACAACGACAACATTCAAGCCTTTATTCCACTATAGTGGGGTCGGCTATATGGATCCTTTGTCGCAATTGTGCCCTATCTTGTGTCATAATCTCACTAATAGCTAAGTACATCATGTCTTTCCTTACAGTTTCATTCCAAGTCTTTATTGGTCTACCCCTCCCTCGTTTAACATGCCTAGGGACTAGACTCTCACAACGCCTAACAGGTGCCTTTAATGGTCTCCTTTGTACGTGTCAAAACCATCTTAGACGAGCTTCTTGCATCTTCCCTGCAATTGGTGCTACTCCTGTTTTATCTCTTATACTTTCATTTCTAATTTTATCCAATCTCGTGTGTCCACACATCCACCTAAGCATTCTCATCTCCGCAACTCTCATTTTTTGCTCATGTACACAATTCACTGCCCAACACTCGGAAACATAGAGCATTGCGGGTCTAATTGCAGTACAGTAAAACTTGTCCTTAAGTTTTAGTGATACTTTACGATCACATAAGATTCCAGACGTGCGACACCATAAGATATCAGATTTTCATGCCTTACAAATAATTTTTTTTTATGTATACTAACTATAATAATATGTTATAAAAATAGAAAACAATATAACAAATAAAAAAATGAGCAATTAATATTACAAAATAAAATCGAATAGTATATAAGATAAAATATTATTAACAAATACAAAATGATACGTTGTAAAATATCTTTAATAGTATACGATAATTTTATTTTGATAACATAAAGTTTATTACAAATAAAGAAGATTTAAAAGTTAAAAATTTTTGATTGATTATAAGTTTTTCAAACTTATAAAATTATATTAAAGATATGCAAACAATCAACTAATAAATATATTTAATATTTCCATTTCTTCAGTAATATGAAATTAAAAATTTGTGAAACAACAACACTCGAGCCTTTATCCCACTATAGTGGGGTCGGCTATATGGATCCCTTGTCGTCATTGTGAGCTATCTTTTGTCATTATCTCACTAATGCCTAAGTACATCATGTCTTTCTTTATCGTTTCATTCCATATCTTTATTGGTCTGCCCCTCCCTCATTTAACATGCATAGTGACTAGACTCTCACAACGCCTAACAAGTGCCGCTAATGGTCTCCTTTGTACGTGTCCAAACCATCTTAGACGAGCTTCTCGCATCTTCTCTGAAATTGGTGCAAATCCTGTCTTATCCCAGATACTTTCATTCCTAATTTTATCCAATCTCATGTGTTCACGCATCCACCTAAGCATTCTCATCTCCGCAACTCTCATTTTTTGCTCATGTACACAATTCACTGCCCAACACTCAGAACCATAGAGCATCGCAGGTCTAATTGCAGTATGGTAAAACTTGCCCTTAAGTTTTAGTGGTACTTTACGATCACATAAGATCCCTGATGCGCCTCTCCACTTCAACCAACCCGCTTGGATTTTATGTGTCACATCTTTATCAATACCTCTGTCTTTTTGGACTATCGATCCAAGATATTTAAAACACTCACTACAGGAAATATCTTGATCACCCAACTTAATAACGAAGTCATCTGTCCTTTTGTACTGCTAAATTTAAGCTCCATATACTCCGTCTTTGCCCTGCTCAACCTAAAACCCTTATTTTCTAAAGTATCTCGCTAAGATTCAAGTTTTGCGTTTACACCCTCGCGCGTCTCATCAACCAAAACGATATCATCCGCAAACAATATATACCAAGGTATTGCATGTTGGATATGTCTGGTGAGATCAATTAAGATAAGGGTAAAGAGATAAGGTCTTAAAGCTGAACCTTGATGTAAGCCAACAGTGATAGGGAATTCCTGTGTTAATCCTCCAAATGTCCTCACCCTTGTCATTGAATTTGTATACATATTTTTGATTGTGTCAATATATGAAATATTTACACCGTTCTTTTCTAAGACTCTTCATAAGATCTCTCTTGGAACTATATCATAAGCCTTCTCAAGATCAATAAACATCATATGCAAATCTTGTTTTCTTTCCCGATAATTGACAATGAGTCTCCTCAAGAGATGTATAACTTCCATGGTCGACCTCCCTGGCATGAATCTAAATTGATTCTCCGAGATGTTAGTCTCTCATCTTAATCTTCTTTTTATTACTCGTTCTCATAGTTTCATGGTATAACTCATCAATTAAATTTCTTTGTAATTAACACAATTTTGTATATTCTCTTTATTTTTATACAAAGGTACCAAAATACTTTCTCTCAATTACTCTGACATTCTCTTTGACTTCAGTATCTTATTGAAAAAACATGTAAGACACAAAATTCCTTCATTTCCTAAACATTTTCATAATTCGATGGGTATATCGTCTAACCTAACCACCTTTCTATTTTTCATCTTATTTAAAACATCTTTTACCTCTGATACTTGAATTTTACGATAAAACGTCATGTTCTTATACTTATCTGATTTACTTAACTCTTTCAAGTTCAATTCATTGTCTTTTGTTTCATTATGAAGTTGATAAAAGTATCTTTTCCATTGCTTTTTAATATCCACATCAACCGTCAAAACTGTATCTGTTTCATCCTTTATGTATTTTACTTGACTGAAATTTCTTGTCTTTCTTTCTTTAGCTTCGAGTAATTTTATATATGTCACGCTCTCCATCTTTGGTATTTAGTCGCTTTTAAAATTCTTCATAAACTTTACTTTCTGCATGTTTAGCTTCTTTTTTGCTAACTTTATACCTGACTAAATTTTCATCATTACTACAAGCGTAGATTGATTTTATAGCTAGCCCTCTTTGCCCTCACTTTGTCTTGCACTTCCTCTTTCCACCACCAAGATTCTTTATTTGGGGGCGCAAAACCTTTTGAGACTTCAAGCACGTTCTTTCTACTTATCCTTAAATGTGAAGACATAACTTCACATGAGACATTATGATCAATATAAGGGTCATCAACTAGTCATTCCATAACTGCCTTCTTGAAAACTACCTGTTTTTCCATCTTCAAGTTCCACCACCGAATTTTTTGTGAAAGCCCTAACCAAACAAAATATATCGGGGGCGGGGGCTGACGCTCGGTTTAGAAGAATAGAGGAGGGATTTTAATTAGTTTAGTTTTTTATTTTCTCTTTAATTACAAATTTGTCATTGGGAAATTTATTTTCATTTTTCAGGTTGTTACAGTAGACGACGTATACCAAGGGTATGTCCATCGCAAACTGTTACATTACCGCCCATGACCATGAAGGAGCATTTTTTGATATTAAATTTCGCACGCCCTGGGTATACGACATGTACCCAGGGTGTGTGTAACTTTAAAGATTGTGAATTTGAGAAACACAAACAGCTGGAGAGCGTGAATTGAAATATGTTAATTAAGCTTAAAAATGTACAAAGACAAGCTAATTTAATTAAGCTTAAAAATGTATGAAGACAAGCTAATTTAGTTTAATACATAAAAGTATGTTTAAAATATATATAATTTACACAGTATCACCAAGCAAGGGCTGGTCTGGCCCAGATAGATATGCCCCTTTTTGAATGGGGAGCCTGGTGTCACAGACTTGTCCCCTTGACAACGTCGCGTACGACCTTAGCTCCTTCCCGCGCCCCTTCGCAGCTAGCTAAGTCAGCCTCCGTCAACACTTGATCTTGGAAAGATAAGTAAGAGAGTACTTAGAAAGGGTGAATGAGAGAGCAAGAGAGCAAGAATGTGTGAGAGAGCAAGAGAGCAAGAATGTGTAAGAGAGCAAGAGAGCTTTATTGCTTGAATTGTTTGGTGATTTATAAATGAGGGGATCTTCCCCTTATATAGGCCCCCAAAGAGTTTTCCCTCCAAAAGATGGAAGGATCTAGAATACTCTACCATCATCTATGTATCTACATCTTTTAAGAATGTTTTAGACTAATCTCCATGTACAAGAATATCCTCCAAGATCCTATATTTCTCTAGAAATCTCCAGAAGTTAACCTCATAGATGCAAGGTCGTGACATCCTCTCACACCTAAACTGGCGACGCCCTCGTCGCCTCATACCGTTGGATGATGTCTTTAAAATGCCAGAGATCTACTAAAGTTTCCCATGTCGCTTCAGACTCTAGCCTTCCTTTCCACTTGGTCAAATATTGCGTGCTAGGTTGCACACCTCTTCTCCGCACTGTTTTCTTTGTGAGCACTTCTTCCACCTCTTTGTCAAAATACTTGGTCATCACTGGTGGTGGTCTTTGAGATATTCCCCTCTGAAGATCTTCATAGCGTTCATGATAAGGCTTTAGTATGCTGACATGAAACACTGGATGTATCTTCAAAGAGTTTGGTAGGTTGAGACAGTATGAAACTTTACCCACCTTAGCAATCACCGGAAATGGGCCTCCATATTTTCTAACCAATCCTTTATGCAAGCTACGTAAGGCTTTGAATTGTTGGGGTAGAAGTTATACCATGACCTTGTCCCCAACCGTGTATTCCACCACCCGTCGCTTTGAATCGACCTACTTTTTCATCCTTTTGCGCGTTTTCTCTAAACATGCTCTGGCTAAGTCTGCTTGTTCCTCCCAAGACTTAGCCATTTTCCATGCTCCTGGGTTTATTCCTTCATCAGCTATGGCCAAAGTGTGTGGAGTAAGTGATTGTCTTCCCGTTGCAAGCTCAAATGGACTCATTCCAGTTGTCTCACTCCTTTGTAGATTGTATGAGAATTGCGCCACATCCATCAACATGACCCATTCCTTCTTATTGGCACTCACGGAGTGTCGTAAGTAGCACTCAAGTAACGCATTCACCCTCTCAGTTTGTCCATAAGTTTGAGGGTGGAAGATTGTGGAGAAGTTGAGTTCAGATCCCAACAACTTGAACAACTCTATCCACAATTTTCCCGTAAATCTGGGGTCTCGATCACTAATAATAGTCTTCGGTAACCCCCAATATTTCACTACATTCTTGAAGAAAAGACGTGTTGTCTCCTCCGCTGTAGTGTCCCTTGTGCTAGGGATGAATGTACAATACTTGGAGAATCGATCCATCACTACTAAGATCGTTCCACACCCTTCGGATTTAGGCAAAGCATTGATGAAGTTAAGTGTCACCGACTCCCAAGGATGCTCTGCAATAGGCAATGGCTCCAATAGTCCAGGGGGTTGCTTGTTGTCCACTTTGTCTTGTTGGCAAACAAGACAAGTTTTGACGTATAGCTCCACTTCATCTCTCATCTGTGGCTAAAAGTATGAGTCCTCCATCAACGCCAACGTGTGTTTCTGTCTAGGATGTCCCGCCCATTTCGTGTCATGACATTCTTTGATGATATCCCTCCGTAGGTTATCCCACTTAGGGATGTATAGTTGCCTTCCTTTGGTGTAAAGTAGCTCATCCTCAACCCAAAATCTCCTGGCTTGGCCTTCCTTGGCCAAATGCACAAGTTACATGACAAGAAGATCCCCTTTCAACCCTTGCCTCACGCGATCTAGTATTTCTCCATTAGCCATGGATATCGCGGCTAACTCGGTCTTGCGGCTTAGTGTATCTGCCACAACATTAGTCTTCCCCGCCTTATGCTCCAAGAGGAAGTCGAACTCTGCTAAGAAGTCTTGCCACTGTGCTTGCTTTGCTGTCAACTTCTTCCGTGTTTGGAAATAAGTTGTAATATTATCCGTCTTGATCGTGAATTGTGTTCCTACTAGATAATGTCTTCATACTTGCAAGCAATGTATTATGACCGTCATTTCCTTCTCCTGAATGGTGCACCTTCGTTCCGCCTCGTTGAGTTTGCGACTTTAAAAGGCTAGGGGATAACCTTGCATTAGAACCCCACCGATCGCAAAGTCTGATGCGTCTGTGTGCAACTCAAACCTCTTGTTGAAGTCTGGAAAGGCAAGTACCGATTCACTGCAAACCATTGCCTTCAAGTCTTCAAAAGCTCGTTGGCATTCATCCGTCCATAGCCAACCCTTGTTTTTCTTCATTAAGTCCATCAATGGAACTGCCCTCTTCGGGTAGTCCTTGATGAACCCACGGTAGTAGTTCACCAAGCCAAGGAATGATCGTAGATAAGTCACCTTTGTTGGCGGCTCCCATCCTTGAATGGCTTTCACCTTGGTCATGTCCATTCGTAGTTGACCATGTCCGATGACATGTCTAAGAAATTGTATCTCCTCTTGTCCAAATGAGAATTTGGACTTCTTCACGTATAACTCGTTCTCTCGCAATGCTTGGAATACCAAGCTAAGATGCTTGGCATGCTACTCCAGGGTATCGTTGTAGACCACGATGTCATCCAAGTACACCACCACGAATTTGTCCAAGTATGAGTGGAATATTTGGTTCATTTGAGTGCAGAAAGTTGCTGGTGCGTTGGTTAAAATGAAAGGCATCACCAACTATTCGAATGCTCCATACCTTGTGACACAAGTGGTCTTAGGTTCATCCCCTTCTGCAATCCGCACTTGATGATATCCCTTTTGTAAGTCCAACTTGGAGTAGATCCTTGCCTTCCCAAGCATGTCAAAGAGATCCGCAATGAGAGGAATGAGATATTTGTTTTTTATCGTGACCTTGTTTAATGCCCGATAGTCTGTGCAAAGCTGCAAGGTTCCATCCTTCTTCTTTTGGAATAGCACCGGGACACCAAATGACGCCTTTGATGAACTGATCATTCCCGACACTAGTAGTACTTGAAGTTGCTTCCTCAACTCCTCCAATTCAGGGGGAGCCATTCTATATGGTGCTTTGGCCGGTGGCTTTGTCCCCAGCTCTAGCTCAATCTTGTGATCCACATCCCTCCGAGGTGATAGCTTGAGAGCTAACTCGGCGGGCATAATGTCCTCATTCTTCACTAGAACGTTCACAATGAGGTGAGACACCTCCTCCCTTATGTCACCTTTGTCTTCCTCCTTTAGGGTGGTCAAGTAAGTTGGTTCACCCTTCTTGAACCCTTTTACAATTTGCATGGCCGAGAGTTGTTTTGGCCCTTCCTTGTCTAACTTTGATGGTCCTTGCATCGTTAGGACCATGCATGCAGTTCCTTCCTCCAAGATGCAAACTGAGCGATGTGCTGGCATGACAATGTCTTGCATCTTCTCTAGAAAGTCCATTCCTAGCACAACATTGAAGTCATCCATCTGTGCTATAGAGAAGTCCACCCTGCCCTTAAAGGTGCCCATGTGCAACTCCACGTTGCGTGTAACTCCATCGAGCGGCCTTGCTTGACTGTTCACCGTCTTGATCCAACCTCCGCCCTTCATGACTTGCAAGCCCAACCTCTTGGACTCTTCTTCTGTCATGAAGTTGTTGTGAAGCTCCTGTATCGATTAAGGCCTTCGTGGTCTTCCTATTGACCAAAGCTTCCACATACAAAAACGCCATGCTTGATGTAGCTTTTGATGGCTGCACGTTCAAAGCATTTAGTAATTGCAATGAACTCATTTGAGAAGTACCTTCTTCCGGTGGGGTGACGTTTTGGCTCTCCACCATAGCGGATAATGATCCCAACTTTGGACAGCTGCTCATCAGATGTGGCCCCTTGCACACATAGCATCCGCCTTTTGATACGAAGTTCTTTTTCCTTTCTTCAAACTCCTTCTGTGGGTCGGGCAAAGTCTTTGATCCTCCTTTGAAGTGGGTGGTCTTGTTGTCTCGCCGATCTCCCCAATTTTTACCAATGTTGAACTTGTCCTTCTCCTTGATTGGATTGGATTGGCGTTGAAACTCAATAAGAGACTCGGCGATAGCAATGACGTCTCTGGTGGTCCTTGGGTCCTTCCGCTTGACCTCTTTCTTGACCCAATTTTGCAGTCCATCAATGAAGTTGAAGAGGAGAATGTGCTCGGGAACATCAAAGACTTGTAGCGATAGTGCTGTGAACTCCTTGACATAGTCTCCAATGGTGCCCTTCTACCTCAGCTCCCTGAGCTTCCGTAAGTTGTCATCCTTCACATTCTCCGGGATGAAGTTCCTTCTCAACTCTTGTTTGAAGTACTCCCAAAAGTCGATCCGGTAAAGTCCATTGGCAATATCTGCTTGTATTTTCCGCCATCATAATGAAGCAATGTCTTCTAGATAGTAACTAGCATGACGTACCTTTAAGGCTTCATCTGTAATATCGTATCCCTCCAAGTATTTCTCCATATGCCAAAGGAAGTTCTCTACCTGCAAAGCATCCAACTTTTCCGCAAACTTCATAGGCTCTGGCACGTCCAGCCTTGAGTTGTTCATCATGGCTCCAATGTTCCCTCCATTGGTAGGACTTTGCTTACGCAAGTCTTCCACTTCTGTTTCCACATTTGTCAAGCGCTCTTTAAAGTCACTAATGATAGTGTCAAAAGCATTATGTGTCACGACCCGTCTCGAAAAAAGTCAGAGTGCGCTTCAGGCGGGCCGTGATGCCAAGGGCATGAGCGGAAAGAAAACCATGTCTGCTAAGGCGGATGCAGAGAATACTGAAAATAGTTTTAAAATAGTTAATTTAGAGAAAAATAGTTTGACTTTATTGCGGAAGACTTTATAGTTTAAAAATAGTGAGAGTTTTAAGTGCACATGCATTTTTTAAAAAATTCATATTTTACGGGTACTATTACAGTTTTCATGTGATTATGATTCACAAGAGAATGCACATGCATTACTTTTAAATTGTAATACATAAAGTATTTAAATAGTCTAGCAGTTGTCCATGATACAAGAGAAAATGTCTTATTGTAATTATTATATAAAAAAAATATTTGACAGTAAAAGAAATGTAAACATAGAACCTGAAACTTTAAGTAAATCGGGCTCGGGAACCTAACGGCGCTGCACGAACTCTAAGACAATTCCAAAACAAAAAGGAAAAGCCTCAGAACATTGAAATAAGCAGAGTGAGCAAGGTAAAGTACAGAACAGTAACAGAAGCAGAAATGTAGGAGTGTACCGGTTTCTCAAGAAACAAAACTATTCAATGACAAACAAATAAAATAGCTAAACAGAACAAGTTAGTTTATTAGAATACTCCGGAGTATAACACATAATAGAAACAAGTAATATCATAAGTAGCAATCAAAGAAGTGTGTAGGTGTTTTGAGTGGTGTGCATGATTCACACTCAGTCCGGATACAAGTCTTATCAGGAAACTTCCTGCTTGTCGTGACCCTCGTCACGGCCCAGGCTCGGCTCAAGGAGTCTTAGTGGGTCTCAACTGGCGTCGTGAAGGCTGCAACCCAAGTGACTCCAACACGTTTCAATGTTTTCTTATGATATTATGAGTTGCATGATTCACACTATAGAGCTTTTAGCAGAAACGAATTCACTTAAAAGTGACAGATCAGGTGAAGGACTGACTTAACTCAAGACTTACAACCAGACAAGCATAAAGAAAAAGATTCGATGACACAAACAAAACCAGATAGGAAGTAATATATTTTACGGGTTCAGGTATTTACAAGTGATACGATTACACACTACTTTCCTGGACACCAAATATTCATTTATATTAAACAATTTTCAGACATAAATATCCTCCAAGTAAAACAGTGTGTATATATACGAGCATGACACAAATCATCAATCATTAAATCGTAGCAAGGAATCTAAACCGTTAACCTTCAAAATAATTATTACTCATGTTCACAAGAACTATAGGTCTTCTAATCATCAATCAAATGAGATACAATTTATATAAGTGCGAATCCAAATGATACAATTCATACAATTTTTAATAATTCTCATTATGATATTTGTTAATCATTCCCAAAAATTCATCATACTTCGAATTATACATCAGACGAGGGATCCGTTCATCTAAGTGAACATTTAAATAAAATTGTCTGTGATCACAATCTCATGACATTCCAAAAATATTAACCCTAAGATATTAACTTGCCGGATTAGACATTTGATACTTTAATTCATAAGACAACACAAACAGACAGGGGTGAAATCGTATAATCATAAGAACAAACCAAGTAATTGAAATTCAATGATTGCAACAGAGAGAGAGAGATCTCTACTTGCCTTAAAGAAGCTGAAATTAGCGGCGACGGCGGCTAAGCGGCGTTAGCAAAATTGACACTCCTCAAGCGAACCTGTACAAGAACGATGAAAGCAACATAGCAAACATCACACTAACATAGGCATGATTCGATACATAACTAGATCAAGAGCGGGCTAAGAAATTTACCTCCCTTAAAAGAGAGGGGAGAAGAGACTACCACGCCTAAACGGAGGCTTGACGGCGCTTGGGTTACGAAAACCCTAATTCAAAGAGAGATTTGGAGAGATTCCATCTCTTGAGTCGCGGAGCTATGCCGGGAACCAAAAACACAACACGGTTAGACAAAAACAAGAGGGGAAAACTCATGAATCACAAGTTGTACAAAATTTGGAGACAAGAAATCCCAAAGCAAAACAAGAAAATCTGAATAGATGAGTAAAAGAGGGAGAATCTTACCCACGGAAGTCAAATTCGGGTTCAAGGAGGAGAAGAAAACCCTAGCAAAATCGGAGCCCACAGAAAAGTGAAAGCGGCTGCCGGAGAGAGAGAAGGCGGCTGCCGACCTCTTGAGGAGGAAAAGGATGCGGAGAAGGGGTTGCTGGCTTCTTGGAGAAGAGATGAACTCGTTGGCCAACACAAGAGAAGGAAGCGCCGGCCTGAGAGAAGAGAATTAGAGGAGGCATCGTCGACCAAGGCAGAAGGAGGAGGGGGCACAAGCGACGGCGACATGAGGCACAAGAGGCGGGATCGGGAGTCGGCGCTGGAGCGGGAGGCGGAATCGGGACCTGCGGCTTGCGAGAGACGCGCTGGAGCAAAAAATCGGGATCGGGAGACCTAGCGGGAGACAGTTTCACGCGGCTGGCGGGATTGGGACGGGTGCAGGGAAAAAAGTTGGCTCGATTATAATATAAGGGGGGGGGGAATACTTAGGCTAATAATTTTATTAATATTATTAATATTATCATAACCTAAAATCGGGTTGTTACATTCTCCACTACTTAAAAAGTTTCGTCCCAAAATTTTTTGAGAAACTCCGAAAGATGTCAAAAATGGCGAAAAAATCAGATGATATCATTCCAACAAGAATTCACAAATCAAGACATGAAGGCTATCTATGAATACAAATAAATAAAGAGGACAAGCACAGAGACGTAATAAAATCAAGAGAAATTTGCGGGTACTTATTATGATCAAGAAAAAAGTTACAGATTGAAAGAAATTGTACCTAATCACCTAGAGGGGGGGGGGTGAATAAGTGACTAAATCTTTTAAACTTTTTTAGGCAGATTGCAGATTATATCACAGAGTTATAATTACTACTTCACAGAAATCAATCAACAATCACAGAATCAAACATGCACACAGTGAACACACAGATTTATAGTGGTTCCCCAAGGTTTGGGTACATCTACTTTCACCCTTCGTCTATCTAGTAGTGTACTAGATTCGGCCAAACTCCTCCACTATCTTAGATCCTCAGATCTTACACTCAGAACCTCAAACAGGTTCCTACATCTCAGGCCCAAGGCCCTACAACTCAGTCTTCTCCAAAGACCTACACCCAGCTTCTTCACAAAGCCTACACTCAGCCACAAGGCCTACACTCAGCCACAACAGGCCTACACTCAGAGAATTAGATCTCCTACACTCAGGCACACAGACCCTACCACTCAACCTTTATAATTACAAGCTTACAACTCAGATCCCTAAGGATCCTACAAGAAAATAAGAATACAAGAATATACCTACAACTCAGTGAAAAGAGAAAAGAGTTGATAGGTTCTTGATGAGTTCTTGGAAGAACTCTGCTGAGATCAACCTCACTTGGCTTTCTTCAAAGCTTCTTGAATGTAGAACACAATAGGATTGATTCTCTGCAGCTGATCTTCAATCACTGCAACTTAAGATTCAGAACTAGGTCTGAACCCTTCTTTACAGCCTGGTTCCAACGGCTGTCTTCTTGGAAGAAGCTCTCTCTCTCCAACTACTTAGATCTTCAGATCACTTCAACTGATTTGTGTTAATCTATGTTGAATCATCATCTTCTGTTGACAGAATAAGTCTATATATAGGCCTTCTTCATGGTGACCGGCTGATCCGGTTCCTAACAGCTTTCTGACAACTCTGACAGGTGCAGTAGACCGGCTGGAATGACAGCTGTCAAGTCATCCAGTCAGTTCTTGAAATAACTGTAACTGTCTGAAAGTGTCGAGACAGTCTGTCTTTAAGTGTCGACACTTATAGACTAAGTGTCGACACAAGTAGACTAAGTGTCGACACTAGCCTTCAAGGTGTCGACACAACTCCTTGTGTTGTAGAATTTATATCTCGACACTGCTTCTTCATCATGTGTCGACACTGATATTGTGTGTCGACACAACTTCTTGTTCTTCAGTACTTAGTTGAATTCTTGTAAGTGTCGACACAACTCATTTGTGTCGACACAACTCTTTTGTGTCGACACATCTTCATGTGTTGAACTTCTTAAGTGTCGACACATCTTCTTGGTGTCGACACATGCCTTCTGTGTTGATACTTGCTGAGTGTCGACACAGCTCCTTGTGTCGACACATTCTTCTTCTGTTGAGACTTTGACTGTGTGTCGACACATCTCCTTTGTGTCGACACTTGTACTTAGAATTTTTGTTGAACTTTGCTGAGTGTCGACACAGCCTCCTAGTGTCGACACTTCCTTCATGTATTGAGTCTTCTGCTGTGTGTCGACACATTCATCATTGTGTCGACACTTTCTTCATGTGTTGAGTCTTCTGCTGTGTGTCGACACATTTTTTATTATGTCAACACTAATACTTAGACTCTATTGATATTTGCTGAGTGTCGACACAGCCTCTAAGTGTCGACACTTTCTGATGTAGACACAGTTCCTCTGGGTGTCGACACTGCTTCTAAGTGTCGACACTGCTTCACTGGACTTTTCTTCATTGAGTGTCGACACAGCCTTCATGTGTCGACACTTTCTGTCTGGTGTCGACTCTGCATCTCTGGTGTCGACACAATTACTCCAAGTGTCGACACTTTTTGCCTGGGTGTCGACACAAGTCTTCTTAAGTGTCGATACTTTCCTTCTGGGTGTCGACACATGGACTTAGAAACTTTTCAGCTTTCCCTGTAAATACTTGACCTGCACAACTAAACTCAAAACACATCAAATACATTTTGATGTATATCATTGAGTAGGGTGATGCTTCTTCAAATCAGGTACATTTAAACCAATGTACTCAACAATCTCCCCCTATTTGGAGAAGTCATAACCCTAAGTCAATGATATACACCATACATAACAAAATTACAGTATGATGTAAAACAGGATTATGCAGTCAGGGAAAGTACATAAACATGTATCAAACAAAACATGTATACACAGATATCATCTCAGAACAATTATGAAATAGATTTATAACACATCACATTATTCTAACAACTTTATCATATTCATTATACAAAAGTTTACAGAATGTTTAACATCAAAAGATTACAACTGTAAACTAAAGATAAATTCTATTCTATTCCTGCTCAGCCTCCTTGATAACTATGCCCTTGTCAGACTGTATCTTTGCTTGCACAGGGGCTTCAGCATCTTCAGCAGCAGGCTTCTTGCCTTTCAGATCCTTCTTCTTAAGCTCCTCAGCTTTGATCTTCTGCCTTTCAAAGTAATGATAAGGTTTGGGAAAGTACTTGCTAGGCTCCTGGGCAGTAGGAGGTAGCTTTCCCATCTTTGCCTTTCTTCTGTATTGCACAATGGCTTCTTGCCTTGTCTCATGCTTTCTCCACTCCAATTCAGAAAACCACTTGTTTCTATCTTGAATATTGTCTTTGGCAGCCTTCCATGCAGTTAAGATAATATTCCTTGAAGTGGGACTCCACTGTTCAAAATCAGGCCTTTGTTCAGCTTGCTCTCTGAACCTCTTATTAGACAATTTAGTCTCTTGTTCTTTCAGCAACAAAGCTTCTTGTTCTTTCAATATGGCCTCAGATACTGGCTGAACCACTTTCTCTATGATGACCTTCTCAATTCCCTCAGGAGGGCTATACATGGATTGTATATCAGCATGTATCATATCAAAGTCTGGAGGAGGGTAGATTACTTGAGCCACTTCAGGTTGCTCCCCTCTTAGATATGCAGGATTTATCCCAGACTCTGCAACATTATCATCATCACACAATGGAGGATATCCAAGGGTGGCTCTGATGGAATTGGAAATTCATTTTGCATGATCAGAGCTGGCTTTAACTAACACCCTCTCCCCCTTTATGACTTCTCTTTCTATGTGATCCCTTAGATCATCTTTCTGAAATCTGATTTGTGCATTTAGGTAATTGACTTCATCCTTATAAAAAGATTTCAACCTTTGGAGTTTTTCAGTGATCAACTTCTGAGAGTTTTCAATAGCAGAAGTAACAGCAGTTATGCCTTCTTGTAAAGTTTTATCAAACTCTGCCTTAACAGTAGCATTAGTTGTAGTCAGTCCAGCAGCTATATTCTTCATCTCTGTGACAATTGCATTGTGAGAAGCGGTCAAATTGTCATTCATCCTGAGTTGGTTCTCCAGAACATATCTTTGCTTCACTACAAGTTCATCCACTTGTGCTTTGATCTTTTCTTGATGAGTTGCTAGATAGACTACTGCATTCCCTCCCTTGTGGAAGCAGTCAGTCATCTCCTTCTTATTTAGATTCATCTCAAATCTAATAGACTTAATGTCCTGGGCCAGATCAAATTGTAGAGATTTTTGCCCTTCATCCACATACTTCTCTATGGCTTGCCTTTGCTCATCAAGCTTTATCTGCATAGCAACCATCAGAGAACTATAATCTACAGATGGTGCTGGCTGTGATATAGGATGTGGTGAAATGGTTTGCAGAGCTTTCTTATAAGTTTGGCTTCTTCTCTTAAATACTTGGAATTTCCTCTTCTTTGCTCTTGCAGACTCCTCATCTTCAGAAGCAGATGTACTAGCTATATTAACCCTCTCCCTAGGTAGCTCCTCAACATCCTTTGCCTTCTCAGCCTCTTTCCTTGCAGTTTCTTCTAGAACTTCCACTTGCTCCCCCTCAACTTGGGCATTCTCCCCCTCAGCAGCAGCAATTTCCTTTTCAAAGTCTGTTTGGTCCAGATTAAGGAAGAGATCTTCCATTGTAAATTTTTGTTGAGGTTGTGATGGAGAATCCCTTGTCTCATCAACAACTTGATCAGATACAACTTGAGCTGCAACAGATGTGTCCTCCATGACAACATCTGGGGGTTGACTATCAATCTGAGGTTGCTGATTAACATTATTTAATGAATCAGACAAAACATTATCCTCTATAGGGAAAACTAAGTTATTGATTTCAGTGAGTACCTCAAGAATGATTTGAGTGGCTTGTTCACTTTCTAGTGGAGTTGGCTCTTCCACTACTAGAGGCTCCCCCTGGATAGAATCCTGGTGAAGAGGGCTAGCCTGTGGTAGCTCCCCCTGCCTCTCTGCATCAATCTGTCCAACTGGAGACTTTCCAGCAATTCCAGTGTCTTCTTCATCAGGAGTGAAGACAACTTGCTCCTCAGAGCTGCTAGATGAATCTTGAGCCATAGGAGCTATCTTCTTCTTCAGCTTTTGGGGTGTTATCTTCTCAGGTGTTGACAATTCCTTTGTCAAGACCCTATCCCATCTAGAAAAGAGTCTCATGTCCATCTTCCTCATGTGGTTGATTTTAGATCCAGCAGCTTGACTCATTACTTCTGGTATACTACCAGCCAAGTAAAGACTTAGTATCCTACTCAAATTGGGCTTCTTCATACTCTCCTTAATCTTCTCAAATACAACTACAAACCAATCAGTTTGCAGTGTGAAGATAATCCTTGTCATGAGACTGAACATATGGGCTGATACTCTGTCATGCCCTCCAGGCTTGCTTAAGATCACTTTGCCAACAATTTCAGAGAGAAATTTGCCTTGGCTGTTCACCCCCTTTCTATTGAATACTGATCCAATTTTCATATTGGAATCCAAACCACACCAAGTTAATGCTTCCCTAGTTTTAGAAGCAGAAACATTCTCTTCTTCCTTATTTCTTGGTAACTGAAGTATCTTTCTTAGACTTTTAGGTGAGACCTTCACCTTTTCTCCATGAACCCTTGACTTTATCTTGAGTCCAGACTCGTCTAGGGTTGCACCATTCAGAAATTCTAGAACTTCTTTCTTCCAGATTTTGGTTGGCTCTGAAACAAGAAAGTCTAACCCTGAGTTTGCAACTAGGGTTACCACATCCTTGATCTCTGGATCTGCGTCATCAAACGCGTGCCGCACTAGTTCATAGCCTTCATTTACGTTCTCCTCGAGCTTGGGCGCCATTAGGGTTTGAAGAATTTGAATTGAGAGAAGAGAGGTGTCGACACACAAGTTTGGTCTCGAAACTTTGGTGAGTGTGTCGACAGACAATGTTGAAACCCTATTTATACCTTTCTAGAGTTGAAGATGAAAGGGCGCGTCAACAAACTCAAATTGTGTCGACACTGTTGAAAAGTGTCGACACAGACTTACAATGTCTCGACAACTATGTGTCGACACAAGTATAGTCGACAGAATATATGTGTCGACACTTGTTTATGTGTCGACACCGCTTAGCTCGACACTTAGTCGAGACTTTACTTCACTAATTCGGCATAAAGTCTAAGTGTCGACACCACCTTGGATGTGTCGACACCTACCCTGTATGTGTCGACACAAATTCTCTGATGTGTCGACACCAACTTCCTAGATGTGTCGACACCTTTTCTCTGAAGTGTCGACACCAATTCTCTGTCTCGACACAGACAACTCTGTGTGTCGACACTATTTTACTTAGCCATTTCTGTAAACTTATTCTAAGTTTATCATACCTAATTCAATTTTAAAACTATTGAATTTGGTTTCTTCTAAATGCTTAGTATACATGTCAGCTAGTTGATTATCTGTATTAACATATTCCAGTGAAATATCTTCTTTTTCTACATGTTCCCTTAGAAAATGATATTTTATTTCAATGTGTTTAGTTCTACTATGGGAAACAGGATTGTTTGCAATAGATATAGCACTAGTAGAATCACAAAATAGTGGTGTTCTACTTACCTGAATACTATAATCCTCAAGCTGATGTTGTATCCATAGAAGTTGAGCACAACAACTTCCTGCAGCCACATACTCTGATTCTGCAGTGGAGATAGCCACACTTGTTTGCTTTTTGCTACTCCATGAAATCAATCTACCACCTAGGAATTGACAGGTACCAGTTGTACTTTTCCTATTTTCTTTGCAGCCTGCAAAATCTGCATCTGAATAGTCTGTCAGTTCAAAGTCTCCATTCATAGGGTACCAAAGGCCTAGATAAGGTGTGCCCTTTAGATATCTCAGTATCCTTTTCACTGTTGTCAAATGAGACTCTTTAGGACATGCTTGGTACCTAGCACAGACACATGTAGCATACATGATATCTGGTCTACTTGCAGTCAAATAGAGTAGGGAGCCAACTATCCCTCTATACAAAGTCTCATCTACAGGTTTCCCTGCATTATCTTTGCTAAGAGACATACTTGACCTCATAGGAGTCTTCATGGTACTGGATGAATCCATACCATACTTCCTTATCAGTTGTAGGGTGAACTTAGACTGGCATATGGATAAACCATTCTCAGTCTGTCTAACTTGGAGACCCAAGAAGAACTTAAGTTCCCCCATACTGCTCATCTCAAATTGTCCTTGCATAAATTTTGCAAATTTTTTGCAAAAACTACTTTCAGTAGACCCAAATATTATGTCATCTACATATATTTGGACTAGTATTATCTTGCCTCTGAATTCCCTAAGAAATAGAGTCTTGTCTATTTTCCTCCTTGTGAAATTATTCTCAATGAGGAAACTATACAGAGTTTCATATCAAGCCCTAAGGGCTTGTTTTAACCCATACAAAGGCTTTCTAAGTCTATAGACATAATTAGGTTAAGTTGAATCAACAAAACCTGATGGTTGTTCCACATATAGCTCTTCTTTTAGATTACCATTCAGAAAGGCTGACTTAACATCCATTTGGTAAACTTTAAAACCTTGATAGATTGCATAGGCCAGGAACATCCTTATGGCTTCCAGTCTGGCTACTGGAGCAAAGGTTTGATCAAAGTCAATACCTTCTTCCTGCCTATATCCCTTAACAATCAGTCTTGCTTTGTTCTTGATAATTACTCCATGTTCATCCATCTGGTTCCTAAAGATCCACTTGGTCCCAATTATGTTGTGGTCTTTTGGTTTATGAACAAGCTCCCAGACTTTGCATCTCTTGAACTGATTCAGCTCTTCTTGCATTGCCTCAATCCAATGAGGGTCTAGGATGGTTTCTTCAAACTTCTTTGGCTCTACTTGGGATAGAAAACTGGAGTAGAGTGTTGCACTCAGATTTCTGCTTCTTGTTTGTACCCCTTGTCTTATATCACTAATGATTTGATCTGCTGGATGATCTCTTAGATGTCTATTAGCTGGTGGCATCCTGGCTTCAGGTTGAACTTCTTCAGTTTCTTCAACTTGCTGCACTCTTTGGACTTCTTCTGCATTAGGTACATGTAGTACTCCCCCTGGACAACAGCCACTATTATCCACATGCTGACTTGCAGTAGATTCTTCTTCAATAGTGAGCTTGTCCATCTTCTTAGTCACACCTGTGGAGCTGCAAATACTTCTAGACAACTCATTGTTAATAAGTCTAGCTTTATCAAATACTACATGTACTGACTCTTCTACAACTTGAGTAGACAAGTTGTAGACCCTATAAGTCTTACTGTTGTTGTTGTACCCAACAAAGATCCCCTCTTGTGATTTGGCAGCAAACTTGGTCAAGTAAGACTTTCCATTGTTAAGTATAAAGCATTTACAACCAAAGATCCTGAAGTAGGATAGGTTTGGTTTTCTGCCTTTCACAATCTCATAGGAGGTCTTATTGTGACTCTTAGTAATGGTAGCCCTATTAATTACATGGCATGCAGTATTAACTGCCTCAGCCCAGAAATATTCTGGGAGAGATGTGTCACTTAATAGGGTTCTACCAGCCTCAATCAAGTTTCTATTTTTCCTCTCAGCAATGTCATTTTACTGAGGTATTCTTGGTGAAGAAAATTCCTGAAATATCTCAAATTCTTCACATAGTTTTGTCATACTATCAGACTGTAATTCAGTACCATGGTCACTTCTTATTTTGACCACTGTACTGTCTAACTCATTCTGAATTTGTTTGACAAAATTATAGAAGATACTAGGTGTTTCAGATTTCTGTCTAAGGAAGAACACCCAGGAAAACCTTGAGTAGTCATCTACTACCACAAAAGTGTAGACCTTTCTACCTAGGCTGTGAACTGGCATAGGACCAAAGAGATCCATATGCAAGAGGTATAAACACCTCACAGCATCTTTGTTCTCAATGCTATTAAAGGTGGATCTAGTCTGCTTGCCCTTTTGACAAGCTGAACATATTCCATTTTTAATACACTTAACTTGAGGATCATTCCTCACTAACTCTTTGCTGTAGAGTTGGTCAATTGTCTTGTAGTTGAGATGAGCTAGCCTCTTATGCCATTTGACACAATGAGAGACTTTCTCATCAGCTACAAGACACACTGGAGAACCATTGTTCTCAACCATAATGTCTAGGCAATAGACATTTCTCTTTCTATAACCTGTCAAAATGATCTCTTGATCATTTGACCTCCTGATATGACAACCATTTTTGACAAATGAGATGTCATATCCTAAATCACTCAGTTGACTTATACTAATAAGGTTATGTTTCAAAACTTTAACATAAGCCACTTGAGTAATAGTTATATGGGTGCTAGAAATGTTATCAAAACCCTTGATAATTCATTTTTCAGAACCACCAAAGGTGACTTTAGGACTATCCTTGATTGGTGTGTAGTCCTTTAGCAATCCCCTAGTTCCAGTCATGTGTCTGGAACATCCACTGTCCAAGTACCATATTGGGGCATGGCCACTTGGACTCACCTGCAAAACAGATTAATTGACCTTAGAACCCAAAGAATTATTGAGTCCTTGGTACTGGTTAGTTTGGCTCTTAACAAAGCTACCTGCAGATCTTCCAACAGGCAGTTTGCTATTCAACTTGGCACTAGAATTATGTCAGCAGTTAATGACAAAGTGGCCTACCTTGCCACAACACCAGCACTCAAATTTATTGTATCTTTGCTTAGGTACATCCCTAGCTGTTTTATCTACAGCTGGCTTGTTGAGAGCTGGGGCTTTGCCCTTAGACTTGGACTTTACAGTCCTAGCAGGGTTAGTAAACCTCAATTCAGTTTTACCCTTGTGAGGTATAAACTCATCAATCAAAGGTAGAACAGACTTAGGTTTAGAAAACTTTGCAACAATGTCTCTCTCCTTCTGAAGACTAATCTCCAGACTTCTGATTTGATCATTCTTATATGTTATAGTCCCCATCTGAATAACAGTTATGTTTTTCAGTCTGGCTATTTCATTTAACTTTTGATCAATCAGCTTATCAAAATCAGTTGCAGCCACTTTGAGACTTGCAATCTCCTTAGCCTGACTCTTGGCCAAGGATTTGTTTTTCTTAAATGCTTGCAACAGAACTCTATATTCATCAATCAACTGATGAACATCCCCTTCAGATTCAGATCCACTGGCATCACTTGATGCTGATGTAACTGAATCTGAACTAGCACTAGAAATTGAACTTAAAGAACAATTTTGTACCTTACTAGGTCCAGGCTGATCCTGGATTTTGTCACCTTCTGTTATGGCCATCAGTCCTTTGCACTGAATGTCCTCTTGCTCATATATGGAGTTCATTATCTGGATGAACTCCTTTTCCTCTTCCTCAGCAAACAGTCCTATGTAAGCTTCAGCTTCTGACTCAGTTTCAGAAAAAGATATGTCTGACAGGCTTTTATCCTTTTTGGCAACAAAAGACCTTTCCTTCTTGCCTTTGAATTGAGTCTTTTTCTTATCATTAGACTCTTTCCTTTTCTCAGGACAGTCAGCAATAACATGTCCTTGTCTGTTACAGCAATAACAAACAATTTTTGATAAAGTTGTTTTGCTTGACTTGATCTTTCTCCTGTCTTTCTTTGATGACTTCTTGGTCTGATAAAAGTCAGCTTTTCCCTATGAAGTGGATGATTTTGACCTCCACTGTTTTTTCTTTAGAAACTTCTGAAAGTGTCTTGTGAATGCTGCAAAGTACTCATCACTTTCACTGCTTTCAGACTTTCTGCTTTCTGAATCATCTGACTCAGTCTCAGCCACTTTTGGAGGTGGAGATGGAGACTTACTTCTGTATTTTTTGGTGGCTTCTGTCTTGAATGTCACTGTTCTTTCTTTATTCTCAATTCTGGTAGTCTTTTCCTCTTCTTTCCTTACCATCAACTGCATTTCATAGGATAACAGTTTTTCAAACAAAGTTGGAGGAGAAATATCTGCTAACTTGGTCATTTCCCTAATGGCACAGATCTTGGTGTCACAATCCTTTGTTATGGACCTCAAGAACTTATCATTTAGCTCATAATTACTGAATTCTCTTCCATAGGACATTAGCTCATTGACAATCCTATAGAACTTCTTATAGCATTTTGTTATGCTATCAGACCTACCTTGCCTGAAACTTTCATATTCTTGGTTTAACAAAGACTTTCTATCATGTCTCAATTCTTCAGAACCCTCCATATACACTATCAAGGTATCTCACATCGTCTTAGATGTCTTACAGTGTATCAAGTTCTAACAGGTAGCATCATCTATGACACTCACAATGATATTCTGAGCTCTCTTGTCCATTGTGGCTAAAATTATCTCATCTTTTGTCATTTCAGAAAAATCCTTAGGTGTTCTCTGATTTGCATTCAGGACTGAAACCTTCATAGGCACATATGACCCTTATTTAACTGTGATATATATTCTAGGGTATGAGGCTTCCATAAACAGTCTCACCCTTTCTTTCCAGATGCCAAAAATCTCTTTTCTGCAAATGGGCAACTTCATGAATCCAAGTTCCTTATAATTCTCTGTTGAACCCATGTTTCTTGATTTTCTTGATTCTGCACTTCACTTATACTGAATCTGCCAACAGGATCTACTCAGACAGTTAAGTCCTTTTTGAGTAACTTGGCCTCTGATACCACTTGAAAGAAATTGTACCTAATCACCTAGAGGGGGGGGGGGGGTGAATAGGTGACTAAATCTTTTATACTTTTTTAGGCAGATTGCAGATTATATCATAGAGTTATAATTACTACTTCACAAAAATCAATCAGCAATCACAGAATCAAACATGCACACAGTGAACACACAGATTTATAGTGGTTCCTCAAGGTTTGGGTACATCCACTTTCCCCCATCGCCTATCTAGTAGTGTATTAGATTCGGCCAAACTCCTCCACTATCTCAGATCCTCAGATCTTACACTCAGAACCCCAAACAGGTTCCTACAGCTCAGGCCCAAGGCCCTACAACTCAGTCTTCTCCAAAGACCTACACTCAGCTTCTTCACAAAGCCTACACTCAGCCACAAGGTCTACACTCAGCCACAACAGGCCTACACTCAGAGAATTAGATCTCCTACACTCAGGCACACATGCCCTACCACTCAGCCTTTATAATTACAGGCTTACAACTCAGATCCCTAAGGATCATACAAAAAAATAAGAATACAAAGAATATACCTACAACTCAGGGAAAAGAGAGAAGAGTTGATAGGTTCTTGATGAGTTCTTGGAAGAACTCTGCTGAGATCAACCTCACTTGACTTTCTTCAAAGCTTCTTGAATGTAGAACACAATAGGATTGATTCTCTGCAGCTGATCTTCAATCACTGCAACTTAAGATTTAGAACTAGGTCTGAACCCTTCTTTACAGCCTGATTCCAACGGCTGTCTTCTTGAAAGGAGCTCTCTCTCTCCAACTACTTAGATCTTCAGATCACTTCAACTGACTTGTGTTAATCTATGTTGAATCATCATCTTCTGTTGACAATAAGCCTATATATAGGCCTTCTTCATGGTGACCGGCTGATCCGGTTCCTAACAGCTTTCTGACAACTCTGACAGGTGCAGTAGACCGGCTGGAATGGCAGCTGTCAAGTCATCCAGTCAGTTCTTGAAATAACTGTAACTGTCTGAAAGTGTCGAGACAGTCTGTCTTTAAGTGTCGACACTTATAGACTAAGTGTCGACACAAGTAGACTAAGTGTCGACACTAGCCTTCAAGGTGTCGACACAACTCCTTGTGTTGTAGAATTTATATCTCGACACTGCTTTTTCATCATGTGTCGACACTGATATTGTGTGTCGACACAACTTCTTGTTCTTCAGTACTTAGTTGAATTCTTGTAAGTGTCGACACAACTCTTTGTGTGACACAACTCGTGTCGACACATCTTCATGTGTTGAACTTGTTAAGTGTCGACACATCTTCTTGGTGTCGACACATGCCTTCTGTGTTGATACTTGTTGAGTGTCGACACAGCTCCTTGTGTCGACACATTCTTCTTCTGTTGAGACTTTGACTGTGTCGACACATCTCCTTTGTGTCGACACTTGTACTTAGAATTTTTGTTGAACTTTGCTGAGTGTCGACACAGCCTCCTAGTGTCGACACTTTCTTCATGTATTGAGTCTTCTGCTGTGTGTCGACACATTCATCATTGTGTCGACACTTTCTTCATGTGTTGAGTCTTCTGCTGTGTGTCGACACATTCTTTATTATGTCGACACTTATACTTAGACTCTGTTGATATTTGCTGAGTGTCGACACAGCCTCCAAGTGTCGACAGTTTCTGATGTATACACAGTTCCTCTGGGTGTCGACACTGCTTCTAAGTGTCGACACTGCTTCACTGGACTTTTCTTCATTGAGTGTCGACACAGCCTTCATGTGTCGACACTTTCTGTCTGGTGTCGACTCTGCATCTCTGGTGTAGACACAATTACTCCAAGTGTCGACACTGCTCGCATGAGTGTCGACACAAGTCTTCTTAAGTGTCGACACTTTCCTTCTGGGTGTCGACACATGAACTTAGAAACTTTTCAGCTTTCCCTGTAAATATTTGATCTGCACAACTAAACTCAAAAGACATCAAATACATTTTGATGTATATCATTGAGTAGGGTGAAGCTTCTTCAAATCAGGTACATTTAAACCAATGTACCCAACACAGATACTTGCAACGCAGATCAGATTCAAGTTTACAGGGGAACTCTTTAGACTTAGCGGGTTCGGCCAGATACAAAAAATTGACTTCAGGGAACACAAGAATTTCTTCAATTAGCTCAAAATTGAGCGGCAAAACACAAGAATCCGGGAGCGAAAAGATCTCGCACGAAGCGAAAATGGAACATCAACAAGGAAAAGAAGCTGAATGACGATTGAGCATCGACGGAAGAGAGTCAAACTGGAATTGGAAAATCACAAGACAACGCTGAAGTAATTCAGCAGAGCAATTAACAAGAAGACTCTCATTTCTCACTGACACTTAAAAGCTACCTAGAAAGGGATACAAGATGACCCGATAAGATTGACAAACACGCGAAACAGAAACAACTAATTACAAATATCGAGAACTTGAAATTAGAGATTCTAACACATTTCCTACTGTCAGGTACATAAATTATGTAATAATTATAACATTTTCATTGAACAAATCTAAGTAATAATCATGCAAGTGCAATACAGAGATCATGTGCAGTGTCAAACAAATAGAAAATTCATGCGTGTACAATCACTATTGTTGTTCTTAGCTTCACACTTGTGCATTGATTTATGATATCAATGCAAATGAATGGATACACATGTCATGTTAAGCGCCCAATATCACTTAACATGTCATGCATATTAGGACTCTAATGTCAGCACACTTGAAAATATTAAACTGCCCAGACAATTTAATATTCGCAAACAGTGTTATATTCTAGTGGAAATTCATTTGCACAAAAAAATATGTTAACTTTGCGCATAATCCCATAACATTCGTGTGCATACTACTCATGCTTATGAGTGAGTGTGTGCGTGTTTCAGCCACGAACAACAGACAATGACAAGTGGGTGAAGAAATGATGCATGTATATTTATTTTTATAATAAAATTCATAATATTTGATAATTACAAAATACTTTATCTATAGATGCTCAACCTCTCTAACCTCTCTCTGATACCAACTGTCACGACCCGCCTCGACAAAAGTCAGAGTGCGCTTCGGGCGGGCCGTGATGTCACATGCATGGATAGAAAGAAAAACCATGTCTGTTAAGGCGGATGCAGAGAAAACTGAAAATAGTTTTAAAATAGTTAATTTATAGAAAAACAGTTTGATTTTATTGCGGAAGCTTTTATAATTTAAAAATAGTGAGAGCTTTAAAAGCACATGCATTTTTTAAAAAAATCATATTTCTCGGGTACTACTATAATTTTCATGCGATTATAATTCACAAGAGCATGCACATGCATTACTTTCAAATTGTAGTACATAAAGTATTTAAATAGCCTAACAGTTGTCCATGATACGAGAGAAAATATCTTATTACAATTATTAGATAAAAGAAACATTTGACAGAAAAAAATGTAAACATAGAACCTGAAAGTTTAAGCAGATCGGGCTCGAGGACCTGGCGGCGCTGCACGAACTCTAAGGCAATTCCAAAATAAAAAGGAAAAGCCTCAGAACATTGAAATAAGAAGAGAGAGCAAGATAAAATACAGAACAGTAATAGAAGCAGAAATGCATGAGTGTACCGGTTTCTCATGAAACAAAACTATTCAATGACAAACAAATAAAAGAGTTAAACAGAACAAGTTAGTTTATTAGACTACCAAAGTATAACACATAATAGAAACAAGTAATATCAAAAGCAACAATCAAAGAAGTGTGTAGGTGTTTTGAGTGGTGCGCATGGTTCACACTCAGTCCGAATACAAGTCTTATCAGGAAACTTCCTACTTGTCGTGACCCTCGTCGCGGCCCAGGCTCGGCTCAAAGAGTCTTAGTGGGTCCCAACTGGAGTTGTGAAGACAGCAACCCAAGTGACCCCTACACATTTCAATGTTTGCTTATGATATTATGCGTTACATGATTCACACTGTAGAGCTTTTAGCAGAAACGAATTCACTTAAAAATGACAGATCAGGTGAAGGACTGACTAAACTCAAGACTTACAACCAGACAAGCATAAAGAACAAGATTCGATGACACAAACAAAACCAGATAGGAAACAATATATTTTACGGGTTCAGGTATTTACGAGTGATACGATTACAATACGCTACTTTCATGGACACCAAATATTCATTCAGATTAAACAATTTTCAGACATAAATATCCTCCAAGTAAAACAGTGTGTATATATACGAGCATGACACAAATCACCAATCATTTAATCGTAGCAAGGAATCTTAATTATTAACCTTCAAAATAATTATTACTCATGTTCACAAGAACTATAAGTTTTCTAATCATTCATCAAATGAGATACAATTCAAATAAGTGTGAATCCAAATGATATAATTCATACAATTTTTAATAATTATCATTATGATATTTGTTAATCATTCCCAAAAATTCATCATACTTCGAATTATACATCAGGCGAGGGATCTGTTCATCTAAGTGAACATTTAAATAAAATTGTCTGTGATCGCAATCTCATGACATTCCAAAAATATTAACCCTAAGAATATTAACTTGCCGGATTAGACATTTGATACTTTAATTCATATGACAACACAAACAGACAGGGGTGAATTCGTATAATCATAAGAACAGACCAAGTAATTGAAATTCAATGATTGCAAGAGAGAGAAATCTCTACTTGCCTTAAAAAAGCTGAAATTAGCGGCAGCGGCTAAGCGGCGCTAGCAAAATTGACACTCCTCAAGCAAACCTGTACAAGAACGATGAAAGTGACATAGCAAACAACATCACACTAACATAGGCATGATTAAATACATAATTAGATGAAGAGCGGGCTAAGAAATTTACTTCCCTCAAAAGAGAGGGGAGAAGAGACTACCACACGGAAACGGAGGCTTGACGGCGCTTGGGTTACGAAAACTCTAATTCAGAAAGAGATTTAGAGAGAATCCATCTCTTGAGTCGCGGAGCTATGCCGAGAACCAAAAACACAACACGGTTAGACAAAAACAAGAGGGGAAAACTCATGAATCACAAGTTGTACAAAATTTAGAGACAAGAAATCCTAAAGCAAAACAAGGAAATCTGAATAAATGAGGAAAAGAGGGAGAATCTTACCCACGGAAGTCAAATCCGAGCTCAAGGAGGAGAAATAAAAATCGGAGCGCACAGAAGAGGGAAATTGGCTGCCGGAGGGAGAGAAGGCGGCTGTCGACCTCTTGAGGAGGATGCGGAGAAGGGGTTGCTGGCTTCTTGGAGAAGAGATGAACTCGCCGACCAACACAGGAGAAGGAAGCGCCGGCCTGAGAGAAGAGAACTAGAGGAGGCATCGTCGCCAAGGCAGAAGGAGGCACAAGCGACGGCGGCATGAGGCACAGGAGGCGGGATCGGGAGTCGGTGCGGAGCGGGAGGCGGAATCGGGACCTGCGGCTTGCGGGAGACGGGCTGGAGCAAAAATCGGGATCGGGAGACCTAGCAGGAGACGGCTTCACGCGGCTGGCGGGATTGGGACGGGTGCGGGAAAAGAGTTGGCTCGATTATAAGAGGGGGGGGGGGGAATAGGTTAGGTTAATAATTTTATTAATATTATCATAACCTAAAATCGGGTTGTTACATTATGCGAGGATTTCAATTTACCTAATGTTTGTTCCTTCAGAAGATCAATATTCATTTGCATCTTCTCTTGCTCCATATGAAAAGTACTTACATATGTCCTCCACTTTCGTTGTAGAGTAAGGTATGCATCCCGCATTGCCTCATACTCCAGCATGTCCACCATGTTTTGATCCATGCTGGGACCTTCGCGACCTTTGCTTTGGTCCCTCTTCCTTCTCTCCCTTTTCTCCTCAGTTGCCCTGCCGCGATCATCAATGATGCTTGAAGTGTTGTTTTCTTCCAAATCCATCTTACTCCTTAGCACGAACCACGAACTTGAGTGAACAACTTGACTCTGATACCAACTGTCACGGACTTGTCCACTTGACAACGTCACGTGCGGCCTTAGCTCCTTCTTGCGCCCATTTGCAGCTAGCTAAGTCAGCCTCCGTCAACACTTGATCGTGGAAAGATAAGTAAGCGAGCACTTAGAAAGGGTGAATGAAAGAGCAAGAGTGTGTAAGAGAGCTTTATTGCTTGAATTGCTTGGTGAGTTACAAATGAGGGGGTCTTCCCCTTATATAGGCCCCCAAAGGGTTTTCCCTCCAAAGGATGGAATGATCTAAACTACTCTACCATCATCTATGTATCTACATCTTTCAAGAATGTTCTAGACTAATCTCTATGTACAAGAATATCTTCCAAGATCCTAGATTTCTCTAGAAATCTCCAGAAGTTAACCCCATAGATGCAAGGTCGGGACATCCTCTCCCACCTAACTTGGTGACGTCCTCGTCGCCTCACACTGTTGGATGATGTCTTTGAACTGCCAGAGATCTACTAAAGTTTCCCATGTCGCTTCGGACTCTGGCCTTCCTTTCCACTTGATCAAATATTGCGGGCTGGGTTGCACGCCTCTTCTCTAATGGTTAACCCCATAGATGCAAGGTCGTGACACTGGGCTCTCAACCAAAAGTCTGAACGGTATAGGACCATGCTCAAGCTTGGGCTTGGCAAGCCTTATTCACATGTCTAATGCTTGACATAGAAACACAACAATTACCAACATTTCCAAATATAGAAATTACAAGCAAAAATATTTTCAACTCATTCACCTTTCTTCGAACTCATAGCACAATCATCGCTAGACACTCGCCTCTCCAGATTTTTGTTAGTCTGTATCAGCATGTTGACCATTTGCATGGTGCCATTCTCCTCTGTAATCTCTAATTATCTCATGATTTTTCCACACAAGAGGTATATATGTTCATTATCATTTATTTTACCTTGCATTACAATACTATGCATCATCATCGCTATATTTTATTAAACGGTTTGAACTTGACAAGATGTACATGCATTGCACAAAATCCGCAAGTTATTAGAAATCCTTACAATGATGGACGCGCTTCTCTTTGGCTTACATAAGCAAAACCAACCTCTTCATCCTGAAAAAATATGTTCTTTATAGAGTTAAAAAATATAAATAAAGAAAATAAAGAAAATATTTATGGAAAATTGAGTGGACTGATGCAAATTTATAACCAGAATAACAAGATGTACCTCCAATAATGTCTTTGCCTGCATCTGTGATAATTTGGTATTTGCACCAAGAAATTTTAGTAATTGTCCTTCTGTAACACCACCCTGAAGATCTTAACAAAATATTCAGAAGCTTTACGGAATTGAATGCATGCAAGAGGCATAATAAAATGATACATTTCTACAAAACACAATCCTCCAATGGAACTATTGCATGAGCCATTTCACCTCGAGTTTGAAAAAAGGGTAATTGATATTATTGTTAAAGGTGAGAGATCGAATTTCACGTTGGTGGGTGGGCAAGCGAAAAGAAATTTTTGACTCACATTCCTCTCGGACAAGCATCATTACTAGGCATTGTCTAGTTGACAACTTGTCTTAACGATTTAGATTGCCTAGGTGTGGCCTTTTCATTATTACAAATATCAACACATCATTAACACCATCATCATCATCCTTAATAGCCTTGTGTAAGACCTACTACATGAAATATATAAAATAAAATTTCTAAATTAATAATCCCTAACGAGAATAAAAGAAAAGTGAGTGTCGAAATGCCATTACGAAATTGTTGAGACGTTTTGACGAGAATTTTTACGATGAATTTTCTTATATATGTATGTATATATATATGTATATATGTATAAATATATGTATATATATGTATATATATGTATAAATATATGTATATATATGTGTATATATAAATATACATGAGTGATAGTGCACGGGGGGCCCCCCGTGCCCCGCACGACAGTAACCGGGATGCAGCAGGCTCCGCCCTCCCGGTGGCGGCGTCTGCCTGCCCCCAATGGCAATCATGTAATTTTTTAAAATAATATATTTAACTATTTTTAATTATAATATAATTTAATTTTAAAAAAATATTAATTTACCTCTTAAATTAATGAAACAATTAATGATCTATGATTTTTTTAAAAAAAATCGAGAGCCTATCCTGTGCCCTCCTCCTGGCATAACTAAATAATAATAAGAATATAAAATTTATATAAACCTAACTGTTTAGGTTTAGATATCACGGAGCCCTCCTCCCGGCGCAGTCGGCACTCCTCGCTCTCTCTCTTTACAACCATGGACGAAACTCTGCTTCCTCTCCTCCACGACTCTCCCCCCTCTCTCTACAATCATGTCCGAAACCCTGCTTCCTCTCCTCCACGACATGTTCTCCCATGGCAAGCCCCTCTCCGGCGCCTCGCGGCGAGCTCTTCCCATGGCCAAACCTTCTCCAGCGGAATAAGCATGCATTTTGTCCCACATCACAGGATTTAACTGATTATATGTGTATAAATTATATTGGAGGGCATTTTATGCTGAAAATTATATTATTGCTTTAAAATGACACGATATTTGGGGATTTTTGAGCTTCTATATATTGTTAATTCTAAGTGGCTAGTCATAGAAAATTTTTTCAGTCTCTTAGGGTAAAATTGTAATTTCACATCGTAGGGTAGGTGTCCTATGAAAATTATAAGTTTATGACTCCCTATTATCCTAGGTGTAGGAGCTCTATAAAAATTTGGACGGATGGTCCGAATTGATTGGATGGTATGACATGAAAGTATTTCTTTATATATAACAAAGATATATACTATTTAAAAAAAAATACTGTGGCCTATGAATAATATGACCATAAAAATCCCCCAAAAAATATGACCATCAAATATGGCTTCATAAAATAACAACCGTCATATTTCGGAGGAAAGACCTAAAACTAGACTATCAAAATCCCGCAACCAGGGATAACCATGAACCCCCAAGCGGCATCCTCCTTCCCGATCCCAAGCTCGCACGGTCCCTGCCTCCCCGACACCCTATCCCGACGGAAGGTGAAGGCGCTCTACAGTATGGTTCCTCTTCTCGACCTCACAGAGATTCATCTCGGCCGAACCCCTGATTCGTTCTGCGACACCAACAAATCGCTCTGGGACTTTTTCTCCTTCAGGTAGTTTTCACCTTTTGAATCCTCTATTTCAGTTGCTGCAGTCGTTGCGATTCATTTCTTTCGCATTTAGAGAATCTCCATCGGCTGCTCCCTAAGGCATCGTCCAAGAATGCCTCCAGACGTTTTTTTTTTCTTCTTCCCCTTTTAGCTTCTGCATTCCAATTCTTCCTCCCGTCCAGGTGCAGCTCCTTCCCAGACAGCTCAATCAATTTTGTTAATTAGGGCAGAATAATAATATTCAATAGAAGGGTCCCCTTTATATAGGGGAAATTACATCGTAACGGTAACGAAATACGTTTTAATGCATTCTGACACTCCTCTTCAAGTTTGGCATGTTATATTTCTCATACCCAACTTGACAATACATGCACAAAAAGAATTTCCCCCAAAACTCTTAGTTAGAATATCAGCTAATTGTCCCTCTGAGGGAACAAAAGGAATGCAGGTAATCTTCTTCTTGATTTTTTCCTTAATGAAGTGTCTGTCCACCTCAACATGATTGGTGCGGTCACGCTAAACGGGGTTGTTGGCGATGCTGATTGCAACTTTGTTGTCACAATACAATCGAATAGGACTTGCCTCATTCAAATCCAGGTCACACATCAAAGAGTGTATCCATAATCCTTCACATATGTCATGTGTCATAGCATTAAATTCAGCTTATGCGCTGTACCTTGAGACGACATATTGTTTTTTACTTCTCCAAGTGACTAAGTTCCCACCAAGAAATGAGCAATACCCAGATGTAGATTGTCTATCTTCAACGGACCCAGCCCAATCAGTATTAGTAAAAACTTCAATCTTCAAATCTATATTGAGAGTGAATAGGATTCCCCTTCCCGATGAAGTCTTCAAATACCTCAAGATTCAATGAACAACATCCAAATGTCTCGTCTTTGAGGAGTGCATATATTGGCTAACGACTCCAACAACATAAGCAATGTCGGGACGAGTACGAGATAAATAGATTAATCTTCCAACAAGGCGTGTCACGCCATCAATATGGTCACCATCATCTCTTCCAAGATTATGATTCACCTCCATAAGTGTATCAGCAGGTGTCCACCACTCACACCAGATTATTCCAGCAAATCAAGGATGTATTTTCTATAAGAGATGAAGATACCTCATTTAGATCTTACTACCTCAACTCCCAAAAAACACTTAAGTTTCTCTAGGTCTTTTACTTCAAACTTTCTTGCCAAATTCACCTTCAAAGCTTTTACTTCTTCAATATCATCTCCTGTTATGATGATGTCATCAACATAGACAATGAGAACATTTAACAGATTTATTCTTTGTTTAATAAACAAAGTATGATCAGCGTGACTTTGCTTGTATCCAAATGAAATCATGGCTTCGTGGAACCGATCAAACCAAGCCCTCAGATATTACTTCAGGCCATAAAGTGCCTTTTTAATCGACACATTTTTCCTTCAGATCCGGAAGGGGAAAAACCTGGAGGGAGAGGCACAGATACCTCTTCATCTAAATTCCCATGAAGGAAAGCTTCTTCACGTCGATTTGAGAAAGGTCCCAACCCTTGTACGTAGCACATGACAGCAAAACTCGTATAAAGTTCATTTTTTGCGATAGGGGCAAAAGTTTATTGATAATCAATCCTTAATTTTTGAGTATACCCCTTGCCACTAACCTTGATTTGAATCGTTCAACCAAACCTTCACAGTTCTGCATCACTGTAAACACTCACTTGCAACTGACGACCTTCTTTCCATATGGAAGATGAGTTAGGTCCTAGGTATACATTTTTTTCCACAGTGTTCATTTCCTCAATTATAACCACTTTCCACTGTTGATGCCTGTTAGAAGTGTTAGAAGAAAAACATGTAAAAGCCCAAAGAAAGGCCCATCTAAGGCCCTCTTCCACCTTATGGTTTAGTCCCACATCTTGAGTGGGGATTCTTTTCTCTCTTTCTCTTCACATATATTTGTCCAGTTGTTTGTATTTATGTATTGAAAAAGGATTAATAAAATTTTTAGTTCTCCTCGATATTTTGGGCGTCTTTCTACATGGTATCAGAACAATTGGCCCTACGAACGATTTTCTCCTTGCTAGGCTCTGGGCGGATAGCATTCTGCTACTGCGGTCTCCTTTTTTTCTAACCTCACCTGCGGCTCTTGGCTCCTGCGGTCTCCCTTTTTCTACCCACAGTCCTTGTTCATGTGGATCCTCTCCCTCCTCCCCCCCTCTTCGATTTTTATAATTTCCTCTCTTATCTATTCGTTGGGGAAATGTTCTGGTCGACTATGCCTGCTCTCCGCGGCCTTCCTCGCTGCCCTACTCGCGAGGCCGCTAATTGCTAGCCGTGGTTGCTCTCTAACCGCGGTCCACGTCTCCTGACGCTTGCCCTCAAACCGCTCTCTCTCTCTCTGACCGCCGCTGGTGTTCTCAGCTATCCGTCGTTGCTTCACTGGTTGCACGACGCTGACCGCAGCAGTTACACTCAGACCGCAGCTCTTGCTCTCAGACCGTCGTTGTTGCTCTCCAATCGCTTCTCTCCTCGCCAGAGGTTGTTGCTTTGCCACTGGTTGCGCTGCTTGTCTGCAGTTCGTGCTCTTTTCCCTCTATCTGCTAGTCACGCTCTCAATATGCAGGTTGTCACAGGGTCTGGCGTTGCAGCTATGTTTTATAGCTGATCTCTTAGGCCGCTGAAACTCCAGACCGCTTCTCTCAGGCTGCAGTTTAGTCTGCATGTCTTGTTCTCCTGGCAACTGCCTCTCCTCAGGCTGTTGTTCTCTCTCCTCAGGCCGCCTCTCACAGACAGCTGACTCTCCAGGTCGCCTGAAGTTCTCTCCTCTCAGGCCGCCTGAAGTTCTCTCCTCTCAGGCCGCCTGAAGTTCTCTCCTCTCAGGCCACCTGAAGTTCTCATGGCCGCTGCTTCTCGCAGGCCGCTGCTCTCTCCTCAGGCCTCCTCTCTCAGGTCGCATGCCTCTTTCCTAGTTCATGGATTCGACGACTGCACCCTTCCTTCCCACCCGTGCTGCGGTTCCTCTCCCTGAGGTTCGTGATGAGTTATGAATCACAACAATTTCTCTTAGTTGGAAGAACTTTGTGAAGTTTGTGCACTTTGTCCGCCGGGTTCTTCAGACGAAGGGTCTTCTAGATCATTTGACTAAGGATACTCATTCTGCACTCATTGATGACTGGCTTCGTAACGATGGTCGTGTTCAGACTTGGATACTCAACTCCCTGGATGAAGATACTTACCGTATGACCATGTATCATGAGACGGTCAAGGCAATGCGGGATGAGCTGCATTCTCTTTACTCCGGTAAGGACAGTCTCTAATACTTGTTTGACATCATTACCGATCTTCAAAATATGGACTCAGGCGGTGCATATGATTTAACCCCCTTTGCTGTGCGTTCTAAGACTTTGGTTGAGGCCTGGGTTCAACACAACCGCCTACTACTGATCTGTCTTCTCAACGTGCTCAAAAGGAAGTTGTTGGTATTGCCACGATGATGGCTCGGGTTCCACCTCACCTTCATAATGTTCGGGCTCAGATACTCTCTTCAACTACTATCCCCACATTCTCTGATATATGCTCCATGTTGTTAAAAGTTACACCACCTCTTGATGTTACCTGCCATCCTTCCCCGGCTCTTCTCCAGCACTCTGCTGCCCCACCCACCCTCCTCCCTCTACCCGGGGAGTTCGTTCTGGCTCCCGCGGGAGGGGTCGTGGTAGCCGGCATAGACCTAAGTGTACCTACTGTGGTAAGGATGGACATCTTGAGGTAACTTGCTACCACAAACATGGTCTACCTCCTCGTCACACTGTCTCTGTTGTTGTTGACACCTCTTCTGCCACTTGTGCTGATCTTGATGAAGCGTGCCTCCAGCTCCAGCAACTTCATGGGTTGCTCAACCGCCCGCCGACCTCTGTTGTCTCTATCTCTAATGAATGTATCACTTGTATCTCCACTAGTTCACGCTGGACTGTGGACTCAAGTTCTACTCACCATATCACTTCGATGAAACCATCTCAGTACTTGGACTCTCTGCATCCCAAGTTTATCACAGCAGCCAATGGTGACACCGCCCCTGTCTTCGGCTCCGCTGATATACCTCTCAACCCTTCTATTTCTCTTTGCTCAGTCCTTCATGTCTCGCGCTCTCCGTTTAATTTACTCTCTATTAGTCACCTTACTGCCGATCTTGATTGCACGAACACATTCACCTCTACTGCTTTTATGATGCAGGAATGACAGATGCAGAGTATCATTGGTAAAGAACAACTGCACAACAGGCTCTACCTTCTTGATATCTCTCCTATCATTCTCTCCTCCGTCTCCTCTACAGACGGGCATTGACTTCTTGGGCATGCTCCTCTTTCGGTCCTCAGGAAGGCTCTTCCTGATATTCCTCTTCCAACTTTTACTTGTGATATATGTATTATGGGAAAACAACATCGTTCATCTTTCCCACGTGATTGTACTCGGAGCGCTGCTCGTTTTGATTTAGTACATTCTGTTATTTTGGGCCCATACAAAATAGCTGGTCGGTCTGGTTATCGTTACTTTATAACTTTTATTGATGATTATTCTCGTATGACATGGTTATACTTACTTCGTGATCGTTCTGAGCTTCCACATGTGTTTTAGGCTTTCATTCTTGAGTCACGCACAATTTTCCGGCATAATAAAACTCTTTGAACTGATAATGCTCGTGAATACACTAGTCATGCTTTCAATAAACTTTGCTCTGAGTTTGGGATCATTCATAAGACCACGTGTGCTTATACTGCTCGACAGAATGGTGTGGCTGAGCGCAAAATTATACATCGTCTTGATGTTGCTCGCTCCCTCATGTTTCAAATGCAGGTCCACACAGAGTATTGACACTTCGCGATTTTCACGACATGTTATCTCATTAACCGTCTACCCTCATCCGTCCTCAACTATGTCACTCCATTTAATCTTCTCTTCCCCTTCACCCCGCCCTTCCCTCTCACGCCACAGATATTTGGTTGTACCTGCTATGTCCATATGCTTGGCCCCTCCACTGATAAGCTCGCTCCTCAGGCAACCAAACATATGTTCGTTGGTCATTCTCGTACTCAAAAAGTGTATGTGTGCTACTCTCCCACCAGCCGCAAGGTGATTGTCTCTGCTGATGTTACTTTTCTCGAAGAACAACCCATCTGCTCTACTACAACCCCCACTTCCACCATCGTTATTACCACGACCTGCCATCTCAGTTACGTTTTCTCTCCCACCTCTCCTTCCCAATCTAGTTTCTGGTCCGAACAAGCAACCACTTCTTCGTGTCTACACTCGTCGTCCTCCTAGCTCTGCCGCCCCGCCGCCCCGCCACAATCGTCTTCAACCTCTGACATCGTGCAGCCAGTAGATCCGGCTGCTGCCTCCACAACTCATCCTCTGGCAAATTATGTATCCTTACATCTCCTATCCCAGACGCTTCAACACTTTGATACTTCATTATCCTTCATTTTTGTACCTAACTCTGTGCAGGAGGCTCTCCAAAATCTGGGCTGACTAGCGGACATGGAAGAAGAAATGACTACCCTTTGGGCTAATCAAATATGAGATCTGGTTTCTCTTCCTCCAGGATAAAGTTGTGTTGGTTGTAAATGAGTCTTTGTAATCAAGCATGCTCCTGATAGGACGATTGACCGTCTCAAGGCCCGTCTTGAGGCACGTGAGTTTACTCAACAACAAGATCTTGATTATGAGGAAGCTTTCTCTCAGGTGCCCAAACTCAACACGGTTTGTGTCCTCTCCTTGGATGACCGCTAATGACCCCTTCATCAACTTGATATCAAGAATGTCTTTCTCAATGATGACCTACAAGAAACCGTCCACGTGTAACAGCCTCCCGGGTTTGAGAACGCGGGGGAGTCCCGAGTTTGTCACCTCAAGAAGTCGATTTATGATCTCAAACAAGCTTCTTGGGTTTGGTTTAAAAAGTTGGATTTACTCGGAGCTCAACAGATTTCTCTCTATTTACTCATCATCAAACAACGGGCACTGTTCTGCTCTTAGTTTATGTCGATGACATCCTAATCACGAGAGATGACTCAAAGGGAATACAAATGATCAAGCAGCACCTGAACTCTGTTTTTTAGACAAAAGATCTGAGGAATCTTCGGTACTTTCTTGACCTAGAGATCACAAAACGTCCTGATTGCCTTATCTCAACGAAAGTATTGTCTCGAACTTCTTCAGGATGCTGACTACTATGGATGAAAGCCGATTGATACTCCTATGGATGTTAATCATAATCTTTGTCCTCATTCCTCTGACACCGATCTTCTCGTTCCAAATCTAGAATATTATTGAGGTCTTGTTGGAAAATTGATTTATCCTACAGCTACAAGACCTGACATCTTCTTTGATGTTGGGGTTGTCAGCCGACTTATGCATTCTCCTCGTATGACTCACCTACAGGCTGTCGAACGCATCCTAAGATACTTGAAAACAGCCCCTGGTCAAGGGATGACAAACAAAATCTCTTCCTCTTCTACTCCAACGTTGATCGTGTATTTATATGTTGACTATGCTGGCTCCCTGGATGATCAGAGTTCTACCAGCGGATTCTGTACTTACTTTGGAGGTCACCTTGTCAACTAGCGGATCAAAAAACAATCTGTGGTTGGTCACTTTTCGGCCGAAGTCGAGTACTGTTTGATGACATCTATTGTATCTGAGCTCCCATGACAGAAAGTCTCCTAGAAGACCTTGGAGTCAAACTTTCCTCACCAGCCACTTTACTGTGTGATAGTCAAGCGACTATACACATAGCTAAGAACCTTGTTTTTCATGAATGGACGAAACACATTGAAGTTGACTGTCACTTCATTCAGGAAAATGTTCAAATGAAGAAGCTTGAGTTGAAACATGTTTCGGCAACTGATTAAGTTGTTAATCTCCTCACGAAGGCCCTACCTTGTGTTCTATTCTATCAGTTTTTGTCCAAGATGGGTGCTTACGACTTGTACGCTCCATGTTGGGAAAAACTCTTATGATTTACCATAACAAATTACTTTAAATGATTTTACATCATAAGTTTATTACGCATGATATATAAATAGAGTAATATGGTCTTAGAAGTCCTAGGATGTCATTGGTGTAAAGGACATGAGAAAGACACTGAATTTAAGAGGAAAGTCAGGAAATGTCAACATGCATCAACTAGAAATCGACGCAACTTCGACATTATATCGACGCTACTTCGGGTATAAGTCAGAGTAACCGAATATGACAAGTCGACGTTAATTAAACTATTAAACGGATATATACTTCGATATAGTATCGACGCAACGTCGATTACAGAACTAATTTGAAAGATTGTCTGAATGAAACCAGGACTTGATGCTATTTTTATATGAACTCGACGTTACGTCGAATAGGTTTCTGAACGAGAATTGTTTTGAGTATTAAATCAGAATTAATTCAAGAAATATTTGAATTGAATAACTGATTCTTGGAGACGTTAGATTCTCTGTCAGACATACACACAAACACATATATATACACACACATGATGAAGGCAGAGATAGAGATTGAAAAAGAATAACAATTATTTCAATGATCATTACACTCAGATTAGATCGTGATTTTGGAAGATTGATTTCGGCAGAGAAAGATAAGAAGATTATCATCTGCAATTGAAGTTCTTTCTTAAATCAGTCGACCTTCATATTTGTTCCTGAATCTGAAAAGAGAATCAGTTCTTCTTCTTCTCAAGGGCTTATCAATTGCTGCATCAAATTCAGTGAAGATTAAAGGATAATCTGAATTAAGAGCTTATAATGCTTGAGATCTTCTTATTCAAGCATTCATCAGAGTTCCAGATATCAATTCACCAAGTGCCAAATAGTTCTCAAAATTCTGCTGAGAGGACTCATCAAGAAGATCACTAAATCTTCAGATCTTCTTTAATTTTTTGTTTCATTAATATTTTCAATTTGTGAAAAGAGTTTTGAGAATCTATCTTCAAAAGATTCAGTTAGAGGTTCTAAGAGTCTCCTTGTGAAAAAACTTAGACTATATTGTTTTAAGATCTCCTTATCAAAAGATCTGATGATTGGTTGTAAGAGTCTCCTTATCAAAAGACTCAGACACAATGATAACGAACTCCTATCAAGGAGGTAGAAGAGTGGATGTACTCAGATTTTTGGGAACCACTATATTTCTTATGTTTTCTATGTTTGTGTATTATTCTGTGATTTCTTTTTTGTTCTGCTGTGATTTTAATTATTTGTTCGTAATTCGGATTAATAGCTTGAGTAAATATAAATTCATTGAATTGTATAGTTAATTTTGAAATAAATTTTAATCTCTATTCACCACCCCTCCCTCTAGAGAAATTTTTGAGGAATTAGTCAATTGTTCTCTCATTTCAATTGGTATCAGAGGGAGGTTAATCAATAAAAAGTTAACCTAAAGAAGTTTAATCAAGAAAATGCTAACACCTTGATTAAAAAGATCATAACAGTTATATTAGTATATTTTCTATTAATTTTTCAAAAATGTCTTCTAATACATTCAAAAGATTTGCATCTACAAGACCTCAAGTTTGTAATCTTGAAATGTTAACACTTTGGAAAACCAGAATCAGATTGTATATGAATTTTATTGATAAATATATTTTTGGTTCAATTTTGACAGGACCACCTATGCCTTATAGGAAGGATGCAGAAAGAAATGTTACTGCAGAACCAGTACTGAGATGTGAGTGGACATATGAAGAAAAGAGAATAAAAGACTGGGATGCTAAAACAATGAACATACTAGTTTCAACAATGTCAGATGATGTGTCTCTGAAGGTTGCAGAATCTCAATTAGTTAAATAAATCTGAGAATCACTATCAAGGATTGTTGATGGAAGTTCTGATGAGAGAAAAGATAGAAGATCACTCTTAATTTCTCAGTATGAAATTTCCAAAAGAAAGTCGATGAATCTTTAGCTGAAATGTATGATAGATTTAACATAATTATAAATGAGCTGAAAGACTTAAATAAAAATATATCTCTTACTGAGATAAATGACAAATTACACATGTGCTTTTCAAGTACATGAGATTCAAGGATTTAGAATATTAGAGAAGCAAAGTGACACAGAGAGATTATAACAGATGCCTTGTTAGGAAAGCTTAAATTATATGAACAACTTCTAAAAAGTAGAGCTGAAACATAAGCAAAGAAAAATGTCACTACACTTAAAGACAAATCTATTGCTCTTAAAATCACTGATGATGAACCATCTGTATCAGAACAAGAGATGTTCAATCTTCTGCAGAGAAGATTCAGAAAATGGATCAAACTGAAAGCTCCAAAATAAGAGATAAGAATGTGAATAAGCCAAAGTTTGACAAAACTCATAATAAGGAGAAAATTTGTTTTTCATGTGGAAAGCCTGAATATATAGCAACTGAATGTCCAGACCAACAAAAGGATAAACAAAATAAAAAGGATCAGAAGAAATATTTGAAGAGAAATCATAAGAAAAAGGGGAAAAGATTTAGAGCAGAAACCTGAAGTGATACCAGTTTTGAGTCAAACTCTTCATCAGGATGTGAAGAAGAAGCTGATGTAGAAGAAACATGCTTGATGACATTGAAAACTAACTCAGATATTGAAGAAAATAAGGTAAATTATTTTGATGATATTGATTTTTCATCAGAATAATTTAAGTTATGCTTTAAAGAATTTTATAAATAACAATTAGATTATGTAAAAAAGATTAAACATTTAAGAAAAGAACTAGATGAATTAAAAATTAGTAGTCATTATTATAAAAACTATAAATTTATAATTGGAGTAGAAAAATTAGAAAAACAAAGAACTAGATTAACTACAGAGAATAAATTAATATTGATAAATTTAACAAAGGTAAAATATTTGAAAAACAACTTAACAGAAAGAAATCAAAATTACAAACTCATAACTAAAAAGTTCACAAAAAAAGTTACAGACTTTGATTTGAAAACTGAACCAGCTAATTCTAATAAAATTTACAGTATTCCTATATATAATAACTCAATAGCTTTAGATAAAAATAAGAATAGTCAATCCATAATCAGAACAGAAGATAATGATTCTAAAAAATTAACTATTTTTAATAAGGTAATTTCACCTAAAAATAATGAAAGATTTACAAAAGGGAAATTTATAAACAAACAATCTTTGAAATTCAAAAATCGAGCCAACTGGGAATATGTTTTAAGTGAATATCGACGCAACCTAGCGCATGCGTCAAAATATACTCAACGCAAGTATGAAAATACATCGACTCCATTTCATGTAATCAAAAAGATTATAATACTTATGAATATGAATGTACTAATTTCTTAAGAAAAGGTCATGATGTTAAAAGTTGATGGATAGATAGACCATACAGACGCGAGTCACTCTTTTATTTCATCATATATTCTCGATACAATTTATACACGACCATATCAAATTGCAAAGCCATTGAACGTGTGGCTACCAAATAATACGACTTTGATGACACAAGAGCGAGTCATGGTCTCGTTGTCTTTTAATGATAAGCAACTTGGAGCCGATGTTGCAGTTCTACCACTTGTTGAGTATGATATCATCCTCGGTATGGACTGGCTCTCGGACCGAAAAGCCGTTATTAATTGTAAAACGAAAGAAGTAGCATTCAAATGCCCAGATGGAAGTTCGATGATCTACAGGGGTCTGGGCAAAGTTGCAAAAATAAGAATCTCGGCACTGAAAGCCAGGAAAATGGTGTGGACAGGCTGTGAGACCATTTTGGTAATAATTAAAGATGTGGAAGAAGAGAAGAAAGAAATTACGGTTGTGTCCGTAGTGCGGGAATACGTGGATGTATTTCCAGAAGAGTTACCGGGTGTGCCTCCCGCCACAGAAGTTGAATTTGAAATTAAAGTAATTGAAGGAGCTTCTCCCGTAGCAAAGACTCTGTTCTGTATCAAATGGCGCCAAAAGAATTGGCAGAATTGAAAGTACAATTGCAAGAATTGCTTGATAAGAAATTTATCCGACCGAGTACCTCACCTTGGGGAGCTCCAGTGTTATTCGTGAAAAAGAAGGATGAGTCTCTCCGGCTATGCATCGATTATCGCGAATTAAATAAATTGACAATTAAGAATAAATATCCTCTGCCACGCATCGATGATTTATTTGATCAGCTGGTGGGTGCCCGTGTATTCTCAAAAATTGACCTTCGGTCAGGATATCATCAGCTGAGAATTCTGGAGGGAGATATTTTCAAAACAGCATTTAGTACCATGTATGAGCATTTTGAATTTGTTGTTATGCCTTTTAGCCTAACAAATACTCCTGCAGCTTTTATGGCCTTGATGAATCGGGTTTTTAAGACATTTCTGGATTAGTTCGTGATTGTGTTTATCAATGATATATTGGTTTATTCCAAGACAGAGGAAGAGCATGCCCAGCATCTGCGTCTCGTCTTGCAAATGCTGAGAGAACATCAGTTGTATGCTAAATACACAAAGTGTGCTTTCTGGCTGAATGAAGTGGCTTTTCTGGGTCACATAATTAATGCAGAAGGGTTATCTGTTGATCCAGCTAAGATTGAAGCAATAATCAATTGGACCCAACCAAAATCAGTGACTGAAGTACGAAGCTTCTTGGGCTTGACGGTTTATTATCAGAAATTCGTCAAGGACTTCTCGAAGCTCGCGCTCCCCTTGACACAATTAACGCGAAAGAATGTGTCGTTTACGTGTGGAGATGATTGTCAGCAAGCATCCGAAGCTTTGAAGGAAAAATTAACAATTGCTCCTATATTGGTGATGCCTGAAGGCTCAGATGGTTTCCAAATTTATAGCGATGCATCCTACAAAGGGTTAAGCTGCGTATTGATGCAACGTGAGAAGGTAATTGCCTTTGCTTCCCGGCAATTAAAGGAAGCTGAGAAGAACTATCTGACGCATGATCTGGAACTAGCGGCGATTGTGTTCGCTTTGAAAATTTGGCGTCACTACCTGTATAGTGTTCGATGTGAAATATTCACGAATCATAAGAGTTTAAAATATATATTCGATCAAAGGGAAATAAATTTGCGTCAGAGAAGATGGCTGAAATTTATTAAAGATTATGATTTGGATATCCAATACCACTCTGCTAAGGCGAATGTGGTCGCGGATGCCTTGAGCAGAAAGAATATTGCTGCGCTATCAGTGATACCGCAGTACAATAAGAAGCTTCTGGACATGTTACAGGAGATGGAGATTTGTGTGATATCCACGCCTGAAGAAAAGCAAGCACAGTTATTCCAGATGCGGATTCAATATTCGCTAAAAGAGAGAATTCGGAAGACGATATCGCAGGACCCCATCTTGATGGGTATCTTTGAAAAATTGAGAAGGGGAGAAGCGAGTGCCTTTGTTGAAAGGGATGCCTTATTATTCCTGAATGACAGGCTATGTGTACCGGATGCTGATAATTTGCGGAAAGATATCTTGTATGAGGCGCATAATACACCATATTCAATTCACCCGGGCCGGACAAAGATGTATCACGATTTGAAACAAGATTTTTGGTAGCCACATATGAAAAAGGATGTTATTCAATACATTGCTCAATGTCACACCTGCCAGACAGTGAAAGCAGAACATCAGAAACCAGGTGGATATCTTCGTTCCCTTCCCATCCCAGAATGGGAGTGAGATGATGTTGCGATGGATTTTGTATTTGGCCTGCCTCGCAGCAAGACAAAGAATGATGGAATCTGGGTCATTATTAACCGATTGACAAAAAGCGTCCATTTTATACTGATCAAGCAAAGCGGGCCGACTGAAAAGTTGGTGAAACTTTACGTAAATATGATTGTGAGATTACATGGTATCCCTTATACGATCGTGTCTGATCGCGATGGACGGTTTACGCCGAATTTGTGACGAATGGTGCATAATAGAATGGCAATAAGGCTTCTGTACAGTACAACCTTTCATCCACAAACAGATGGTCAGTCCGAACGCACCATCCAGATGCTTTATGATTTATTGCGAATGGTGGTTTTGGATTTGAAAGGCTCCTGAAAAAAATATTTATCATTGGTTGAATTTGCTTATAATAATAGCTACCAAGCAACGATCCAAATGGCCCCGTTCGAAGCTCTGTATGGGCGGCAATGTCGGACTCTGTTGAGCTGGGTGGATGATGGAGAGAAGAAATTGTTTCCGAAAAAGAAGACAGATAAGATTGAGGAAAAAGTACGCATTATCCAACAACGAATGAAAATTGCACAGGATCAGCAACAAAAATATTATAATGACCGACATCGTCTGGTGGAATTTGCTGTGGGCGATCAAGTGTGTCTGAAGATTAAACCGTTTAAAGGGATTTCACGATTGCGACGAATTAGAAAACTGAGTCCAAGATATGTTGGCCCCTTCCCAGTGATTGAACGTATTGGTGAGGTGGCGTATCGCTTAGCCCTGCCTACTGAATTACAGAAGTTGCATAATATTTTTCATGTATCCGCACTCCGACGGTATATTCCGAACCCAGATTTGATGATATCTGTCAGTGATGTGCAAATCGAAGCTGATTTGTCAAGTCCGACGACAGCTTATCAAATTGTTGATCGGCAGAGCAAGAATCTTCGGAATCGACAGGTGAACTTTGTCAAAGTCTGGTGGACCGATCACCCCGCCAAGGATGCTACATGGGAGCGAGAGGACTTGCTGATGAAAATCTTTCCCTCTTTCTTTGGGAATCGAGAAAATGCTTGAATTTTCGAGGACGAAAATTCTGATAAGGAGGGGAGGATTTGTAAGACCCGAAGTCTAATATTAATATGCTTGCAATATATATAAATAAAAGGTTCTATAAATATTCCCCGATGATGGAAAACAATTGATTTCAGTGTTGATTCGACGTCGCACTTTAATTTTGATATTCGGATTTTTCGTTTGATGTTTTTTTTGCGACAGCCGCTTCGTTTTCATTTAATTTGAATACCTTGAGTTGGCCAGCTTTGATATGAGCCTAATTGAACTTGGGCTTGGCTGGAATTGGGGTTTATGTATGAAATTTGATGTGGTTGAGCCAGTGTATGTGGGTTTGGTTGTGGTTGTGCACTGGGTGAACCGGTGTGTGGGTTGGCTGTGGTTGTGCATGGGTTGAGACCGGTAGAACCGCTGGTGTGACCGGTTGCCTGGGTTCAGCGATGGAATTATCCCGTGATATAAGAAATCGTGCTTTGTTCGTTCTTCATATTCGACAGAACGAACTGCCGGAGCCGCTTCTGCGCCGATTACCCTAGCCGCCTCCAATCTCCTTTGTTTCGCACGATTTCTTCTTCTTTAGGAAGGTAATCTCTTTCTCTTTAATCCTCTCTTCTTGTATGAAGTTATGGTATAGATTGGAGAGGGCTTGAAACCTAGGGTTACGATTTTTGGAGTTTTGTGTTCATAAAAAGCAATTGACATGTTCCTATACTGTTTTTGTGCCCTAATCTATGATTTTCAAGTAATTTGAGACCTAGGGTTTCAGATTTGGGGTGTGGTTTGTCTTGCTTTCCTTGTAAGGGCTGGTCGGCTGCTGCTGTGGTGTTGGGAGTTGAGTTTGTGCTGGCCGGCAGCTGTTGTTGTGTTGTGTGTATGTGTGTGCTGACCGATTGTTTATGGGGGCGGCTGTGGAAATTTACGCTTTAAATAAGCTGCTATATATTGAATTATTTTTGTGGACATAATGAACCTTTGTTGATTGCATGATGTGCCTTTTTTAGTCACCCGTGCTAGTCCTTCCCTAGACAACTCCTAGAGGTCGTAGTTGTGACCGTCGTAGGAGTTCGCTCGTAACTATTTACAGCGCAACCATAAAGTAAATGATTTATTGATACTGCAGAGGATGACGTCCGACGATAGACGCGATGAGAATCCTACGAGGGACAAGGATAAAGGAAAAATTGGGGTGAGTCCTTACCATTTCTTTTATGCACCTGATACTTTAGTTATTTTTGAATTATTTGATATATTTACATTATAAATCGCTGAACACGCTAACGTTAGCTTAGCGAGCGATAAAATTCTGAGGAGAACCAAAGATAAATAAATTCTAGTTTTGAATTGAACAAATTGAAAAGCAGTAAATGATTCAGAAATGAAATAAATGAAATTGAGAACGCGTCGACGCATCAAAATGCTAAGGGTCAGCCTGGTAGGGGGGATGCTTCAGACTCCTATACCTCGTGAGAGGGGTAGAACTCTCACACCTCGTAGGAGGGGTCGAACTCCTACAGAATATGATCCAATTTAGGAGGCATTGAAGCCTGTTGCGCGTGTGAGCGCCCTAAAGAGGATGTTGATATGAAGGGTCGACGAACCCAGATGTTTGAGAATTGAATGACCGTCAGCATTTTGAGAAAGGAATCATGAATGAACGAACTTTGATATAGAATAAACGAAATATGATTTGATACCCGATATATAGAATTGTTGATTATCTTGATATAGATTTAATTGTTTCTGACTCTTTTGTTTAATTGCAGTGCGAAGCTACAGGTAAGGGTAGAGAATTCACCTAGTTTTCAAAACTAATTGGTTCCTAATTTATTTTATAGAAACCGAGCACCAGTGTACCAGACCCCGCTAGACAGATTCAGGCAGAGGTAGAAAGAAGACCAGTCGAAGACGTGGCTCGTCCACGAGTTAGCTTATGTGCCTACATTTTGTATATGTTTTAGGTGTTTAATACATGTAGACACTCCTGTACTAGTATTTTCATTGGACAGTCTGTATATTCTATTTCATAGTGAAATGTGATTTTATGTTTTCTCCTGATACACTTTTCTCGTATTATAACTGCTGCGCATATACCCATGAGAAATCTACTCGAAATGAATATTTAAATTGGGCGGATTTTGGGCTGTTACATTAATATTGGCGATCAAGTGTGTTTGTTTGTTTAAACATTCAAGGGAGCCTCACAACTACGGAAGATTGAGAAATTAAGTCTGAGGTATGTAGGACATTTTCCTATTATTGAACGAAGTTGAGAAGATGCATACCACCCGGTGTTGCCTGATGAATTGTAAAATCTCTAAGACGTGTTTTATGTATCAGATTTACGAAGATATACTGCAAATTAAACCAGATTTAACAAGCCCAACGGAACCTCATCGGATCATTGATTGACAAAGTAAGAAATTACATGATCGAGAAGTGAATTTTGTCAAGGTATGGTGGAAAGGTCATCTAAGAAATGAAGCCACATGGGCGCGTGAGGATATCATGAGATATTTGTATCCTATGTTATGTCATGGCGTTTTGCCCCTGTCTACTATTAAATTAATAAATTCGAGTTCATTTTTTTATATGCATCGTCAAAGAGATTTCACGAGTAAGTATAAGCAACAATCGACCACGCTCTTGTAAACGCGCATATGACCCAAAACCCGAAACAACTTGAAATAAACCTTTCACGGGTATATAAGAGAGAAGAAAAGGCGAGAATGTGAAAATCTACGAAGCAAAAACACGCAAAAATTATTTGCGTCCTCGTACAGGTGCGTTTCTGGTACAGGTACGCGTGTCGGACGGCTCGACACTCTTTATCGCAGTTCGCATGGATTTAGGTTTCATTATTTTTCTTTCGGCATCTCGCGCTCATCGCGTTAATTCGCCACTATTGTTGCGTGAGGTTCTTCCGCTATTGTTGCGTGAGGTTCTTCCGCTATTGTTGCGTGAGGTTCTTCCGCTATTGTTGCGTGAGGTTCTTCCGCTATTGTTGCGTGAGGTTCTTCCGTTATTGCTGATTTCTACTTTGATGGTGAGGTCCGCTGCTTCTTCTTCCGTGATTGTGATGTCCGCTGCTTCTTCTTCCGTGATCGTGAGGTACGATCTACTGCTTCTTCCTCATCCTCTTCTTCTCATTCTTCCGCTTCCGCTTTTTCTTCTTTTTCTCCTTCTTCCTCTCCCTCCTCTTCTTCTCCCTCCTCTTCCACTTCCTCTTCTTCTTCCCTGATTGTTAGGTCCGCTGCTTTGATCGTTAGGTACAATCCACTGCTACTTCCTCTACCTCTTCCTCTTCCTATTCGCCTTCCTCTTCTTCTTCCTCCTTGTTTTTTGTTGTTGCTAACTGGTTATTTATTCTTTTTCCTCCTTGTTTTATGTTGTTGCCAAGTGGTTATTTTTGCTTATTTCCTTCTGTTAATTCCCTGTTTTCTGCTATTTTATTGCTGCAAGAGCTGACTGATTTTTGGGTCCTTGTTTTCTGTTGTTGCTTTCCTGCATTTTAGCACAGGTATTGAATAATTTGATTTATTTCCAGCATAGCAATGTATTCCTGTCAATGCCTATTTAAATTTAATTTGATTTTTGCTCTTTTAATGTTTGGTTAGTATTATTAAGCTTTATCATTTTCGGATTTGTACTTCAATGAATTATTTATGCTTTATGTTTTATTGTTTTGAAAATTTATAATTTCATTTGTGATATATACATATATATTTATTATATTTAATATAGTGTATCCTGTCGTACCTGTATCATTGTTTTTTAATTTTGTCGCGCCGTCGTACTGGATACGTATCGTACCCGGTACCCTATCCATACCGGTGCTTGCTAGGTGAAAATTAACGACAAACAAGTAACAATGACAAGTATGCTCTGACTTTTAAGACGAAATACAAATAAGTATATTAGTAGTCTAACAAATTCGAGCGAGAGAGGATGACATGAGATATACCTTCAGAGCAAGAGTGCAACATCCAAATCATTGGGATCATTGATGGTATATGGCTAGATTGTGGAGGCATAGGAATAATCAGGTTCAGAGAGACTGCCTATTTGAGGCTCGGGCCAGCATGTGAGTGATCGGAATGGACGAAGGTAGGAGATCACTGTTTGTCGGAGCCCATAAAGGCTGACGGCGAGGAGGCTGACGGCAGCGGCGGCGGAACTGGCAAGTGGAGAACTCGGCGTCGACTGGAACTGTAGATCCGACGGGAGGCGTTGAACCTATCAGTAGGCGGCTGAGGAGGGGTCGTCAAAATTCTAGGAAGCTGGCGGCGACAGTGGCGAGTTCAGACGAAACGATGGCGGCGGTTGGAACTAAGGCTAGGGTTTGCGTCGCACGAGGGGGGAAGTTGGGATGTACGGGGTTGGACCTTTTGGGAAACCGAGAATTGAATTTTCTGTTCCCAAATTTTTGTCCAAGCTAATTCGGAAATGAAGGCAGGGGAATAATAAAGGGATTTTTGTGAATCTTTTTAGGCATTTAATAAAATATAGGGAGGTGTTGAATGATATATGTACGTACTCATTAGTAAAGACCCATTTAGGCTTTGTTTGGAAAACCGGTGCCGTTTTAAAAAGTGGAAGTTCAAAAAAGAGATGCTAAACTGTATTTTTAAAACGGTGGTTTTAAAACTGAGGGTTTGTTTGGGTAATCTCAGTTTCAGTGACGGTTTAACTTATTTTTAAAATTATCTTCACATGAATTTTATTTATCTCAGGCCAATTTTTTTCTGATTTTTTTTTTAAAATTAGGTATTATATTTGTTATTTTTTGCAAATTTATGGATATAATTATTTTTTGTATTAGAGTTAAATTGATTAAGTAAAATAAAATTAAATTAAAAAAATATTCCAAACGACCGTTTTGAAAAGGAGAATGGAGGTCTCCCTGACCTTTTCAAAACGGAGGAAAAAGTAAGTTTTAAACCGGCCGTTTTAAAATGACAACATTTTAGTTGTTCCCAAACACCTTTCCTCCGGTCCGTTTAGAACGGAATGGAGTCAAAACAGAATCTCAAACATAGCCTTAGCCTCTTAACTCGGATGTTTAGGCAGCGTTTGCTCCATTTTCACCCGCCCGCCGTGAGAAACGCTCCCAAAAAGCTCCGTTTGGAGCATCCACCTCCCCCCTCCGTTTCGAACACTCCGTTTCCACCCGCCGGATCGCCCCGCCACCGCCGAACCAAACGAAGCCTTAGTCTCACATCTTGCAATAGGGATTTCTCTCTCTCTCTCTCTCTCTCTCTCTCTCTCTCTCTCTCTATCTGTACTATATATATATATATACATATATATAATATATTTGTAATTTGACGTTCAAGAAGTATATACAAGTGTACTCAATGTTTCTACATGGTAATAGAGCCATACGGTCCTACCTCTTGGTTAGGGCGGCTAATTTGTTTTTTTAACCGCCCGTGCCTGCGGTTTAACCACTATCTATCCGCTCCTCTCCCGCAGTCTCTTACCCGCCAGCTTCTAACAGCTTCTTCCTTCTACCCGCCAACTTCGTGTGGCTTCTACCCGCCCTGCTTTCCGCTCATCTCCTGCGGTCTTCCTTCTTCTACCCGCTCTCTTTTCTCTCCATCCGTGGAACCACTCCCCTCCGTCTCTCACCTGACCTTTTATAGCCGTCTTCAGGTACTGCCAGGTGGGTCACTCCTTCCTCTTCTTGCGCGGCCTTCTCATCCTATCAGCGCGACTTCCTCTTTTTTTTCCGCACGATTGTCTCTGCGGTTACCAGCGGGACGAGCCTTCTCGCGCGGCCTTTTCTCCTCTAGTCTCGACACCTTCTCTCCTTGTCGCGGCCTCTTCGACGCGGTCTCTTCTTCCCGCAGACATCCATATTTAGCCGTGTCTCTCCTCTGCTGTAGTCGCGGCCAGTCTTGCCGATCTCTCTTCTCATCGCGGCGACCTCTTCTCTTCTTCTCGCGGCGACCTTCTTGTCGCTGGCTTCTCTGCTACGGATTACTTGTCTTCGCGATCTATGCTAGCCGCTCGACCTCCTTCCCTAGTCTCCAAGTGAGATCTGTCCGACGATCGTTCTCCCAGTCGCTGCTTCTGGCTCTAACTGAACGATCTTCTCCTCTTGTCGTACGGTCTTCTCTTCTCCAAGCCGCATCGGTTTCTTTCTGTGCCCGTGCGGGTTGCTTGTCGAGCGGACTTTTCTTGCCGCTATTTTTCTCTTGTCCCTGGCCGCCTGCCCCAACTCTGTGCCTAGCCGCCTCTGGCTAGCCTCCTCTGGCTTGCCGCCTCTGGCTTGCCGCCTTGGCTTGCCGCTCTGGCTTGCCGCCTCTGGCTAGCTGCCTCTGGCTAGCCGCCTCTATTAGCCGCGGGTTGGGCTTAGCCGCGACCTGCTCAGTCTTCTGGTGCCCGCAGTTGCCCTTTGATCTGTCACTGCTGCTCTCTCCTCGGTTCGCGAGGCTGTTCGACTGGTCGCCCAGGATGGCCCTGGTCATGGCCATCCATGCTCCATATAATGTTCATGCTGAAATTGTCGATTTGCGCACTCAACTATAGCGACTACAAGAGCTAACGTGCAATTCATCTGGATCTGTTGTGCCTATTTCTGATGGGGGTATTTCCTGCCTTGCCCATGGTTCCACCTAGATTATGGACTTTGGGGTCACACATCATATTATCCCAACAAAACCATCACGATACTTGAATTATGCGCATCCTAAGTTCATTACTGTCACCAATGGGGACACTACTCCAGTCGCTGGATCCACTGACGTAACTCTTACCTCGACTCTCACTCTTCACTCGGTTCATGTTTTTGGCTCGCCCTTCAATCTCCCATCAATTAGCAGTCTTATACAATATCTTGATTGTTATGTGACTTTCTCCTCCACCACTTGTGTTGTGCAGGATCACAAGACGCAGTCTATTATTGGAAAAGGGCATCTATCGAATGATCTCTACATCCTTGACCCCTCTCCTCTGACGGTTTTGTCCTCTGTTAGCTCTTCTGAGTGGCATCGCCGTCTTGGACACCCACCTCTAAAAATACACCGCAAAACTCTTCACGATGTCTTTATCTGAGAATTCACTTGTGAGTCCTATATCTATAGAAAGCATCATTGGTCTACATTCTCGCCTCATCCCACTCGGAGTGCTGCTCTCTTTGATCTTGTTCACTCTGATATCTGGGGACCATACAAAATCACCAGTGTTTTTAGCTATTGTTACTTTGCTACTTTTGTTAATGATTACTCTCGAGTGACATGGCTGTATCTTCTTTGTGATCGCTCTGAACTGTCGGGTATTTTTGTGTCTTTATCACTGAAACTCACAACCAGTTCTCAACTACATTGAAAACTCTTTGTTCTGACAATGTCCGAGAATACACTAGTCATTTGTTTACCAACCTATGTGCTGAGTTTGGAATCATCCACCAAACCTCATGTGCTTATACCCCCTAACAAAATGACGTTGCTGAACGCAAGAATCGTCACCTCCTTGAGGTTGCCCGCTCTCTTATGTTTCAAATGAATGTTCCCAAACAATATTGGAATTTTACGGTTTCTACTGCATGTTCTCTTATTAACCACATGTCTTACTCTGTTCTCAACTTTACGGTTCCCTTCAACCTTTCTTTCTCGTCCACACCTCCCTTCTCAGTCACCCCTCGCATGTTTGGCTGTGTGTGCTATATTCATAATCTTGGCTCGTCCACAGACAAGCTCGCTTTTTGTGTCACAAAATATATGTTTGTTGGTTACTCTCGTACTCAAAATGGTTGTCTGCTTCTCTCCTAAAGATCACAAAGTTGTTACTTCTGCTGATGTCACCTTTCTCGAAACCCAGCCATATCATTCTCAACCAACTGGTTCTCTCCTTCCACCACTCCTTTCGCGGCCTGATGTCCCTGTTACTTCGAACCTTCTGCCTCTCCTTCCTACACCACTCCCACCAAACACACCTCCTCTTACTACGCCACTTCCTCACAACCACCTATCACTCGTGTGTATACTCGTCGCCCTCCTTCATCCACTACCATACAGGAGATGTCCTCCTCTGATGATATTTTGCAGCCTGCAGATCCGACAACTACTTCTACTGCACACCCAATGACGAATTATGTTTCCTTCCACCGCCTCTCTCCGGAACTTCGCTAGTTTGCACTTTTTTATCCTCTATTACCATCCCTACTTTTGTGCAGGAAGCTCTCTAACATCCAGGATGGCTAGCGGCTATAGACGAGGAAATGTCTGCTCTTTGGGTAAACCACACTTGAGATCTTGTCTCTCTTCCTTCTGGACAGACTTGCGTGGGTTGTAAGTGGGTGTTTGCCCTCAAACAAGGCCCAGATGGGACGGTTCAACGTTGAAAGCTCGTTTGGTGGCTCGTGGTTTTACTCAACAACAAGGTCTAGATTATGATGAGACTTTTTCTCCAGTTGCCAAACTGAATACTGTTCGTGTGTTGATCTTGTTCGTTATTCATCGGCACTAGCAGTTGCACCAATTAGATGTCAAAAATGTTTTCTTAATGGTGATTTGCAGGAAACCGTCTATATGCAAACAACCTCCCGGTTTGAGACCACGGGGGAGTCTCTTGTCTGTTGTCTGAAAAAGTCACTTTATGGTCTCAAACAGTCGCCTCAGACATGGTTTGACAAATTCAGTCAGACTGTTAGTGCGATTGGGTTTACTCGACATCGTCCAACAGGCACAGTGATTCTCTTGGTGTATGTTGATGATATTTTGATTACGGGAGATGATCTTACAGGAATACATATGATCAAACGCATTAGACAACTGTGTTTCAAACAAAGGACCTGGGAAGCCTTCGTTACTTTCTTGGTCTCGAAGTGACTTCGTGACCTGATGGACTGGTATTATCTCAAAGGAAGTATTGTCTTGACTTGCTGCATGATGTGAGCTACTCTGGATGCAAATCTGTTGATACTCCCATGGATAGTAATCATAAGCTCAGCACTCATACCTCAAACTCTGATCTTCTCCTTCCAAATCCTGAGTACTATCATCGTCTTGTGGGAAAACTGATGTATCTCACTGTTACAAGACCTGATATATCATTTGTTGTTGGAGTTGTCAGTCGATTCATGCATGAGTCACGTATCTCTCATCTTCAGGTAGTTGAAAGCATTCTTCGATACTTGAAAACTTCTCCTAGACAGGGACTTGTATACAATCTCTCTTTGTCTCCCTTATCTCTGAGTGCTTATTGTGACGCTGATTATGTTGGTTCATTGGATGATCGACGTTCCATAAGTGGATACTGTACTTATTTTGGAGGACATCTCATTACTTGACGTAGCAAGAAACAGTCTGTTGTTGCCCGGCATTACTGAGGCCGAGTATCGTTTAATGGCAGCTGTCGTGTCTGAGCTCATTTGGCTTGAGGGTCTCCTTGATGATTTAGGAGTCAAGCTTTCCGCACCGAACACTCTATTTTGCGACAGTCAGGTCGTCATGCACATTGCAAAAAATCCTGTTTTCCATGAATACACGAAGCACATTGAGGTTGATTGTCATTTCATTCGAGAGAAAGTTAAATTAAAGAAGGTAGAGTTAATGCATGTTCCAGCTACCGAGCAAGTTGTTGATATCCTCACCAAGGCTTTATCACGACCTCTGTACTATCAGTTCTTGTCCAAGCTCGGTGCCTACGATTTGTACACTCCAGCTTGCGGGGGAGTGTTGAATGATATATGTAAAGGCCCATTAGTAAAGAACCATTTAGCCTCTTAACTAGGATGTTTAGTCCCACATCTTGCAATAGGATTCTCTATATATATATATATATATATATATATATATATATATTTGTACTCACACATTGTAATTTGATGTTCAAGAAATATATACAAGGTTTACTCAACGTTTCTACAGAAGGTAACAAAAATGGGCAGGAGAATTAAATGCAATTTTTCTTTTTTAGGCTTTGATATAGGATCATAGTGACATTATGACAAACGATAGGGCACAATGGCGACAAAGAATCCATATAGCCGACCCCACTATAGTGGGATAAAGGCTTGAGTGTGTGTGTGTTGTTGTAGGCTTTGATATAGGATCAGCAACAAACGGAAATAATTTTAGGTGAGGTTCTTTCTTCTTTAAACTGGGTGGAGAATTTAAATATCACCTAAATCTCATTTCAATTTTTTTAATATATTTTGTATTTTAAAAATATATTCTTAATGTCTAACTTTTTTTAAACAAGCCTTTCTTAATTAACATATTACCTACTTTGACGGATTTTTTATTCAGGGACTTATTAAGCGATCACCACAATGAGCCATCATAATGAGCGCGAGTGAGGCACAAAAAAAACAAACAAGTACATGCGGATATAAAATAATGTGTGTTTAAAGATGTGTGACAAAAATAAAATAGAATAAAGGAACAATGTGATGATGCGACGTGGGTTGCATCACTAATGTAACTGGCATTTGTTCATAGAAGCAATCATAAGAAATTCTAAACCCTGGCTGATTTCTTCCCTTCTTCTATTGATCTCTTTATGAACTTCCAAGTGCTAATTCCGCACTTAACATTTGCAAACATTTACAAAGTGTTGAGAATTTAGTGATGGAGAAGAGTATGAATAATGAGTAGATGGAATGATAACATGTATAAATATATTCATTGACTATACATGTAAAATTTAAATAATTCAATAATAATAATATGCATTTAATGGGGTTTGGTTATATAAATAATAATATGCTTTAATTGGGGTTTGGATTTAGATTGCAATGAAACATAATTTAGTATCCAGTCAACAAGTTTCTTATAATGATTCCCAGTCAACTCTGAAAGGACACATTAAATAAAAAGAACAAATTGAAAGACAGCAAATATAATAGATTTTACAGACCTTTGGTGGCATCCATTCCACTCCATGAAGCAAGCAAGATTCTCCATAAGAAGCCCTTACAGCAGCAAAAATAAAGTACTCTTAAAGAAACGTGAGTTTCCATCATAAGGCTCGCCATAATGAGTCAAAGATCTAACATCGGCTATCGGAGATGGCCCTAATGCATAGTACACATAAGAAGTAAGTACCATGATTTTGATTGCACTATGTAAAATAAGCAAGTCTCAAAGATTACCTAGCACATCATCAAATGCAAGACAATATGCTTTCAACTCACGAGCTGTTTCACGATTCATGCGTTGTCCTATTAGAAATGCTGCTAGTAGTGACTCATTGACCCCAAGTGACTTGCTATCCTCTAATGGTAGAATATCTTCTAGAAGGCCTTTGACCTCTTCATACCCTAGATGGCCACTGCCAGTACTTCCCGAAGGGCACCAACCAATCTCATTTCTGTTGTTCCTCGTCAACATAGCATGGCAAGTTCCCTATACCCATAATTGTGCCTTCAGGATCTGCTATAAAGACGACATCAGGAGGAAGAGCTTGAACAAGATGTGGCCAATATAAATTCATGGCACGCCTTTCTCCTTCACTCCAATTAGTAGCATCTGGAAATGAATTTGCTCGTATTGTCATTGCCGCAAAAAATGCACCAAGTTGTGCTTTGGAAACATCATCACCTTTTAGCTCTCCTTTCGCTATAGCAAAAAAAGAAATCAACGAAAAAAAATCAATAAGTACAGGCTTGCAAGAATACTTTAAAATTAAGTGATCCCAAATAAAGGAGAAACACAAGGAAACTCGAGTTATAACATACAAGGAAAGAAAGCACCAGTTTTTGAACATTGTTTGAGCCCAAAATGGGACTTCAATGTTAACCTTAAAGAAAGATTATCCCAAATGAGATGGAAATGGTTAATATAATGAGCTATTAATAATTTAAGCTAGGAATAAAATTTTGTATGGTTAGAAATTGGCAAAGATACCTTAAAATTTTTAACCTTGTGGTGAGTGCTCCTATCCTACGATTGCGGTGAGTTTGCATCTTCGATCCCCAACTAGTTTCTTCCTCATTTATGCATTTGATGTCCGTCTTTTGTGATAATTTCAGAGCATGTTGCTTGCAAACTAAAGTGTGTTAGGCTTGTTCCCGCCATTACTTGACGTATGGGGCATATATTGATTTTCGGTGACTATGTGGATTATAGTTTTTGAACAATTATTAGCCACCCAGCACTGTCCTGCTGTGGTCAAATTTTTTGGTTTGGTTTTGAGTTTGATTTCTTGTTCTTTTCATGAACTGTTACTGGAAAAAAACTTTTGAGCTGGTGTTGGACTGCCTTTTTCTTCTATTTTCAGCACAATAAATCTTGTTTGCTGCTGGGAATAATGGATAACATTATGGGTATTTAATTCAAAATTTGTGCAAGCATTTCCTTTCTTGACCTTACAAATACAGCCATTATGGAAATTTTCAATGTATGTTCAAGATCAAAAACTTGCTAAAAGAGTTGTGGTTAAAGGCAAAGCAATGATGGTGTATTTGTAAACATCTATGCCCCACAAAGAACACGCCACAAGAAACCTGGAGCGAGAGGAAGCCGATAGTCTCCCACCTAAAATTATTTGGAATCATTGCTTACACTCAAATACTATAACGAGAATATAACTAAGGTCGAGGATAATAGTAATATATATATCATTGGGAATGAAACTCACATATTATTTGAACCTAATACTTGTATAATGCATGATAGTAGAGATGAGTTTGATGAATGCGCATGGGTTTTGCAAGAGGATGGCATATGGAGTAAAATAATATTTTATCACTTCAAAAATTCAATCATAATACAAGTAATTGTAGTGGATAAGTGAAGTCTCAACTCCAAATCAAGATGTGGAACTAATTGTTGGAGTCCACGTACAACACTCTACTCGTGGCACGTCGTCACTTAAGGGTAACAAGTAGCACCATTTCAATAAGTTCGAGCTTATGGACCAGTTGGGTATGCTCTTGGATCTTAAAGTGGTATCAGAAGAGATCACGAGTTTGAGGCAGGGGGGAGCTGGTCAACCCGTACTTACTTGTGAGTTGCTTGCAGCCTCGGTCCCTCTTTTGACCTGTATGGATTAAGTGGATTAAGAGGCCCCTCAGTAGTGTCGGGCCGTGCTAGACACTGGGAGGGGATTGTTGGGTCCAACGTCCACCACTATGCATGTGGTGCGTCGTTACTTCCTTAAGGAAAAAGTAACACCCATTCCATAAGTTCATGCTTATGGATCAGTTGTGTATGTGCTTGGATCCTAACTAATTTATACATGGGAAAAGAGAGACCTTACATGGGTTTATTCAGTCTTCTACACTCCCACGCAAGCTGGAGCACACAGATCGTAAAACGAACTATCAATATAGTGGGCATGGTAAGACCTTGGTGAGGATATCAGAAATTAGCTCGACAACAGGTACATGTCACAGTTCAAGTTTGCGGAGTTGAAAATTTTCCTAGATGAAGTGACAATTGACTTCGATATGCTTGGAATGTTCATGAAAATGGGATTCTCCGCGATATGTATGGTAGCTTGACTATCGTTGTAGAGAACGATCGAGAGGGGAGTTTTACACCAAGATCACAAAGAAGACTTTCTAAACACGTAAGTTACAGTAACATCTGACGCCATCGAATGATACTCAGTCTCCGTTGAAGAGCATTTCAATGGACAATGAGCAAGGATCCAGTATAGTCAGCATCAGAATAGACAATTAATGATAGAGAAGAGGAAAATTTATACACAATCCCTTGTCCCGAGCATTCTTCAAATATCGAAGGATTCGATCGGCATCCAGGAGGTGGGACATTAGAGATGCAAGCATAAAGCGGGCGGACCACCTCAACCGCAAATGATATATCGGATCGTGTGCTAGTCAAATATATAAGTTAGCCAACAAGGCGACAATAGTACAATGGGTTAAAGAGAAACAGGTTAGAGTCGGATGTATGAGCACAAAGTTTGGTTGGCATCCATTGATGTATCAACAAGTTTGCATCCTGAGTAGTTTATATCGCGAAAAAGGTTGAGACAGTATTTCCCTTACGACAAGACAATTTCATCGGGTTGATGAGCCCTCAATACCCAAGAAACATCAAAGGTGGCCCAAATGTTTGTAACATCTGTAACTTAATGCGATTGGACGATTTAATTTTAGGATCCGAGCGCGAGGAATTACCGTGAGCATGGCCATCTGATCAAAATAATTAATTAAATGTTATTTTTGCACTGCAAGAAATGCAGAAAAGATATCATATAGTATATGTTTGGCTCGATTCAAATTTCAAAAGTGTGTAGCATGCGAATTTAGAAAGTTTCATTTTTTTTTGGGGGGGGGGGGGGGGGGGTGGGTGGGTGGGGGGGCAAAGATAGCAATTTAGGAGGGAAAATTAATTTCCCCCTCAATTTAAGCCTATATGCGGATTCCTTTTTCTCCCCGCATTCGATTTTGGCCCTCGTAGGTTATAATCAAGAGCCACTCTCGTTTCTCTTCATATTTCATTCCCAGACTCAAACCTAATTCCTCTCGCGTTAGGCGTTCGACGAAATCGCCGATCTCCTTGTGTGTTCCCCTTTGTCGACTCAACCAGACCCTCCTAGCGTGTTCCACCTCTCGTTCCAGCAAGTCGACGACTCCTTCAACTCCAACAAGCCTTCACCAGCGCCGAATAGCGTCCCGTTGAAGTTGACGATCCCCCCTGTGGTGTTCCAGCTCGCGATCAGCACTTCCCAACCATTGTTTTGGCCAAGTTAGCCCTTCCTTTGCAGTCAAGTAATTATCACATAGTGAAAAAGGCTTCTCCTTCTTCTTGCGATCAAGTTCAAACATTCATGAGTTCAATTCTTCCTCCTATAGAAATTTTTGTGGCTCGACAATCTTCCTAGTCGATCTCTGCTCTGTTTTTGAGGTTGTTCTGCTGTTTCCAACCCACAACAGACTACTTCTAGCAATTTTGAGCAGGTAGTCATGGACGCCTCCCCTATAGTTTCATTGTGAGAGGTTTACTTTTTTGTTCCAGAACTTATAATGTGGTTTACTCCTACAAACCCTAGGATGAAGAGGTGAATCCTAGACCCCTACTTTTATCTCATTAGACCTAAGATTCCCCTAGTAATTTTAGGTGTTGATTAATCGTTGGTGCTCAGTGTTGAATCGGAGAGGGCTCGTTAAATTTCCAAATCAACCTCGCCACATAATAATCGTGCTTATTAAGGGTAAGTGTCAATCTCTTATAATTTAAGTGTAAGAAATTCTCCCAAGCGTTGAAAGGTTAATAATGGATGTTCATCGTAACCCTAGGAACGTGGAAGAATGTTAATTGGGTGGAATTCATTATAACTTCAGAAAAATCATATCGCTGCACCGTGTCTACAAGCGTCATAATATTGGGGTAAGAAATTTGACTCATATTGGCTAGACATACCTCCTTATATAATTTCACTATCTAAGTTTTTAAAGAATGCTTACGTAATTTAATTATTCAACAACCCGTGTCAATATCAATTAAATTACATCAGATAACGTGAAAAACAATAAACACATAATTTAGTAATGCATGATAAAGTTAGTAATTTAATATGATACAATATATAGAGAGTAACACGATTACTTGCATCCATAACAAGAACAAATAAAATCACAAATATAGATTATACTCAGACAAAGAATAAAAGCTTCAAGTCCGCAATAATACACTTCAAATCAGTGACCTCATTCTTACATGACATGTAATCCGTATGAGCCTCAGACATGGGGTCGTTAGTCACAGTTTCAGACTTAGAAATTTTTAGTTGTGGGCTCGATTGCTGAGTACTTAGGTGGTCCAAAGGATGCTGAGGGGATGAAGCGACAGCTGGTGGAGATACTCCGGAAGCAATCTTTGTTGTGGAGCGAGATCGCCAACCAAGTGCAGGAGAAACCAGGAGTCTGCCGAGAAGCGGCTTCTCAGCTTAGAGAACAGTTACACGCAATTGATCGCCAACCTAGGGGGAGAGCAGGCGGCGTCCGGACTACACCGGTCTTCATCTCGTGAGAGCCGAGGATCAACTACACCTTGCTCAGCGAGAACTTCAAACCATGCGCTCTCTTTATTATATTCGCGTGATGCCTGCGGCGGGAAGGAGAGGCCGGGGACGGTAGTAACGGCCCCTGGCGGGCCTACCAGCACTCGCCTTCCCGCTTTAACTTCTATTTTATTTGAGCTATGTAATAATGACTGTCGGCCCTGATGCCGAGTATGGACGATAAGCTGTGAATGTATATTCTTTAATCTCACTTTATTTTTTAGAGCTATTTATTCTGCCTATTGCCGCGTGTCTTTCTTTGTTGTTATCCATGCTTAGATCTATGGCGCGAGTGAGGGAGCATAAGATCTCGCCAGAGTCCAAGACGGGATCTGTGGCGAGATCTAGAAAATAGGCTATCCACACCTTTTCATGCATGGGCCCTTTCCCGCACAAAATTTCTATAAATAGGCTCTCACCTACCGTGTTAATTATCACATTCAAAAGCTTCCAACCCCCGCGCCACCTTTCTTTTTATTGCACTCGCCTCTTTTCTCTTTTTTCCTTCTTAGCGAGATGACAGGGGAAGCTGAAGGACGAACTAAATGCGCGGCTGCATTCGCCGAGTATCCCTTCGTGAACTGCAGCTTGTCCAGAGAAGAGGTATCAGTCGCTTGTCAACCTCTACATCACACCAGAATTCACCGCGCGACACCGGGGAGAGATGAGGCGATCAACCACTTCTCGCCCTATGAGCTCGCCATTCCCGCCGAGCACTTTGAAGTGGGGTTGCGCCTCCCCATCTGGTCCGAGATCCGCCAAGCCCTCCGCTACTTTGGCGTGGTTCCCGCCCAACTCAACCCTAACTCCATAGCGCTACTGGTCGCATTCGCCTGCTATCTACGGTCAGAACGAATGGAATTCAGCCTCCCCGTCTTTCACAAACTATTTAACTTCGCTCTAAAAGGGATGGGGTCGCGTTCTTCTCTGGCAACAACCTTAAGGCGAAGGGTCACACCAACAAGAATCACAACTGGGTGAAGAAGTTCATCTTCGTCTCTGGAAACTTCGGCAACCTTCCCCTTTCGCCGGTCCAACAGGATGAATCTACCTACCGCCCTCCCAGTCTCAGTGGTCATGAGTCCAAGCTTCACCAATTCCTCTAGGGGAAGGAATTCGACGTTCCCTTTCTGAGAAGGAACGTCGACACGTTGCTCCCAGTTCTCGCCGGGGAAGGTAGTTCTCACATTCGCTCACTTTTAAGATTACATGCTTTGGAAATTTCCTAACTTATGATACTTATGCAGGAGTGCGAGATCTTCCTCTCAACCCTCCCTCTGCTGGCAGCGCTGCACTCGCTTCTGAGATGGCGTGCGCCGAGGCCACCGATGCGGCCTGCAGAAGCCTGGCGAAATCGCTGCCGAGATCAAGCGGCCAGAAGCGAAAGCCCGACACCTCCCTTCCTCCACCTCCTAAAAAGCAACAAACAACAGCTCTCGCCAAAGGCAAGGAGATCGTCTCAGATTTCCCTGAGAGGGCTGTTGGCGAGACTGTGGGGGAGGAAGTGGAGGTGATTGGCGGGACCTCGACGGCAAAAGAGGGACCCATGCCTCAGGACCACAAGAACTTTGGCCTAGGCGAGAAGGTGCTGGATGACGCCGGCGAGCCTCTGCTGGTATGGGACCGGGAAGCCAACAGGGCTTCCATATCCACCGTACTCCCTCTTGGCAAGAGGGCGAGATGGTCTCAGGTCAGGCCTATGCTCTCGCATTCGGCCTGTACGGGCGGGACATCGCCGCTTACTATGATAAAGCGCTGATGAAGTCACTCGCTTATGAGAGCTCGCGAGCTCAGTTTCGCGCCATCGAACTCGCTCAAATGTCAGCCCGCCGCGGCATCCGCCTCTCGCGACAGGTGGCGGATGTGAGCGAGGCGCGATCCAAGCTGAACAAGGAAGTAACAAACCTGAAGCGGGATCTGGACACTGCCCAGAAGGACCTCGCCTTGCGAGATGCCGGAGTGGTAAGACTTTCCTTCTCGTCGTTCATTTACAGAATGTTGTTCTCGCGCTAACTCTTGGTTGTTCTGTAGGATGCCGCGACTCTCGCCAAGAAAGACGCGCGCATTGCCCCGCTCAAGGAGGAGAACTGGAGAATAAGGGCCCAGAATCAGCAATGGATCGACTCGCTGGCCCCTCCCCCCTCAGGCGAAAGGAAGAAGGCTCTGTTGTACACGCTGCATGAGATTGAGCTGATGATGCAGGAGAATGCGATCGCAGCGGCGAGGCACTCACTTAAGGTGATGAGGGAGGCTGGATTCCTGAACAGCGATGGCGAGAAGGTGACGGCAGAGATCTTATTCCCGGAACTCTTCCTGCCCATCTCGGGACCAGAGGACACCACCGACAACATTTCGGGCGAGAGCGAGCAGTCGGCATCGTCTCCCTGAGGCTCTCCTTCCCGCTTTAACTTTGTAATAATTTTTTTTCTTTTTGGGAAGCGCCCTTTGCGCGATGTAAATGTTTGTTGATAATATGAAAGTTTTGTTATGAAATTTCTTATTTATTCTTTGCCTTGATTTCGGATGCCTTGCTATGCGAGAATGCGTTCGCCTCGCGCCTTTAAGAAATACATGATCACGATATTTCGCGAAACCGTATACTGACTTCCCGCTGCGCCAATCTGGTAAACCTTTGACTGCTAATGCGATGTATAGGGCTAGATCTCGTGTTGCTCTCGCTCAATTGACTCACGCGCGTCGATAGATTGCTACTTTGAACTTGCCTCCTAGGACAGATCTCGCGGCGTTCTCGCCTCATAAGCTCACGTGTGTATAGAATCACAGCCAAGACTTCTCGCCGCTCTTGCCACATTTGCTTACGCGCGACTGGGAAAATTTTGCGAGAGCGAACCATGAACACTATCATTCGCCTGCGCACTTCCCCTTGCCCCTGGCTTTTTCCGAAATTACCTGTCTTTTGTTGTCCGACGAGATCCCTATTTGGCGAGATCTCTTTGGAGTTTTGAATTTCCTCTCCCCGGATTTCAAGCCTCTCTGGCTGGCATAAGCAGCCTGGGACTTGATTCTGGAGCAACAACTTCATCCATCGAGGGCCCCTGCCCTGCTAGCTAGGTGAAAGCCTGACAGCGGGAGCAGCTCGGGACTTAGCTCCAGAGCAAGAACAACGTCCACCGAGGACCCCTGCCCTGCCAGCCAGGTGAAAGCCTGACAGCGGGAGCAGCTCGAGACTTGGCTCCAGAGCAAGAACAATGTCCACCGAGGACCCCTGCCCTGCCAGCTAGGTGAAAACCTGACCGCGGGAGCAGCTCGGGACTTGGCTCCAGAGCAAGAACAACGTCCACCGAGGACCCCTGTCCTGCCAGCTAGGTGAAAGTCTGACAGCGGAAGCAACTCGAGACTTAGCTCCAGAGCAAGAACAACGTCAACCGAGAACCCCTGCCCTGCCAGCTAGGTGAAAGTCTGACAGCGGGAGCAGCTCGGGACTCGGCTCCAGAGCAAGAACAACGTCCACCGAGGACCCCTGCCCTGCCAGCTAGGTGAAAGCCTGACAACGGGAGCAACTCGGGACTTAGCTCCAGAGAAAGAACAACGTCCACCGAGGACCCCTGCCCTGCCAGCTAGGTGAAAGCCTGATAGCGGGAGCAGCTCAGGACTCGGCTCCAGAGCAAGAACAACGTCCACCGAGCACCCCTGCCCTGCCAGCTAGGTGAAAGCCTGACAGCAGGAGCAGCTTGGGACTTGGCTCCAGAGCAACCACCGGGCGCTACCACCGACCCAATCAGCTAGGTGAGAGCCCGACGGAGGGTGTTGAGCATCAACCGGACTTTTCCTTTGGCCAACCACCGGGCGCTACCACCGTCCCAATCAACTAGGTGAGAGCCTGACGGCGGGTGTTGAGCATCAACCGGACTTTTCCTTTGGCCAACCACCGGGCGCTACCACCGACCCAATCAGCTAGGTGAGAGTCTGACGACGGGTGTTGAGCATCAATCGGACTTTTCCTTTGACCAACCACCGGGCTCTACCACCAGCCCAATCAGCTAGGTGAGAGTCTGATGGCGGGTGTTGAGCATCAACTGGACCTTTCCTTTAGCCAACCACAGGGCGCTACCACCGGCCCAATCAGCTAGGTGAGAGCCTAGCGGCGGGTGTTGAGCATCAACCAGACCTTTCCTTTGGCCAACCACCAGGCGCTACCACCAGCCCAATCAGCTAGGTGAGAGCCTGACGGCGGGTGTTGAGCATCAACCGGACTTTTCCTTGGCCAACCACCGGGCGCTACCACCGGCCCAATCAGCTAGGTGAGAGCCTGACGGCGGGTGTTGAGCATCAACTGGACTTTTCCTTTCAACCAAGTCTCAAGTTGTTCCTGCCAAACAAATGAACCATCAGCAAATAATAAGAATGTGAAAAAAGGTATCTCATTACTTTCATGGGTAGAATCTCTTTAGGTCATCTCCGCTCCCGGCATGACTGAGGGGTTCTCCCTCTACATCTTGGAGGTGATATCCTTCTGACTTCAAGGCCTCTAAGATTACATAGGGACATTCCCAGTTGGGATTCAGCTTGTCGACGGATGTCGACCTCCCGGCCGCGTCGACCTTCTTCAAGACCAAGTCCCCTTTTGCAAATTGCTTGATTCTGACATGCTTGTCAAAATACTTGGTCATTCGCCGCTTGACCTCTTCTTGCCGGATAGCTGACAAATCGCGCAGCTCCTCCACCATATCAAGGGAGAGTCGAAGCTCGTCCTCATTCTCGGCCCGTCACTCTTCTCCACCTTCTTCTGCCTCAACCACTCAAGGTATCCGGACCTTGAACTCTATGGGGAGTACTGCTTTGCAGCCATGAGAGAGTTTGAAAGGGGTCTCCCCGTGGATGTGTTTGGGGTGGTCCTCAGAGCCCAGAGGACTGAAGGAAGTTGTTTTACCCAGCTCCACTTCAAGTTCTCCACCTTCTTCTTTAGGAGGTCCACGATGATCTTGTTCGCCGCCTCCACCTGCTCGTTGCTCCTGGGGTGATGGACCGACGCGAACCTGAGATCAATCCCAAGTTGCCCGCAGAAACTGATGAACCCGGCGCTGACAAATTGTGGCTCATTGTCCGTGACAATGGCCTGAGGCAGTCCACGCTGGCAGATGATCTCTCCCCATACAAAGTTATTGATTACCTGGGAGGTCACTTTTGCCAACGCCCTTACCTCCAACCATTTAGAAAAATAATCGATCATGACCAGCAAGAATCTCCTTTGCCCACTGGCATGAGGGAAGGGTCCTACCAGGTCCATTCCCCAGATGGCGAAGGGTCAGGGTGTCGTGATGCTTCTGAGCCGCCGAGCCGGCAGTAGCTGGAGAGTGGCGAACAACTGGCACTTGTATCACTTCTTTGTGAATTCAGCGGCATCGCGGCCCCGGGTCGGCCAGAAGTACCCTTGCCTGACTATCCTTCCCTCCAAGGTCTTGTTCCCCGAGTGACTCTCGCACTCTCCGGAATGGACTTCTTCCAAGATCCTCTGGACTTTCCTCTCGGCCACACAACGTGCCAACAACCCCGAGCGGGTCTTCCGATATAACTGTCTGTCGTGCATGAGGCAGTATGCCGACTTATGCTTGAATCGCTTCTTATCCATCCCCTCCGGGAACTCCCATGTGGATAGGAAAGTTGCAAAAGAATCCATCCATGAGAGGTGTTGATCCACCTCCATCAGCTCCCCCTCTTCGATGGATGGGCAGAACAAGTCGGTGATGGTACCTCCTACCTGGGGTCCATGCTTGGCCAATTCGTCGACCTGCTCGTTTTCCTCCCGCGACACATGCCTGATGGAGAACGTTTGGAACGTGCCAATAACTCCCTTTACTTTTGCCAAATATAGTTGGAGAGCGGGTTCTCTTGCCTCAAACTCCTCATTGATCTGAGAAGCCACCACCATGGAGTCCGTGAGAACCTCCACATCATGCACCCTCAGCTCCCTGGTCAGACGCAACCCTGTTATTACTGCTTCGTACTCAGCCTGATTGTTAGTGATGAGAAAGTGCATGACCACCGTCTACACGATCCTTGTTCCTCGGGGGTTCTCCAAGATCACCCCTACCCCCAAGGAATGCCTCCCCGAGGCGCCATCCACCATCACCTTCCAAGGAACTGGGCGAATGAGTTCTGTCTCCGCCACCTCGACCACGTAATCAGCAAGGAAGTAGGTAATCACCAGGGCCTTGATCGAGAGGCGGGGAACAAAGGATATGTCGAACTCACTCAGTTCCACCGACCACTTCGCCAACCTACCCGAATGCTCCACCCCCTCAAAGATGTTGCGGAGGGGATGATCAATCACTATCCAGATGAAGTGTGCCTGGAAATAGGTTCGGAGTCTCCGGGCAGAGATGACCAGAGCGAAGGCAAGCTTTTTTAAGATCGGATATCAGGGCTCTGCTTTCCTCAAGACCTTGCATACGTAGTAAATAGGCAAGTGCTTCTTCCCTTCTTCCCGGACCAATACGGAGCTTGCCACTTCGATCCCGACCACAAGGTACAGGTACAGATCTTCCCCTTCTTTAGGCCCTTGGAGGAGTGGAGCCCCGGTCAACTGCCTCTTCAAGGCTGGGAACGCCTCCTCGCATTGCTGGGACCACTCGAACTTCTGGCCCCCTCTCAGCGCCTTGAAGAAGGAAGAACACTTCTCTCCTGCCCGAGAGAGGAACCTGCTAAGTCCTGCCAACTTTCCATTCAGCCGCTGAACTTCTTTGGCACTCCGCGGCGATCCCAACTCCATGATCTCCTTGACTTTGTCGGGATTAGGCTCTACACCTGTAGAAGTAAGAAGATGGCCTAGGAAGTTACCCCTGCTTGCCCCGAAAACGCACTTCAAGGGGTTCAGCCTCATCTTATACTTCCGCAAGGTGCCGAAGGTCTCCTCCAGATCCCAGAGATAAGAATCCACCTCCCGGCTCTTGATCATAAGATCATCCACGTACACGTACAGATTTCTCTCTTTTTGCGCCCGGAAGATTCGGTCCATCATTTTTTGAAACGTCGTCCCTGCGTTCTTTAACCCAAAGGGCATCATCCTGTAGCAGTAGCACCCATCCCCGGTGATGAAGGAGACATCTTTGATGTCGGGTGGGTGCATCATGATTTGATGATAACTTGAAAATGCATCCAAAAAACTCATCACAGAAAAACCGACGGCTGAGTCAACCAGTGCGTCGATCCGAGCCAAGGCGTAACAATTCTTAGGGCATGATTTATTTAACAAAGAAAAATCAACACACATCCTCCACCGGTCGTCTCCTGTTTTACCATTACAACATTGGAGACTCAGCCGAGAGATTGGATTTCGGATACGAACCCGGTCTTGAGGAGCTTGTCCACCTCATCTCTGCTGGGCTCGGCTAGCTTGTCCGCGGTGGACCTCTTCTTTTGTTAAATGGGGCGGGCCTCTGGATCCAGGTTGAGACGGTGGTAGGCAACATCCGTATCAATCCCAGCTTGTCGGTTGCGCTCCATGCAAAGATGTCGACGTTCTTCTGAATACACTCCAGCATCCTCACCTGGTCCTCCGGGCTCAACCCCCCGTTGATACGCACCTTCTCCACCCGACCCTCACGGGTGAGAACATCCATCTCTACCACCTCTTCCGCAGCCTCCAGCCGGGACTGCTCCTCCCACTCGCTGGTAGCCCCCTCACCTGGTGCTGGAACCTCCTCCTCAGCTTCCTCCACGACAATCACCTCGGCCGGCTCCTCCAGAACTCCTTCTGCCACCTCCACCTGGGTGCGGATTTCCTCCTCCACTTTTATCTCCTCTGTCTCTACTCTGACCCCCTGCCTGGACATCTCTTCCATCCTCCTCTTCATCTCTTCGGTTCCACCCTGCCAAGAGATGGAATTCACCGCAGTGACATAACACTCTCTCGCCACTTTGGGATCTCCTCGGACCCTGACCTGGATTCCCTCGACGCTGAACTTCAAGCACTGATAGAAGGAGGAGGGTATGCAGCGGAAGGCGTTGATGAGAGACCGTCCGAAGATGGCGTTGTAACTGCTGGGGGCGTCCATGATGACGAATCTGCAGTTCCTGGACTGCCCCCCAGGACGACATGGAGTCTCACTCCTCCTTCCACCTCCTTCCTTTCTCCTGAGAACCCGAACAGAGGTCCATCGAGGCCAACACCCTAAGGCACTCCACCTTCATCGCGTCAAACGCCTTTTTGAAGATGATGTTGACCGAGCTCTCGTTGTCGATGAGGATCCGGGAGACAGTGAAATTATCGACCGAGGTCTGGATGACCAACGCGTCGCAGAAAGGATCTCATGATCCGGCATATCTTTCCTTGAGAAGGTGATCTTCTCATCCGGGGGTGGGGTTTGGAATGTGGAGCCAACGCACTGACGGTACATGGTGTGAAGGCTCGCCTTCCAAGCGGCCTTGACCCCCACTCCCACGTGAATAACCTTGATCCCTCCTCGGGCTCCGACATCAGCCTGGTCCTCGCAGCTGTCCTCTCCCCTGGGCAGGACCTCCTCAATATGCACCTCCTGGAGGGGTTGTTGTTGCTGCTCCCTGTTCCCTCTCACCTCGAGGAACTCCGGGCACGTGGTTGTGGCATGGCCATCTTCCTGGTGGAAGTCGCAATAGGGCAACTCCACCCTGACTTCCCGCCTTCTCCTCTGCTGGCCCCTCCTCCTCCCCTGGGCTATTGTCATAGCCTGACATTGATCGGGGAAAGGAGGCCTCTGGCCCTACCTCCAGCCTGGAGGGTTGAACTAACCCCGCCCCCCTGGCGATGGTCTCCTCCATGGAAACCTCTCCTCGGCCCCTGGTCCTGCCTCTCTGGCTGCCTCCAACCTAGCCGATTGTTCGGCTCTTGGTGACCCCACATTGGCTGTTGCTGCTGCTGCTCCCTCTGTCTGGGCTCGGCCTTCCTGACCTCCTGCCCCCTGTCACCTCCTGGCTCCTTCTCTTCCCCTGCGACCCACCTGGACAATCTCCTCGCAAACTCCGGGTTCGACGCCTCCCCGTCGACTTCCCTCGCGACCCTCTCAATCAGCTCCTCAAAGGCACTGGAGGTACCATCTTCAGCTCCATTCTGAAGAACCCCTGCTGCAACCCTAGGGTAAAGGCCACCATGAGGGTGTGCCCTGGGGTCTCCTGAACCTGGAAAACCTCCTCCTGGAACCGGTCTATGTAAATCCCCAGAGTCTCGTTCACCTCTTGCTTGATGTGGAACAGAGACTCAGACTTTTTCTTTCTCTTCTTGGAAGTGATGAACCTCAGCATGAACCTCCGGCGTAGGTCCTCGAAACAGTAGATGAAACTGGTCGACAGCTGGTGGAACCAGTCTCTTGTCTTTTCCTTGAGGGTGATGGCGAAGAGCCTGCACTTGAACGCATCTGACATCTGTCAGATCGAGACCACATCCTCAAACCACTAGATGTGTTGAACCGGATCATCCTTCCTGGTATAGTAGGACATCTTCGGCTCTCGAAACCCCTCTGGAACTGGGGCAGATGAAACCAACTCGCTGAAGGGGCTGCCTCCCCTGCTAGGCGAACCGGGGGATCTCGCACACCCATCTCGCCGATCCGACCTCCACTTGCCGAGCCGGGGAATAACACTCGCCCCTGTAGATCTCGCTCCCTCCCCTCCTCTCCTACTTCCTTCCCAGGTCGCCTATCGGGGGCGTTCTCGCCCAGGGTTAGGGCCACGACAACTGGGACCGCTGGCGTCGAGCTCTTGGCACGCGTGCCGAGTGAGAACTTGACAAGGCTAAGCACCTCCTGCCGGAAATCCTCGAACATCCCGAGGGTGGCGAGAGGGGGAGGGGTGACGAGTCAGCCCTGCCCGAACCGTGTCCTTCTCCTCCAGTCATCGAGTTCACTAAAAATTTTTGGTGTTGATCACTGTCCACGCTCACTGCACTAAAATGTTGAAACCGAAATTCAGCTTCTGTGGAGTTCGAACCCTTGAGGAAGGGGTGATCTCGCACTTACTTCTCCCTAGCAAACTCAAACAGCTAGGGATTTAGAACAAGAAACAGACTCAAGTCTCCAGCACGGAGGTCTCACCACACACCCGAAAAATTTTAGAGTTCTTCTCATCCTTAGCCAAGTGCTGAGCTAAGGATACCTCAGAAAGCGCAAGAAGACCAGAGCACAAATAAGCATGCCTCTAAGGTACCATCTTGGTCTATTTATAATTTTCTGAAAATGATCTGTCAACAGCTAACATCCGTTGTTCCAAACAGCTATATGCAGCCCAAATTGGCCTGCCAACAGCGTAACTCCGTTGTTCTAAAAGGTTATTTGCAGACCTGCAAGGGCATCCAGGTAATTTTACTTCTAAACCCATCAGGCAAGTGCTGGGGAAGCTAAGCACTCGCCTCTGCGACACTCCCGCTTCGGATGAATGCGGGAAAGGTCTCGCACCACTCGACACCAAGGAGCAAGGCGCTGAGAGAACTCGCCTCCACTCGACGCCAAGGAGCAAGAAGCCTCCACTCGCGCCGACAGCTCGCCTCCGCTCGACGCCAAGGAGCAAGGCGCTCGCCCCCACGCCAAGGAGTCGACGCCAAGGAGCTGGCTCGAGCGGCAAGAAGGCGCTGACAGCACACGCCCCCACTACGCCAAGAGCTTCGAGCGGCTGGCGAATATCGGGAGGGTCTCGTCCTTGGAGATCCCGCAAAGCATTGATACTGGGGGGGAACCTACTCATCAAATACGGGGTTGTACACTCGTGATATCTCAACTAAAAAACAAATGTTTATTGTTTTGAGATATGTAGATAACAGAGATAAAATTATAGAAAAACTGCTTGATTTTGTTCATATTTAAGATACTACAGGTTTTTCACTCAAACTTGTTATTGATAAAACATTTGCAAAATATAACTTGAGTATTTCAAGGCTACAAAGACAGGGTTATGATGAAGCCAGCAACATGAGAGGTGAATTTAATGACTTAAGAAACTTGATAATGAAAGATAATAATTCAGTTTTTTATATCCATTATTTTGCCCATAAACTACAGTTAATATAAGTTGTCGTGGCAGAAGGACATTCTGAAGTTGTAGAATTTTTTTCATATGTTACCAATGTATTGAATGTTGTTGGGAGCTCTTACAAACGACGTGATTGTCTTAGAGCATTGGAAATTGAAAGAGTTGCTCGTGAAATGAATTGTGGGGAGTAAGATAGTGGGAGAGGACTCAATCAGCCCCTTGAAATTAAGAAGGCAAGTGATACACGATTGAGTTCACATTATGATACTGTTCAGAATTTCATTCGTATGTATTCATCTATTGGCAATGTTTTTGAAATTATTAAATGTGAAGGAACTGATGGAAATAAAAAAAGAACAACAAATAGTCTTTGAAAAAATATGAGGACTTTTGATTTTATCTTTCTCTTGCATCTGATGACACAGATTTTATCAAAGACACATGAATTATCATAGGTACTATAAAAAAAAGATCAAGACATCATCAGCGCTATGAATTTTGTTAAAATCGCAAAACAAATATTACTCCATATGAGAATCAGTGGGAGGCTTTCCTTATTGAAGTATCAGCCTTTTGTGTAAAACAAAATATTGATATACCGAACATGAATGATATTTTATCCAGTAGGGAGATCAAGACGTACTGCACGAAACATTATAACTTATCATTACTTTCGAGTTGAGATTTTTAACACTGTGATTGCTATGATATTGAATGAGTTAAACGATCGATTTAATGAAGTAAATACTGAATTACATCTTTGGGTTACATGTCTTGATCCTAGTGACCAATTCATTTCTTTTGATAAAGAGAAGTTGATTCAGTTTGCAAAATTTTATACATGTGATTTTTCTCCATTAATTTTGCAGTTCCTTGACGGTCAGGTATATATATATATATATACTAGCATCTTCGAACGGGCTTCGCCCGTTCTCGATGCGTCGTTGCGGGCTTCGCCCGCTTGACCGCCCGGCGGGCTTCGCCCGCCACCGGCGGGCTTCGCCTGCCACCGTCGCGCGAAGCCTAATTATAAAAACGCATTCCCCTTCCTCCCGCGGGATCCCAACCTCTGTCGCAGATTTTATTAATTTTATTAATTTAATAAATTTATTAATTATATTAATTAACTATTAAATATATAAAAAAAACAAATCCGAGTTCAATAAAATATTTCTGATATTTAATTAATTTTATTAATTACTAAGAAAAAAACGGATCCCCTTCCTCCCGCCCGTCCCGAGCCCCTCCCCACCGGCGGCGGCGGAGCCGCCGCCGGCGGAGCCGCCGGCGGCCTGCCCGGCACCCACCGGCGGGTTTGCCGGCCTCCGGCGAACCCGCCGGGGTTTTCCGGCGGTGACCCTGCCCGTGAGCTCCAGTTTGGAGATCACGGGCAGGGCCACCGCCGGCGGTGGCCCTGCCCGCTCGCCGCCGGACAACCCCCGGCGGGTTCGCCGGAGGCCGGCGAACCCGCCGGTGGGCGCCGGGCAGGCCGGCGGCGGCTCCGCCGGCGGCGGCGGGGGTGAGCCTGTGAGGGGGCGGGAGGGAACGATGGCTATCGGGGGATTTTTGGAAGTGAACAGTGTTTTTTTGGGGGAGATTTTGATATTGGCAGGCCTTTGTTGAGATCCAATGGCCAGAAGCAAATTTTTGAAGATCGGACGGTCCAGATCTGTTTGATGGTGTGATTGAAGATATGTATATTGTATTATATAATAAAGATATATATATATATATATATATATATATATATATATATATATATATATATATATATATATATATATTTGATATGCGGTCTAATGAGGCATCCTCACAAGTTAAAGGTATTAGTGAGCTTCTTGAGAAATTAGTGGAGGTTAAAAAACATGATTGTTACCAGTTGATTTATCTAATGTTAAAGTCAGTTTGTTTGCTACCTGTTGCGACTACTAGTGTGGAAAAAATATTTTTTGCTATAAAGATTATCAAGAGTCATTTGAGAAACATAATAGATGATGAATGGATGAATGATTGTCTAATCACATATATTGAGCAGGATATTTTCGACAAAATCACTAATGAAGAACTTATTACTCGTTTTCAGAATATGCATCCCTGAAAACTTGTTTGTTGACAGCTTAGTTCTTTTGAATTCATTATTATGCAATGTCTAATATCACTATATATTGTTATAAAGTGTAATTAATGTTATCAATACTTATTAAATTATTAAATTATCTTTTTTATCAATTTAATTTCTCTAATTTTAATTAAATTTTATTAGTACCCTGGTCATGCAAAAATCCTGGGTCCGTCACTGTGCCTTCAATGTCTGCTCCTTGGTAAGTGGTCTGGTCTGCACCAGACCTGTGCAGATCGTCGACTGTGTAATACCTCGGTTTATTGTGGGCGCGCTACGGGTCTGCAGACCAGTGACATTAATCCATCTCTACGAATCTGATTGGCCGCAGCCACTAATTCCAATGGCGGGTTGTTGAGGTTGGGTCTCTAACTGCAGACCCCGTTTTGAGGAACAACTGCAAGAATCCGGTCTGGAACTGTAACGAAGAAGCAAGAATGGAAGATGCACTCTTCTTATTCGAGGAACTCCGTGGGAGGGAAAACTGGGAGTGCAAAAATTTACTGACAGCTTTTCGAAAATGAAGTGGGGCCCACTAGTTAATGTTAGTGTATATCGCTTGAAGGAAGGTGCGACTTCAGTTGCTTGTCGATCAGATCGAGTCTTCGGCGATTGCTTTCAGTCGGAGAGGATAAACAAATAATTGGATTGGATCCGAAGTGGATTGGATCGACTCTACTCGGATCAGGTGATATTTTTCAATTTGCATTTTTTTTCATTTTTAAAATGTTGAAACACATCACCTATGATAAAGTAAAATTGCAATGTTCTAATCACACTGATTTCCATGGGTGAAAACTCCACATTCAATTTGACTTGAAAAATAGGAGATTTACCACACAGTGCTCAACGATTTCTCCACTATCTGAGAGGATGTGGACGAATATCTGTGGAGCAATGATGAGGATTTTTTACAGGGATTATCTTCTGAATTCCTTGAATCATCACCTTTCATTGACCTTAAGCAAGTTGTCTTACCTTCAAGTCTGAAAATGAACAGACTTAAGAAGAAAGAGGAGCCCTGTAGATTACTGCAATATAGTGGTTTTTTGAGTGGTGCCTGGACAACGCTACTACCTGTCATGCGTCTAATGACAAAGATATTCTAACTAAGGTCACATTAGTTATGAAAAATGTGTGAAGAACTACAATGGAGGAGAGACCAAGGTGACTCATGCTGGGAATATTATCTTGGTATTCTACTCAAGTAAAAATTAAAATTTGGAAAATATTAAATGTATTTCTGCACTAGCTGCTAATTTAGTGTTTATTAGTTTATTTGTGATGCTGATATGCCTTTTAATTTCTACAGCGGTAGAGTAACGTTGTTAGTTAACTCACACTATTTTGGATGTGCATACGTCCAAAATAGGATGTACCGACTAAGTCTAACAAATGAGTTAGTTCAATAAGTTCAAACAAGCTTAGCTAGGCCTAAGACTCTACATGAGAGACTAGGATACGTGAACTATAGGAAAATGTTTCAAATAGCTAGAACTCACCAAATCACATTAGACACTAAATCATCGCCTGAGAAATGTGACGTGTGTGCTCAGACTAAGCTCACTAGGAAACTTTTTAGTGCGGTTACTAGGAGCACGACACCCCTAGAGCTTACACATTCCGATATATGTGACTTTAAAAATTTTGTCACTCGAGAAGGAAGGAAGTATATGATCACATTTATAGATGATTGCTCTAGATTCTGTCATATTTACCTTCTTAAAACTAAAGATGAAGCGTTTGAAAAATTGTGTTTTCAAAATCAGGGTAGAAAACCAACTATACATGAGAATAAAAAGGTTTAGAAGTGATAGAGGAGGAGAGTACGTGTCTAGTGAGTTCAGATATTTTCTTGTCTTTCAAGGTATCATAGCAGAAACCACTGCTCTTTACTCATCCTAATCGAATGGTATAGCCGAGAGAAAAAAAATAGAATGTTAACAGAGATGTTGAATTCTATGCTCCTCACTGCTGACATGTCTACTGCCTATTGGGGAGAAGCAGTTTTAACTGCAAATCACATTCTGAACAAAGCCCCTCATGCTAAGTTAGAGGTTACACCCTACGAGCTTTGGTTTAAGAGACTCACGTCTATTACTTGACTTAAGACCTGGGGTTGCATAGTCTGTCTCTGACGCTAGACGGTCTAAACTTGAACGTAGGACCAACACGTGTGTCTACTGAAGTTGTGCTGAAGATAATGCTGCAGATAGATTCTTAGACCTGTCTAATAATATAATTATTGAATCTAGAGATGTTATGTTTTTTGAGAATAAGTTCCTTAAGGATAAGAACTTGACAATCTCAGGTATGCAAACAACTATTACTGAGGAAGAACCTGAATCAGTACCGAGCACCTCCTATTCAGTCCTGGTAGACAACAGTGTCCTAGAGTCTAGAAGGACTTTGGTGAGAGAGCGAACTCCCAGAACCTTTGGTAGTGACTTTATCACTTACCACGTTGAGGCCGATCCATCCACTTATAAGGACGCGATGAGATCAATAGATTCACTACTCTACAAAGAAACCATTGATGAAGAGATGAACTTTTTGTTTCAGAACAACACCTGGACGTTGGTTGATAAGTCAAAGGGGGCTAAAACTATAGGGTGTAAGTGAGTTCTGAAAAATAAGCTAAACATAAAGTACGTCTGGTGGTTAAAGGTTTCACACAAGTTAATGAGCTGAATTACTTTGATGTATATTCACCAGTGTGTCACTTAACAACCATTAGGATACTCTTTGTTATTGCGTCTATTGAGAACTTTATTGTTCATTAAATGGATGTTAAGACTGTGTTTTCGAACGGAGATTTGACCGAAGAAATATATATGAGCCAACATGAAGGTTTCATAGTAGACGGTCACGAAAGTAAGGTTTGTAAGTTAATCAAGTCGCTATACGGACTAAAATAAATACCAAAATTATGGCATGAGAAGTTTAAATATAGTGTAAGGAACATGAGATTCATATCGAGTCTCATAGACAAATTTTTTTACATACGTCATAGATCGAAAAAAGTCGCTAAAATATGCTTATATGTGGATGATATGCTGATTCTCGGTTCTGATCAATCCGTAGTGGATGACGTTAAGTCAGAACTAATGAAGGAGTTTAACATTAAAGATCTAGATGTGGCTGAGACTATATTAGGCATGCAGGTGAGCTTTGGGAAAAATGACATTTCCCTAAGTCAAAGTCAGTATATAAAGTTCATGTTGAACATGTGTGGATACAGTGAACGTAGAGCAGTTGAGACACCTTACAATTACAATAATCGTTTGAAGCCCAATGATGAAGCTGCGATTAGACAATTAGATTATGCTAAACTGATTACTAGTCTCATGTATGATATGCTCTGCACAAGACCTGACACAGTATTTACGGTCGGCATGTTAAGCAGATTCACTAGTAATCCCAGCCAAGACCATTTGGATGCCCTCGATAGCCTGATGCGATACCTGAAACACACCCTAAAGTATGTTTTATGTTATCATGGCCATCCTCCAGTTTTGGAAGGATATTCTGATGCATCATGGTGCTCAGAAATCAACGACAGCAAGTCCACTAGTGGATTTATATTCACACTAGGAGGAGCAACTGTAGCCTGGAAGTACAAGAGGCAATCATGTATTGCACTATCTTTTATGGAATCTGAACTCTACGTTCTTGCTTCAGCGGGAGAAAAAGAAGCAAAGTAGATAAGAGATTTGGTGATGGACATTCCACTGTCGAGCCTGAAGTTGAGTTCTGTTGCAGTTTACTGCGATAATCGGGCTACGAAAATGATTGCTACAAACACTTTGTTCAACAGCAAAAGAAGACAACTCAGGATGAAACATGTCTGTTTGACCTCTCTCACGAGTCAAGTGATTATGACTCTTATGGATGTGAGATTGAAAGATAATGTTGCAGACGACTTGACAAAAGACTTAAATAGAGTTTTCACAATTAAAACATCGGGGGAGATGAGATTAAAGTTCATAAAAATATGAAACTTTCTCCTATGTTTGTGTTTTGATAGCAAGAACATATAGTCGCAACATTCAAACATCTAATAACAGACTGAAAACCCCAAATAATTTTTTGATGAAAGCCAAGATGGTTAGATGCTAGTCATTTCACAGCTGATGACTTAACATCTTTCTCATTGTAAGTTGGATTTGAGAATTATTCAACTCGAAATAAAAAGTCGTTGTACGAGTTAATCTAACATGAGTGATCATAACACATTATTCCTCATTTGATAATGTTGTAAATGACGGACGGTGTGTCAAGTCATATGATGGAATACATAGTGGTAACTAATGAGTAAGATAACAACGTTTGATTTATTGAAATCAAAACTTGGCTGTTCCTAGCTAGACTGGATAGAGATGCTGACAGTGTTACTCCACTACTGCTACAAGTACTAAGCTCATTTAGGTAAAGCTAATTTACTTTGATACGCCGCTGCATATGTTTATGAATTCATAGAGTCTGACTCATGAAATTTCTTGCAGGCACTGGTGAAGATGAAGGAGAGAAAGTGAACTTTGACTTGGATGATGATGATCTACTCTCTGAGTAGAATTGTTACACGTTTATTCATTGACATTTTTGTTTTTCCAAACTTATTTATTATAGAGTAGCACATTTATATTTTTTGGATGCTTTATGTTATTGTTTAAAACTCATGTTTATGTTTTATTTTAATCTGTGCTAATTCTTATTCAAATGTGTAAAGTCGGAAACTTGTTTTGATACTCTCCACTTTTTGCACTCTGAAACGTACACGTTATTTGTCACAAATATAGTAGGAGATTGTTAGTGTATATTTGGACGAATAACGGGTTCGGAGGTATAACGGGTCAGTTCGGACATGTGTAGATCTGATACCCGTAGAAACTCCTTGAGTTTGTCTATTTATACCCGTCTAGGGGCAACAGGTAGGGGATTCCACTTAAATCCTCATCTGGATGCTTCGAGCGACAATTACAGTTAAAAGGCTATTTATTCGCGCACGGTGCTCACCATGAAAGCCGATGAGTTTGAGGCACTTAGAAATTAGGGACAGGCCATCCCACTTCGACAAGACCCAACTATGCTCAAGGTAAAAGACTATTTGTTTCAATGATAACGTTGGGTCATGCCTTCAGGAATCCTCCAACTCGGGGGGTCCTTCCCATCAACTAAAGAATCTTGACCCTATTTATCACCGACTTTAGAGAGCACCTCGAGATAGAACATCTACTTACTACGCTCATGTGGATACTCATCGCCCCCACCCACCATTACGCAGGGATTATGGTGACCCTCAAGCACGATTCTATTATGATCAATGATCAGTAACAAGAGCCTTGTATAGAGGAAGTCACCAAATCGAGGGTGATCACTCCTAATGTTATACAATGCACTTCAATAACTTCTTCTTCTCCAGCATTTTCTTAATCCCACAATCAAGATTAATATTCAAACAGGACTAACCTGATTTCAGTATAGTATCCAGGACAATCATTGCCTGCTCCTCGGTAAGTGGCCTGGTCTGCTCCGGACCTGTGCAGACCTTCGCCTGCGCATCCAATACAATCTGATTCGGCCGTGGTATCTCTGAACAACGGTACAACGACGAGATAGCTAGATTCTGGCGGTCCCCCTCTGTGAATACCTCCTTCACCGCCGCCGACGGCGGCTTGAGAGAGGATCTTGCATCGAAGGCGGAAAAGCTCCTCTGCCGGAGGACACTAATAGAGAGGTTAAACAGCTTCCGTTGTCTTGGTAAGCAGCATATCCAACTCCGCGAATTCGCGAGGCGGGAGATTTTGATGCACGCCTGTGAGCAATTAGGTTGTCGATAGGGTTTGGAATGAGAAGGGAGCTCATTGTGGTAGTAGCGCCGGTTCAAATTGTACTAAGCCAATGCATCTGATCGACAGAGAGTTACAGAACGAGCAGCAGAGAAGGGCGAAAGGAGATTGTCAAACGACGATGACGTTGGAAAGCAAGACGTTGGAAAGCAAGAGTTTTTTGGATAATTTCACAACCATCTAAAATTCATCTAAATATTATAAAAATGTGTCCCACAGGTCACGCCTAATAAAATAAGGTGATTGTTAATGACAATCCGTAATTGACTAGTCGCACCCCAAAATCACTCAATTTTTCATGCATTTTCGAAATACGTCTTGTACATGCAATTTCAGGAAAAGTGTTCAACACGAAAGTTGTAGATATCAACGAGATCTAAACTTTTGTGTTGAACAATTTTCCTGAAATTGCATGTACAAGGAGTATTTCGAAAAGGCGCAAAACATGGGCATATTTCCAAAGTACGCCTTGTACATGCATTTTTAGTAAAAGTGATCAACACGAAAGTTGTAGATCTCGTCGATATTTGCAACTTTCGTGTTGAACACTTTTCCTGATATTGCATGTACAAGACGTATTTCGAAAATGCGCGAAAAATTGGGAGATTTTGGGGCCCGGGCCGGTCTCGCCCCCGCCAACCTACGAGGCGGGGCGAGAGCCCGGCCCCGGCCGGTCTCGCCCCCGCCAACCTGCGAGGCGGGGCGAGAGCCCGGCCCCGGGCCGGTCTCGCCCCCACCATCCCGCTCCCCCCCCAAAAGGGGCCACACTGGGGGGAGGCAGATTTTTCCTCCCCCTACTAGTATATTCCGAGGGATAGACCTAAATTGGTCATCAAGAGCTCAAACCACTCCAAAAGTTTAAAACCAAAAACCTGCGAATACGGGATTGTACACAATCCCCGCTCTTTTCGAGGTTTGCACAAGCTCGGAAAGAAACGTCCAACCAACATATTCGTTGAGTGTGATTTTCTTGCGCGGTCAACCTGTCATGCCAGCTATGGGAGCCGGGGTGGCGAGACCACCTCCGGGTAAAAAACACTTAGCCTCCCGGAGGGGTCAACCTGTCATGCCCACTGATGGGAGCCTGGGTGACGAGACCCCCTTCGGCTAAAAAATACTTGGCTTCCACGAGAAGTACCACCGGCCCTGCCCAGCTAGTGAGAGCCTGGGCAGTGGGGCCGTCTCGGAGCAAAAAGGAACTTACTCCTCCCCGAGGCACATTTGACTCAACCAGCTAGTAGGAGCCTGACCGAGGAGATCCTCTCTGGGGTGGGACTTACTCTCCCGAGGCACATTCGACCCAACCAGATAGTGGGAGTCTGGCTAAGGAGATCCTCTCGGGGGTGGGAACTTGATCTCCCGAGGCACATTGGACCCAACCAGCTAGTGGGAGCCTGGCTGAGGAGATCCTCTCGGGGGTGGGAACTTGATCTCCCCGAGGCACATTCGACCCAACCAGCTAGTGAGAGCCTGACTGAGGAGATCCTCTCAGGGGTGGGAACTTGATCTTCCCGAGGCACATTCGACCCAACTAGCTAGTGGGAGCCTGGCTGAGGAGATCCTCTCGGGGCTGGGGCTTGCTCTCCCCGATGCACATTCGACTCAACCAGCTAGTGGGAGCCTGGCTCAGGAGATCCTCTCGGGGGTGGGGCTTGCTCTCCCCGAGGCACATTCGACCCAACCAGCTAGTGGGAGCCTGGCTCAGGAGATCCTCTCGGGGGTGGGGCTTGCTCTCCCCGAGGCACATTCGACCCAACCAGCTAGTGGGAGTCTGGCTGAGGAGATCCTCTCGAGGCTGTGTTGAGAACCAAGGTCCAGCTGGATTTGGTGTGTGTGGGACAACATATTTGGGCTTCCCCATCGCGTTCTTGGTCTGGGTGTTGACCCCGGTGGGCCCCCGTGTGGCGGAATATCCCTGTCATCCCGTGGTTGGATTAGTCCCACATTGCCTGCAGCGGGTGGTCCTTGGTGTTTATGTACCCCCGTCCCCCCTTCCTACTATCTCAGGGTTTTGGGAAGATGTGTGGTGACGGGTGTTTCCACATGATATCAGAGCCATCCCGTTGCGTGGGTGTGTTGATGTAAAAAGTAGCGAACAAGCAAGAACAAACGGATAGACTTTTGAATAATTGAAATTTTATTATCAAAAAAGATATCATTTACAAAGGTATGACCTCCCTTATATAGAATGGAGGAGATAGGAGAGAGTATAAACAAACAATGTGGGACTAAAACATGTACATGGCTGAGCGGCTAGAAATAAAAGAGACCGAATAGGCCGCGCGGTTAGACAGATGGGTTAACCGCACGACAACTCCAGCAGGATAAGAACAAGCCGCAATGTGAGTCCGATAGACCGCCCGGTCTCCAGGCTCCAGAGGAGACCGCCAGACCGCTCGGTCAACAAACCGCCAGACAAGACTGCAAGGCCGCCCGGTCTAATACTTCAACACTCCCCTCAAGCTGGAGCATAGATATCAATCATGCCAGCTTGTCACAAATGTGGAAGAAGGAAGTAGAGACCGGCTTGGTGAAGATATCTGCCAATTCCTTGTCAGAGGTGACAAACGAAGTACAAATCTGTTTCTTCAAAATCTCTTCCTGAATGAAGTGACAGTCAACCTCTATATGCTTTGTTCTCTCATGGAAGACCGGATTTCTGGATATGTATATAGCGGCATTGTTGTCACAGAACATAGGAAGAGGATAGTCATATACCTCGCCCAGGTCAAGCATGAGAGCCCGCAACCACTTTAACTCACACGTGGTTGACGCCATACTCTGGTATTCGGCTTCTGCACTAGATCTGGAGACAACAGATGTTTCTTGCTCTTCCAACTCACAAGATTTCCTCCAACAAAGGTACAAAAACCTGATGTGGATTTTGCGATCGTCTTTGTCATCCGCGTAACTTGAATCTGAGTAGTTCTCAACTCTCAGATGACCATTCTTCTGAAAGATTAGCCCTTTGTCGGGTGCTGCTTTGATGTACTCTAAAATCTTCAGGGCAGACTGAAGATGGCACTCCCTAGGAGCTTACATAAACTGACTGACCTTGCCTACAGCATAGGCGATGTCGGGTCTAGTCACCGTGAGATAGATGAGTTTGTCAACCAAACGTCTGTACCTTGTGACATCAGATAGAAGAGGCGAGTCATCCGTCCACGTTTTTTCTTCTCCAATAGCCATGGGAAACCGAGCCGGTTTGGCACCTGTCAATCCTGCTTCTTGTAGAAGATCAAGGACATACTTCCGTTGGGAGAGAACCAACGAGTCAAGTTTCCGAGAGATTTCTATCCCCAAAAAGTATTTCGGGGATTCCATATCCTTCGTGACCAAGTGTTGACGGAGGTGCTTCTTCGTCAAGTCCACCCCATCTCGGTCATCGCCAGTAAGAAGAATATCATCCACATATACTGCCAAAACCACCAGTCCCGAGACGTTTTGCGAATGAATAAGGAGTGATCGGCCGAACTCCTTGTAAAGCCGATGGTAGCCACAATGCCACTGAATTTGTCGAACCACGCCCGAGGGCTCTGCTTTAGGCCATAAATGGCCTTCTTCAAATGGCATACGCGTGTCTCCCCTTGAGCAACATACCTAGGAGTTTGATCCATGTAGACGTCCTCCTGAAGATCACCATAGAGAAAGGCATTCTTCACATCAAACTGGGAAATAGCCCAATCCCGGTTAACAGCCACAGAGGAAGAACCGGATGGTGCTGAGGCGAGCAACCAGAGAAAATGTATCAAAGTAATCAATGCCGTAAGTCTGAGTGAAGCCCTTGGCCACCAGTCGGGCCTTTATAGCGATCCACAGTACCGTCGGGGCGAAATTTCACAACGAAGACCCAGCGACAGCCAACCACATCAGTGCCCACGGGAGGAGGAACAAGGGTCCAGGTACCCCGTTCAGTAGAGTAGTCATCTCCTCATCCATGGCAGACTTCCAATGAGGGAGAGCAAGAGCCTCCTGGTAGGTGCGGGGAGTAGAAGTAGCAGAGATAGCCAAGGCAAAACACCTGCGAGATGGAGAAAGCCGATCATAGGAAACAACTGCCGCAAGCGGGTGTTGAGTACACGCCCGCACCCCTTTGCGAAGAGCAATGGGAAGATCCAGGTCGACGGGTGCGTCAGCGACCGGAGCGTCCGTGGCGGAGAAGGCTGGCCCGGGACTAGAGAGACGGCGGCGGAGAGGAGGGTGGAGGGGTGGGTGGGGAGACGGACTGGGAAGGAGACGGTGGAGGAGGAGACAGAGGTGGGAAGACATCGAGAGGCATGGAGGGAACGGAGAGATCAGAAGGAAGAGAGGAGGTATGAGAGAAGTATGAAGCATTCTCGAAAAATGTCACATCCGCGGAGACAAACTGCTTACGGAGAAGGGGGTCAAAACAGCAATAGCCTTTTTGAGTGGTAGAGTACCCCAAAAAAACGCACTTGGTGGAACGGGGGGAAAGCTTGTCGCGGGTAGCGGAGGGAGCGTGAACAAAGGCCGTACAGCCAAAGACACGGAGAGGGAGAGGAAAAGGTTCCTTGTGGGGGTAGAGAATGGAGAAGGGGGTCTGGCCGTGGAGAACTGTGGAGGGAAGGCGATTGATGAGATAGCAGGCGAGGAGCACAGCGTAGCCCCAGTAGGAGCGAGGGACGTGCATCTGCGTCATGAGAGTACGAGCAACATCAAGCAGGTGACGGTTTTTACGCTCCGCCACCCCATTCTGCTGGGAGGTGTAAACACAAGTCGTTTGATGAAGAAGACCATGTTGGTGAAAGAAAGAGGAGAACTCATGATTAAGATATTCCTTGGCATTATCAGAACGTAAGACTTTATATAGAAATTGCAAACTGATTTTGAATCATAAATAAAATGATTGCCAAACAGAAAAGAGTTCAGAGCAATCTTTTAATAGATACACCCAGGTACATCGTGAAAAATCATCTATAAAAGTGACAAAATAGGAACTACCCGACCAACAATGAGGGTAGGAGCCGGACCCCAGACATCAGAATGAATAAGATCAAACGGGCGAGAGGAGCCACGGCCTTGCTTCGGTGGGAAGGAAGAGCGATGATGTTTGCAAGCTGACACGCATCACAGTTGAGCGGAGAACTAGTGGGGGGTAAGTGGGGCAGAAGCTGTCGAAGAATCCGAGGAGGAGGATGTCCAAGGCGAAGATGCCATTGAAGGAGATCTGTAGAAGAGGAGTAGGCGGACAGAGCGGAAACATCATCGAGGAAGTAGAGGCTGCCGCTCTCAGTCACAGTAGCAATCGTCCGCTGGTCCTCGGGTCCTGAAAAGAACAAGTAGTGGGAGTGAATAAGACGGAACACTGAAGTTGCCGGCATAAAGTAGTAACAGATAACAAATTGCACGGGAACTTCGGGACATAGAGAGTGTCCTCCAAGCAAAGCGATGGGGTGAGTTGAACCATGCCCGTCCTATGAACCGGGGACAGTGAACCATCCGCCACACGAACCGGGGGTAAGCGGTCATGTGTCTCAAGACGGGAGAAGCAATGATGGTTGCCAGTCATATGATTTGTAGCACCGGAGTCAGTCAGCCATTTACCTTGGGTAACGACGTGGGCACTACCTGACGTCGTGGCCACAGAGGCAGACGGCGAGAAGAGGCGGAGGCCGAAGGAGCATCACCGGAAGGGCGAAGATGAGGATGTTTCTGCCAGCAGCAGTCAACAGAATGGCCGGTACGACCACATTGAGAGCAGAGGAACCGGGACGAACCTCGTCCGCCGGAGTGGCCGCGGCCACTAGGTCCCCCCCTCTGAGCTTGGTGAGCAAAGGAGTCCTGGGAGGGTGGGGAGGCCAACAGAGGCCGCTGGAGCAGCGAAGTAACAATGGCAATGCGAGCCGCGGTGGCATCCAAAGTAGGAGATTCCGCCTCACCCAGGATCTGCTGGCAGATCAGATCAAAGGAATCAGGAAGACGGAGAAGATAACAAACAAACCAGGAGTTCCTGGAAGTGTTTGTGCTGTTCGGCCAAGTCCGCGGAGAAGGGGCGATTCTGGAGAATTTCAGCACCAAGAGCCTGAACCTGCTGATAAGCCGCAGCAGGAGACATGGAAGGGCGGGCGAAGAGGTCCGCATAGAGAGTATAAATGCGGGACGTCTGTCCCCCCTTCGAATAGAGAGCAGCGAAGTGAAGCCAGGCGGCCTTGACTGTCTCATCATGACGAATGACGGGAAGGCACTCATCAGAAAGGCTGTTGGCCAGCCACGTGCGGACAAGAGCATCGCTCGCATACCAGTCATCAAACTCAGGAGAGTTACGAGGAGGAGGGTCATCGGTGAGGTGATGACGCTTGCGCTGAGAGCGAAGAAGAAAGGTGAAAGAAACGCTCCAATCAGGGTAGTTGGAGCCAACAAGCTTAGAAAGGGTGCCAAGGTTGCCCGAAGGAGGAGGTGGAGAAGGAGCTGCAGGAGTGGTGGAGATAATGGGGGTGGTGAGACCGGAAGTAGTCATAGAACACAGCAAGAAACAGCGCAAGAAGAAGCGAAGCTGCAGCGGATAAAAAAGGAAGAAGCCGCGCGAACACAAGCGGCTAGGAAGCAGTCAAAGGGACAGAGGGGAAGAGGTCGCGCAGACTGAAAAGGCCGAGCGAACAGAAGAGGAGAGAAAGCAAGAAGCAGCGACAACAACAAGTTGCAAGCCGGTGGCGAACAGAAACAGGCCGCAACGACTAGGAAGCCGGAGTGGCAAGAAGGAACCAGGGGCGCGGCGACAACAGGAGGAAAAGACCGTGTGCTCTGATACCATGTAAAAAGTAGCGAACAAGCAAGAACAAACGGATAGACTTTTGAATAATTAAAATTTATTATCCAAAAAAAATATCATTTACAAAGGTATGACCTCCCTTATATAGAATGGAGGAGATAGGAGAGAGTATAAACAAACAATGTGTGACTAAACATGTACAGGGCTGAGCGGCTAGAAATAAAAGAGACCGAACAGGCCGCGCGGTTAGACAGATGGATTAACCACACGACAACTCCAGCAGGATAAGAACAAGCCGCAATGTGAGTCCGATAGACCGCCCGGTCTCCAGGCTCCAGAGGAGACCGCCAGACCGCTCGGTCAACAAACCGCCAGACAAGACCGCAAGGCCGCCCGGTCTAATACTTCAACAGTTGAGAACCAAGGTCCAGCGGGATTGGGTGTGTGTGGGACCGCATATTTGGGCTTCCCCATCGCGTTCCTGGTCTGGGTGTTGACCCTGGTGGGCCCCTGTGTGGCGGAATATCCCTGCCATCCCGTGGTTGGATTAGTCCCACATTGCATGTAGCGGGTGGTCCTTGGTGTTTATGTACCCCCGTCCCCCCTTCCTACTACCTCGGGATTTCGGGAAGATGTGTGGTGACGGGTGGTTTCCACAGGGTGGGAACTTGATCTTCCCGCGGCACATTCGACCCAACCAGCTAGTGAGAGCCTGACCGAGGAGATGCTCTCGAGGGTGGGAACTTGATCTTCCCGAGGCACATTAGACCCAACCAGCTAGTGGGAGCCTAGCTGAGGAGATCCTCTCGGGGGTGGGGCTTGCTCTCCCCGAGGCACATTCGACCCAATTAGCTAGTGGGAGCCTGACTGAGGAGATCCTCTCGGGGGTGGGGCTTGCTCTCCCCGAGGCACATTCGACCCAACCAACTAATGGGAGTCTGGCTGAGGAGATCCTCTCGGGGGTGGGGCTTGCTCTTCCCGAGGCACATTCGACCCAACTAGCTAGTGAGAGCCTGACTGAGGAGATCCTCTTGGGGGTGGGGCTTGCTCTCCCCGAGGCACATTCGACCCAACCAGCTAGTGGGAGCCTGACTGAGGAATTCCTCTCGGGGGGTGGGAACTTGATCTCCCCGAGGCACATTCGACCCAACCAGCTAGTGAGATCCTGGATGAGGAGATCCTCTCGGGGGTGGGGACTTGATCTTTCTGAGACACATTCGACCCAACCAGCTAGTGGGAGCCTGACTGAGGAGATCCTTTCGGGGGTGGGGCTTGCTCTCCCGAGGCACATTCGACACAACTAGCTAGTGGGAGCCTGGCTGAGGAGATCCTCTCGGGAGTGGGGCTTGCTCTCCCCGAGGCACATTCGACCTAACTAGCTAGTGGGAGCCTAGTTGAGAAGATCCTCTCGGGGGTGAGGCTTGCTCTCCCCGAGGCACATTCGACCCAACCAGCTAGTGGGAGCCTGGCTGAGGAGATCCTCTTGTGGGTGGGGCTTGCTCTCCCCGAGGCACATTCGACCTAACCAGCTAGTGGGAGCCTGGCTGAGGAAATCCTCTCGGGGGTGGGGCTTGTTCTCCCCGAGGCACATTCGACCCAACCAGCTAGTGGGAACCTGGCTGAGGAGATCCTCTCGGGGGTGGGGCTTGCTCTCCACGAGGCACATTCGACACAACCAGCTAGTGGGAGTCTGGCTGAGGAGATCCTCTCGGGGGTGGGGCTGCTTCTCCCCGAGGCACATTCGACCCAACCAGCTAGTGTGAGCCTGGCTGAGGAGATCCTCTCGGGGGTGGGAACTTGATCTCCCCGAGGTATGTTCGACCCAACCAGCTATTGAGAGCCTGGATGAGGAGATCCTCTCGGGGGTGGGGAACCTGTTGTGTGACTTGAACTCTACCAAATCCAACATCCTCAAACGGGAGAAAAAGATGGGTTACATGACCCCCCTCGCCCCCGACTCAGCTGGTCGGGGGCTGGACTCACTACAACATAAGAAAAATACAGGACTCCGCCGGGGCGAGGCTTCCTCAGGGGGGTCTGGGCCTAATGGCCGTCATCCCTCCCCTTGGAGACCTCCATCTTGCTCAGGCTTTCCATGATCCTTCCATCTCCTCCCCCTGGCAACCAAGAGATGGTGTTGACGGTCGTGGCGTAGCACTGCCTTGCCATCCTGGAGTCTCCCTTGACTCTGACCTGGATCCCTCCTAAGCTGAACTTAAGGCATTGGTGGAAGGAAGACGACACGCAACGGAGGGCACTGATGAGGGGCCTTCCGAAGATGGCGTTGTAGCTGCTTGGAGCGTCAACAATGACGAACCGGTAGTTCCTTGAAGTCCCTCCCAATTTTACTTGGAGTCCTACTCCGCCCTTTACCTCCTTCCTCTCCCCTGAAAATCCGAAAAGGGGTCCGTCCGAGGCCAACGCCCTCCTTGGCTCTACCTTCATCTTGTCAAATGCCTTCTTGAAACGACGTTGACGGAGCTTCCGTTGTCAACCAAGATCCGGGATACGGTGTAGCCCTCGATGGCCGTCTGGATGACCAGCGCATCGCAAAACGGATCCTCATGATCCGGCAGGTCCTTCACGGAGAAGGTGATCTTCTCCTCCTGGGGCGGGGTCCGGGACGTCGAGGCGATGCTCCGTCGGCACATCATATGAAGGATCGCCTTCCGAGTGGCCTTGATCCCCACTCCACCATGGATCACAGTTATACCACCTCGGGGTCCGACATCGACCCGGTACTCACACACGTCATCCCCTCTTCTCTGGGCAGAACCTCTTCAACCCGCACCGGTGGCTGTGGCTGGGCAGGGCCTCTCGCCCCCTCACTTCCAGGAACTCGGGCAGGTAGCTGTGGCGTGCCCCTCCACCGGGTGGAAGTCACATTATGGTAGCGCTCCTCCCCTCCTTCGGGGGCTGGGCGTTCTCTCCTGTTACCTTTCCTCCTCCTATCGTCAAGGCTTGCTGCGGCGGGGGTAAGAGCTGTCTTGGGGCTTGCTCTGGAAGTTGAACCTCCCTTGGACCCCATGGAAGTTCCCCCCATCTTGGACGTAACCTCTTCCTGGACCTTGAACGGGTCCTCCCTGCAGCCTCCAACCTGGTTCTGGACCCTCCTGAGCTCTCCGCTCCTCTCTCCTTCTTCCTTCCTGATGTCGAGAGCCACCTTGCTCTTTTGACTCTATCTCTGTTAGCTTTGCCAATTTCTTGACAAATGCCGGGTTGGCCGCCTCCTTGCCTATCTCCTCGGCCGCCCTTTCCATCAGCTCCTCAAAAGAAAAGGGGCCTTTCGAGTCAGGCTCATCTTGAAGAACCCCTCGCGCAACCCCACCGTGAATGCCATCTAGAGGGCATACCCCAGCATCTCCTGGACCTCCAAGATCTCTTCTTGGAACTTGTCAACGTAACGTGCCAGCGACTCCTCGGCCCCTGCCTTATCAGGAAGATGGACTCGGGACTCCTCTTCCTCTTCTTGGAGGTGGAAAAGCGAAGCTGAAAGCTCCGGCTCAAGTCCTCGAACCTATAGATCGACCTCGGAGGGAGTTTATGAAACCAGTCCCTTGCCTTCTCCTTCAACGTGATCGCAAAGAGGCGATACTTGAAGGCATCCATCATCAGCCTGATGGAGACGACATCCTCGAACCACTGTAGATGCTGGACGAGATCATCCTTCCCAGTATAGTAATCCATGTCGGGCTCTCGGAACCCCTCGGGAACAGGAGCTGAGATGATCAACTTGCTGAAGGGTGACCCCCTAAGGGGTGGTCTCGCCACCTCCACTCGCGCGACCTGCTCTCCTGGAAGGCCGACACTCGTTGGGCTGGAGAACAACTCTCGGCCGGTGAGGTCTCTCTCGACCCCATCTCCCATCCTCTCCTTCCCGGGCCTTCTTCCTGGTGCACTTCCTTCTCCCCCGCCGGGGTCATCTCGCCTAGACCCATAGGAGTCGACTCGTCGAGAGGGGGGGGGGGGGGGAGCTAGCTCCTGGGGGGTTGGGGGAGCTTCCACCCTGAGTAGCAATACTTTGCAGCATCTCCATGATGCCTTGGATGGAGGCCATGAACTCTTGCCTCCCCCACAAAGGGTCCTGGGCTGGGGAGCTCGCCGAGATCATCACTACCTCCCTGCCCTCCAGTCATGTCACTCTCCCGAGATCTTCTGTGTTGGTCACTCTCCACGCTCACCGCACCAAAGTGTTGAAGCCAAAAATGACCTCTCTGGAGTTCGGGGTCCCTAGAAAGGGGTGACCTCGCACCTACTACACTCAGGAGAACGTCACGGACCAAAGGATCAAGAAGCTAGAAACAGACCCTCGACTCTAGCGCGGAGGTCCCACCTCACACCCGGAAGACCTTTGAGGTCTCCCCCTCCCTAGCCAATGCCCTAGCTAGGGTTCCTTGAAGGATGAAGAGAGTGAAGAAGTCATGCCTCCAAGGCACCCATAAGGGTCTATTTATAGATTTTCCAACCCATAGACCAAAAAGCCAGAAATACCCCTAGGGCCAAAAGGCTTTGGGCCAATAGAAAACATCCACGCGGGGAGCAAGGAGGTAATTTCACCCGAGGGTACAACGGTAAAAGCATGGCCAACAGGGGGCCAAGGATGGGGGGAGCCAAACCCCTCATCTCCCCGGGCACCCGAGACGAGCAGGGGAGAACCCGGCCCCGTGCCGGCCTCTTCCCCCCCCCCGCCAAGCCGCGAGGCGGGGCAAGAGCCCGGCCCCGGGCCGGTCTCGCCCCCGCCAAACCCGCGAGGCGGGGCGAGAGCCCTGCCCCGGGCCGGTCTCGCCCTGCCAACCCGCGAGGCGGGGAGAGAGCCCTGCTCCGGGCTGATCTCGCCCCCGCCAACCCGCGAGGCGGGGAGAGAGCCCTGCTCCGGGCCAGTCTCGCCCCCGCCAACCCGCGAGGCGGGGAGAGAGCCCTGCTCCGGGCCGGTCTCGCCCCCGCTAACCCGCGAGGCGGGGCGAGAGCCCGGCCCCGGGCCGGTCTTGCCCCCGCCAACCGCGAGGCGGGGAGAGAGCCCGGCCCCGGGCCGGTCTCGCCCCCGCCAACCCGCTCCGCCCCCCCCCCCAAAAAAAGGGGCCACACTGGGGGAGAGGCAGATTTTTCCTCCCCCTACTAGTATATTCCAAGGGCTAGGCCTAAATTGGTCATCAAGAGCTCAAACCACTCCAAAAGCTTAAAACCAAAAACCTACAAATACGAGGTTGTACAAGTGAGCTAGTCGGATATAACACGCTGGATAAAAAAACAGTCGTCCTATAAAAATATTTTAATAAATTTATATAATTTACTAATGCGTCCAAATCGGCATCAGTCAAATCATGAGTATTTACTATATTATAATATTTCATAAGAAGTGATTTTTTTTTGAAATGCTATTTTAAACATTTTATATGTTGAGTTCCTTCTAATAAACATGTCAAATTGAGGTTTCAAATATTTTTTACCCCGTGCGTTTACAAAATTTTAAAATCTTGAGATCATTGCCTATAATTATAAATGAATCTTAGCATTAGACGAATTTTTCAATATAAGGTTCTACGACAATCAAACTATCTTGTACCACTAAATTTAAAACGTAACAAATATATCGAGTGTGAAAAACGCACCGCTTAGCATTGATTTTAAATCACGTTTTAACCACTCAATAACTACGGTATTGTTAGAGGCGTTATCAAAAGAAATACTCATTATTTTATCTTTTATTTTAAATTCTCGCACACATTTAATAATTACATTATATATAGCTTTACCTGTGTGCGGATATTTGAAACTTTCAAAACATATTACGCGCTTATTTAGCTCCCATGAACGGGATCGATTCAATGACACATGATACATATATATGATAATCATACTTTTATGATACTACTCCAAACGTCACTCGTTAAACTTATATGACCTTCGAAAGTTTCAAAAAAAAATTATTAACGATTGTTTTGATTCTAAAAAGGCTTTAATGACGTCACACCTAAGAGAAACTCTACTTGTTGATATTCGTGCTGAAGCCCGCATGTATGTATTCTGTCGCGTACTCATTGTCATAGTGGCTGAATGACAACCCACGTTTGATGATATGTTTCATCTGCAAGTCTCATTGTCGAAGTTGATCGTACATCCAAATTTGCCATGCTCCTAAAATTTAGGTCTGACTGAACTCGGGAGTTTGTTTTGAAACGCAAAACTTACGGTGTTTGCTAATGTCGAGTTGCCGGTAAGGGTCACCAACTTCGAGCATAATTGCATCGCGCCTTGAATTCGACGCCAACTTGAACTTTATCAAAATGCTCACAAACTGTCGCCTTACGATTGTGCTCCACCACTACGGTGTACTTTGATTAGACGACCCTGACGTTGAGGAGGACGATGTCATGCTAGCATTGAGGAGGATGATGGCGAGTGCCGCGAGGCGTTGCCACGTTGAGTAAATTTTTCAATTTAGTTTAAAACATAAAAGTGAGTGAGTGAGCGAGTGAGCGGGGGGGGGGGGGGGGGAGGGGCGAGAGAGTGAGAGAGAGAGGACTCGGGTTGGGTAGGAGGGTTTAATAAATTTTTTATTATTATTATGAGCCTAGGGCCTAGACTGTCCAACCTAGGCCCTAGGCTCGGCTGTTGTACAACAGTACAGCTGCTGTTGTACTGTTGTACAACTACCTGCTAAAGGCTCTTATAAGAGTCGTTAGCAATGACTCTTATAAGAGTCGTTAGCCATGACTCTTATTAGAGCTGTTAATTAAGCGGCTCTTATAAGAGCCGTTTAATTAATGACTCTTATAAGAGTCTAGCCAACTTTGTGGGCCGGCCTTTGCCTGGGCCCGGGCCCAGGCCGACTAGAAAATTGTGCTTTGCCCGGCCCGGGCACTACCCCTGTATTTGGGCCTATAAGGGCCCTGAGCCCAGCCTAGGCCCGGGCCGGGCCTAGATGGGCTATTACCGGTCGGGATCGGGCCGGCCCACTGGGATTAATTTGATGGTGTAATAGTAGACTCGTTTAAAAGTATGAGTGACCGTGCATGAGAGCCTCCGTATGGTGCAACGGTATTATGATTGGGCAGTATCTCTGTGACTTTGTCGGTTGCAAATTTGCTCGCCGTCCACAGGTTCAATGAAATTCAGTAGGTTCCTCTATGCCTGGTGAGACATTGCAAATGTCGTTCGTCGTTGCGATAAATTTTTTCTCCCCAAATAAAAATTGAGGGGATAACAACATATTTTTAAAATTAAATAAATTGAAAAATCAAGGAACTTCATCCTGATATTTGTTAGGCGATGCTTAACGAATGATGATTAACTCATGAGTTTAGGATCGCCACCACATATCAAATGGAGCCTTAAAGTCTGCACGTGGTATTTTACTTGAGTTGAAACTTTCAAGGCAATATTTCAAACCCCAAAAGGTTAATTTGATAAATAATATTTACAGTAATGTCTATCAAATTGATATGTCCATTTTCATCATTGCATTCACAACTTGCAAGACTCTCCCAAACATATATGGACATTTGCCAATACGCATTATGGTAAGTCCTCGGGTGTGTTTTATGAAAAACATTTTGATAGGGTTCCTCCTAAAAATTTGAGTCAAACAGGTAGAATTTTGACCGAAAGGCTCAAGCAAGCCGACATGACCGAGTGAACGGGGCGTATAAGCCACACTTGCTTGAAGGATCAAAATCACCCAGAAAGTGGGGAACCACGCACACACACACTGACGCACACAGACACCGCGCACGGCCCACGCGCGTGCAACCAGTATATGCACGTGTGGCCGATGATCGCACACGGCCAACGCGCGTGTGGCCAGCCGACGCCGCCTCCTCTGCCGCTTCAGGCTGCCACGGTTGTCGGGCAACTTGCTTGAACCGTCCGGGGGACACGTTCGTCATTTCCAAAAAATTGGTGAATCAAGTGATCAGAATAGAGCAACGTCACTCATCAACTCAAAATCCATCTAGACGCAATTATCATCACGTCCCTTCCAGAAAGCTATACAAACACTCGCAAACCATCATTTTAAGACAAGCAACCAGAGAAACTAAGAAAAGCACTGAGGTTTTTGAGCGAGGACGTGAGACTTAGATCGTTCATTTGCTCTGAATATCTGCTGCTCACTCTCAAGGCTGCTCGCTCTCAACGCCTGCTAGAACGCCACAACAAATACAGAAGGAGGAAAAGAAAAATGGTCACGTGGACGCTCCAGCTTTGTGTACTGTCTTTTTTCTCCCTCTGTCTTCGAGACTTGTAAATAGAGTGGTGGTCTGTCACCCTTTGAGGATCTATTCTCTTGTAACAACAAAAGAACTAGTGGATTTCAGTCTGACATAGATCTGACCATGTGGTCTTTCACCATTTCCGGATTTTCACGCTAAAACGTCTCGCATGTCATTATTGTTGGATTTCTTTTGACTGTTTTGTTTGCGCGCTCGGCTCACTCTCGAGCATAGACTGTTTGATTCTCTAGACCGAGGGAAAACCGAGTGACTCGCAACAATTTGGCGCTATCTATGGGAAACTGTTCGCAACTCTTTAACGAATCCATGGAAACAGTGATTGATCGAAACAAGTGCCCCCAACCAACGACAATGGCAAGGAGTGTGCACATCGTTAACAACACGACCCCTGAAAAGCACGTCAATCTTCCCCTGCCAACTCGCATGTAAGCAATGCTCCGCTTATGGGTATTGTCGTCACCGCCGCACCTGCAACCTCTGTGGAGGAGCACGTTCGATAGATGGAGAGGTTCCAGGTGGAAGTGCTCACTCTTCTGCGAGATATGAGTCTCCAATCCTCCCAACCCAGCCGCCGTGCATGGATCGCAACCGGCAATCGCTCAAGAGTGTGTCCAGCATCGAGACACTGCTCACCATGAGGACCTTTCTGTCGACGAGTTGTCTGATGCAGCAAGCTTTATACACATAGCGTGGCGGGTAGAGCCACCGATAAATGATCAACTCAAGCCTTGCCTAATGAAGGTTGATGCCAGGCAGTACAATCGAAGACTCACATGCAGGGAAGTGAGGGATATGATCGAGGAGGACTGCAACTAAGGTAAGCGATGCCCCGCGAATGCTCGACGCCTGTGTCACCATGGGTCCCTGCTCGCTCCTCAAGTTATAACGCACCCCGTACTGCACAGATTCAAACAAACCCAACTTCGAGGCAGTCAACGAGATGGATGACCCCTGCAGTACGTCAACCATTTCAAGACAATAATGTGTCTCTTTAATGCGCTAGATCAATTGTTGTGTCATGCGTTCCTCACAACCCTGAAAGGACAAATACACACATGGATTTGCTCCTGAGGGAGGGGGATATCAACAACTTTGCGGAGCTTACATGCCACTTTGTCGACCAATTCATAACGAATCATCGGATTGTCAGAGACCCATCTCACCTCTCCGGCATTTGACAGAGTGAGGGGAAACACTTAAGTTGTTCTTCCACCGCATCACTTCCAAGACGCAGCGAATCCCAGGAGTCGACCATGAACTCTTTCGTGGTATCTTCCTCAGAGGGCTTCGCCTAAGTGGGTTCTACTCCACTCTAATGCGAGAGATGGTCAAAGATATACAGACCTAGTTTACTTGGTCGAGACACAGATCACGACAGATGAGGTACACCGCCAATAGTTCGAGACTTCGAGGGAACCTCTAAGCGAAAAAGGGAGCCGAAGTCTGCTCCCCTAACGCCTAGGAAGAACGACTACTCCCACAATAAGCCTCGCAGGGACAACTGTAACACCCCAGTTTTCAGACCTGGAGTCGCTGGAAGCTAACGCCCGGCGGTAGAGATACCGCTGGCGGTAGGACGATGAGCTCGACATTGGATCTATCGCAGGATCATTGGATCTAGTGGGCACGACCACAGGTCGTGCTCCACTGATCGTGCGCACTATTCTCCATTTTTTCAAGTTCTGCCTAGGGCAATCGCATGACCATTGGACATAGTGCGCACGACCACTGGTCGTGCGCCGCTGCTCGTGCGCGTTTATTCCATTTTCTCTAGAGTTCTGCCATTGTTAATCGCACGATAATGAGATCCAGTGCGCACGACCACTGGTCGTGCGCCACTGATCGTGCGGGCGGGTGCAGTTCCGTCATTTTCTTTTGTGGCCGTCCGATGCTTCCTTAAACTCGATCCAAGGGCCCAGGATCTTCCGCCCAAAGGACTTTAATAGGGCTGAGAGTGTCTTTCCCCTCATTTTTTCTCATCTTTTAAAGTGAGAGTTAGAGTTGGAGAGGAAGATAAGGGCGAAGGAAGGAGAGAGAGTTTTCTTCCACCATTGACGGAGCTTCAGAGCTCCGATCGTCGTTGCGAGACCAGATCCGTGGAGAGGGGGTGGAGGCGCTCGTGTCAATCCGTTCAAAGCAAGGTTTCCATGGCTAGGAAGAAGGGTCGTAAGGTAACGACATTTCTCCTCTCGGTTTCTAGGATGCGTGCATAACATATTTTTCTTTCTTGCTTTTCAATCTTTTGGGCACCAAATCTCTCAAATGAGAGAGGTTTGGGTCGCCATGGTTCAAGAGGAAGCACCGGGTCGATTGCGTCAATCCCCGACATGATATTGCATTAGAGATCCGCTCTGTTAGTGGATTAGGCATTGTGGATAAAGCCGTAGTTGCGACCGTTAGTCCGACTCGGTGATGTTGCATAGCGAGCCTTAAGGATTTTGTAGAAATCCATTGCGGCAAGATGTCATTTGTGATGTATGTGTTTTCCCCTTTTTTGAGTGAGTACGTGTAGCCAGAACCGGACATGGTTAGCTCCGCGTTGGCAGTAGATGGTTTCCTTGGTGCGCGAGAACGTTGCAGTACGAATGATGGATTAGGATGGGAAAGACTATGAATTGTGATGTGCTAAGGTGCGGCTTCGTCTCCGTGGTCGGCTGGCTATCTCGTGATGTGCAAGTCATGCGGGGAGAGTGTCCCGATGAGACTAGTCCCCTTCTGTGAGACTGGCGAGAACGCCAAGCATAGGACAAGCCTGAGCAATGAAGCCCACGAGCGGGTGGGGTCTAGCAAAGGTTCTTAGAATCGGTTTGTGTGTGAGACGGAATCCTGACGTGAGAAGTCAGAGTTTGTAGGCAAGCCTAGGTCTAAGACCCACGAGCGGGTGGGGCCTTGATAAGATTTCCATGTGGCGGCTTGTATGCCGTTAGGGGAATTGCAGTACCCTTTTTGTTTGCGGCTTGACGCCGATGGGGAAATTGGAAGTACCTAGTTGTTATGATGATGTGCTAGATGCATACGTGATAGGCTTCCTTAGGTGAAACCCGAGTTTGCATACATGCTGCATAGTAGGCCCCTTTGATTATATGTTCAACATAGAAAACATGTTTGTTGTTTGAGACATCCAAACCTGTTTTTAAAGCTTTACATGTTTATGTATATGATATACGAAGTGCTGACTTGCAGGTTGGAGGTGTACCCCTGGGTCCGTTAGGGGCGGCCGGGAGATGTGTTGGTTACACAGTAGAGGTCAGCCTTTGCTGACCCATGTTACCACAAATTTTTACATGGCAAGGATCGCATGCGGGAGCAAGTGCGCCGGCCGAAAAGGCCTAGGCCTCATGAAGTGATTACCATGCTTACTAACTTGTTTTCTTCTTGACTGTGATGCTCCATGTTATTGGTAATTCCGGCTTGCACGCCGAGGTAGCCTAGGAGTGCTTTTGCACGTTGATGTTTGGCCTTGTTGTCATTTAACTTTGGACTTATTTTATGTAAGGCCTTAAGGCCATTTTGATACTCCTGATTGGTAGTGGATAACTTCTAGTTTTGTTGGTATGTTTCCGCTGTTGCTTTATTCTGAGTTTTGAGTTGGGTAGTTAATACCATCTTTTAATGCTAAAACTGTGGCGTCCGTATGTTGTGGGGCCCCGACCGGACCCATATTATATGGTCATTACAGGAGAGGCGTTAAAATTTGGTATCAGAGCCAGGTTGATGTCCAAGGTCAGGTTTAGCAGTCGATTTAACGTAATCGGATCGCGTATAGAAGTTATCCACATAGGAGTATCACGGGACCGTGAGTGTCCTTATGTTTGAGTCTTGTGATTAGAGACTGGTTTCTTGTTACCTTGCTTTTGTTAAGAGTGCAAGCAACGAGGCGAGGACGTCATGGCCAAGAGAAGACCTTTCGGCGAGCAGCGCTACTGCTCAGGGTCCATTGGGCATGGGTGTAAACCCGGCTGATTTTTGTCGCATGCTTGCAGAAGCAATGGTGGCAGCTCAAGCTGCAGCAGCAGCACAAGTTGCAACCCCTGTTGCTCAGGTAGCAACTCCTGCTACCCCGGATACGGCGACGGCCGTGCCGGGCGGAGAAGCCAGACAAGTAGAGCCGTTGGCCGAAAGGGTGGTTGTCGGGCATGGGGACCGACAGATGAAATATTTTTTGAGCTTCCATCCTCCAACGTTTAAGGGAATCGGCACGCCGACTGATGCAGAGGATTGGTGGGCACAGATGCAAGAACTTCTGAGGGCGGCAGAGACGCCAGAGGAAAAGAAATATGATTTTGCGACCTTTATGTTGGAAGGAGACGCGAAGTTGTGGTGGGTGAGCCATAACGACCGCCAGTTCCCTGGACGCACCCCGTCCATGGAAGAGTTTGAGAATGCTTTCCTAAAGAAGTACATTCCTGCTTCGACGAGGTTGGCCCTTCAAAGGCAATTTCTGCACTTGGTGCAGTGGGATAAGACGGTGGACGAGTACGTTCAGGAGTTTACTCGGCTGGGTCGTTATGCGGGAATGACAATGGCAGACGATGAGGAGAGGGATAACCTCTTCTACTGGGGCAAAAGGGCGCATTTGTTGGAATCTAGGCCGGGTTGACTTCACGGTGTTAGCAGCGGTTTTACCGTTGGTGGAGTTCAATATCATTTTGGGAATGGACTGGCTTGCAGAGCAGCGGTTTTACCGTTGGTGGAGATCAAAAGTTAAGTTTGAGGGCCTAAGTGGAGCGGTCTTTTCCCTGATTTTGGCCATGCAGTTGGTGCAGGCAGATAACCAAGGGGAGTAGCTCTTGTAGCATTGTTGGAGGTTCGCCTTTCCAAGTTTTCACTTGGGGAAGTGCAAGTAGTGGTGGAGTACGAGGATGTGTTTCCTGAGGAGCTTCCTGAAGCACCTCCTCGACGGGAGATTGATTTCTCGATCGAGTTAGTGTCAGAGGCTAGATCGGTGTCACGTCCTCCTTTTAGGATGACTCAAAAGGAGTTGGCTGAACTCAAAGTAGAGTTGTAGGAACTGTTGGAGCAAGGGTATATTAGACCCAGTTCTTCACCGTGGAGCGCACCAGTGCTATTCGTGAAGAAGAAGGATGGTAGTATGTGGTTGTTCATAGACTACCGAGAGTTGAATAAATTGACTGTCAAGAATAATTATCTGATTCCTCGGATAGACGACCCGTTCGACCAGTTGGTGGGGTCGGTTGTGTATTCCAAGTTGGATTTGAAGTCAGGGTACTATCAGTTGCGAATTCGAGACGAGGACATACCCAAGACAACTTTTGGTACGAGGTATGATCACTTTGAGTTCTCGGTGATGCCGTTCGGATTGACGAACGCACAATCCGTGTTCATGGACTTGATGAATCGAGTATTTCGGGAGTACTTGGACTCTTTTGTAGTGATCTTCATTGACGATATCTTAGTATACTCCTAACCGGAGGCCGAGCATGAGACTCACTTGAGAGTGGTCTTGCAAGTGTTGAGAGAGAACCAGCTTTATGCAAAGTTCTCGAAGTGCGAGTTCTGGTTGGAGAAGATGGCTTTTCTGGGCCATGTGATTAGTGGTGATGGGGTGGCGGTGGATCCGGCGAAAGTTGAAGCCATCAAAGATTGGCCAATTTTGAGAACCGTGGCGGAAGTCGGAAGTTTTCTTGGACTAGCCGGGTACTATAGAAGGTTTGTGGAAAACTTTTCGCGGATAGCCCTACCCCTCACCTCTCTAACTAGTAAAGACCAGAAGTTTATTTAGACTCCGGAGTGCAGTCAGGTGTTTGACACTCTAAAAGGGAGGCTAATGACATCTCCAATCCTAAGCCTTCCTAAAGGGACTGAAAGATTTCAGATTTTTAGTGACACATCTAGATGCGGTTTGGGTTGCGTGTTGGTGCAACATGACAACGTGATAGCTTTTTGATCTAGGCAGCTAAAGCCTCACGAGAGGAATTACTCCGTCCATGATTTGAAGTTGGCGGCGGTAATTTTTGCTTTGAAATTGTGGTGACACTATGTGTATGGTGCGAAAGTGGAGATCTTCACGGATCACAAGAGCCTGAAGTATCTTCTAGATCAGAAGGACTTGAATATGCGGTAGCGCAGATGGGTCGAGTTCCTTGGAGACTATGAAGTGGCAATTCAGTATACGCCAGGCAAAACCAACGTGGTGGCGGATGCCTTGAGTAGGAAATATTCTGGTCAAGGGAGTTGGATCGAAGCTCATGATGAGCGGTTGATGCGCTTGGCATGGAGTGTGTAGCAAGAGGCGAGTCTAGCGTGGCTCGGTTTAACTGGATTGAAATGCAGAACGACTTGTCCGATCTATTCGAGAAGCGACCCGTTTAGATGTGGAGTTCCAGCCATACGTGGTGGAAGCTCAAAAGGGCGAGAGTAGCACCTGAGAGTTGATTGATGAGATTCTGAGGAAGGACAGAAGGATTTGTGTACCGCAGTTCGGCAAGCTCCGTGAGGAGTTGATGTTTGAGGCTCACTTCACAAAGTACTCCATTTACCCGGACAGTACAAAGATGTACTTGGATATGAAAAAATTCTTTTGGTGGCCTGGTTTGAAGAGGGAAGTAGCTTTGTAAGTGAGTCAGTGCCAAACTTGTGCCTTAGTGAAAGTCGAGTGTCAGAAGCCGGGTGGGTTCCTGAAGCCTCTTCCTATTCCCGAGTGAAAATTTGATGACGTCTCTATGAACTTTGTACATGAGTTACCTAGATCGCAGCAGGGTAACGACGCGATTTGGGTGATCGTGGATCGCTTGACTAAAGTGGCTCACTTCATCCCAAATCGGAAAGAGGACAGCGTGGAGAAGCTGGTAGAGTTATATGTTCGTAACATTGTGCGACTACATGGAATTCCTAAGAGTATAGTTAGTGATCGTGATTGACGTTTCATGTCCAAGGACTGGAGGTTGGTTCAAAAGAGTAGGCACGAAGCTCCAGTTCAGTACGACTTTCCATCCTCAAACTGATGGGCAAACCGAAAGAACGAACCGTACAATGGAGGATATGCTGAGGATGTATACTCTTGACTTCGGTAAGAATTGGGAAGATCACCTCTTCATGGTAGAGTTCGCTTATAACAACAGTTACCAAACAAATATAAAGATGACGCCGTACGAAGCTTTGTATGAGAGGCAGTGTCGAACACTGATGTCTAGGACAGAGGCGGGAGACACCAAACTTTTGTGAAACGAAGTGGTAGCTGATGCATGCGAGTTGATGCGAACCATTCAAGAGCGCATGAAGGTTGCTCAAGATCGGCAAACAAAATATTTTAATGCTAGCCACAGGAAGGTGGAGTTCACGGTAGACGATTGAGTCTATTTAAAGATCAAGCCGTTCAAAGGCGTTTCGCAGATTCATCGACTCAAGAAGTTGAGTCCGAGGTTTTTGGGACCTTTCGAGGTTATAGAACGGGTGGGAGAAGCAACGTACCGGTTGGAATGGTCCACATAGCTGAGTGGATTACACGATATTTTCCATGTCTCCATCTTCAGGAAAGCCTTAGTGGAGGCTAGTGTGGTGATCAAATCGACATCGATGCCGATAGAAGAGAACTTGAGGACGCGAGTTCGTCCAGTTAGTATAGAGGATACAGAAGTTCGTCAATTGCGGAACAAAGAAGTTAAGCTCGTGAAGGTGCGTTGGGATAACTGCGAGCGTGACGAGTTCTCTTGGGACCGTGAACAAGCAATGCGCGAGAACTATCCCAAGTTATTTGTGTAAAACCTCAAAAATGAGACCACACCTCCTTCATAATTTGTAGAGAGAGAGAGAGAAACCGTGTGAGAACTAAGATTCATGCAAGAACTTAGGTTCCGTTTGGGAGGACTTATTTTCACCGGTCAAGCGGTTACGACCGCATGAACCGAACCTTAAATTAAGGTCCGGTTCATGCAGCCGTAATTGCTTGACCGGTGAAAATAAGTCCTCCCAAACGGAACCTTAGAGTCACTTGAGAGCATTCAAGAGATGAAAACTTAAGGCGTTTGTTGGAATAGTGACAACCGAGCGATATCAGCCATCGGTGCCCACAGAATCACAACTTTGGGCATATATGTGGGGGAGAGAAGAGAGAGAGCAACAAAAAAGTGTTCTGCGCTAATACCATGTGGAAATAGTAATTTACTTGTCTTATTGAGGTAGAATATGTATAACATAATTCAAAGTAAGAATAAAAAATGATCTACACAATGTAAAACTAATTTATATACAAGGATGGATACTAATGAGCCATCATGATGAGCCTTCTTTACTGGGATTCAAATGTTAATGCATACAAGAATTTGATGAAATATCCTTAGTTAACTATTGCAAATTTATTGTTAAAACAAGAAATATGTGCTAACTGAAGTTTAACTTTGATACAAAATTCTTTATAGGATTTACAGTAGACATTAATACCATTTCATGAGTAACAATTTAGCATTGAATTTATTGCTTTATTTTTATTAATATTGTGGAATGCCTCAATTTTTCTCAATTATTGCAGAAAGTATTATCAAGGGTCAAAAAGCACAAGTGGAACTCAGCCAAGAGCCATCTACACCTGCACAAATAAGAGAAACTCACTCCACAGAAAACCAATTACAGATTGAATGGGGTTCCATTTTACTCTGTAATTTCAATCACAGCTCGTCCAAGGATCTTTCCATGATCGAGATCTTTATACGCGTCGTTTGCTTCTTCAAACCTGCACTTTCTCGAAACTGTATTTTGAAGGTTGAAGATACCAGTCCGCGCAAGCTTCACAACCTGAGGAAGATCCTGCCTTGCTCGTGCGCCATAGGAACCAATGATTTTTACCTGCATCAGCATTATGAACACTAGTTTATTTTGGTGCAAGAGGAATGGACGAATGGCAAGAATACTCTCATAGAAATGAAATGAAAATATCAGGGGAGGTTTTGGTAATGAAATGAAAACTTAAGGGGAGTTTTTTGTAATTTTGAAAATAAGAGGGGTGCTCTCACTAATTATGCTAGTTTATAGGGGAGGTTTGAGTAATTATTTCTATATATATATATATATATATATATATATATATATATCTTTACAATATTAAAAGAAAAAAATTGTCTTTGGTTAAATATTCAAAAATGTCAATTATGCCCAAAGCAAGAATACTCTCATTGATGAGTTTGTAGCCTCGGTTACTCATGTCCCCGGCTTGCCATCTGACCATTACCTCGGCTTCTTCATGCAGGGGCTACTGCCCCACATCCGCTCCCGGCTCCGCACGCACCATCCCCGCACAGTCTCAGACGCCATTGACATGACGGGTTTGGTGGAGGACGACCTCGCTCCCAGGGCGCCTACGCATGCAGCCAGTCACCACCCGCCTCGACCGCCATGGCGGCCACCTCCGACAACCCCGCAACGGGCGCCCCATGGGGAGACCGACTCGACCGACCGGGGGGTTCTCCAACACATCTCCAACAGTACCTACAACGAATGCCACAACAAGGGCCTATGTTTTTGGTGTCGTCATCCCTACTCTCCTACGCATGTGTGCTTCATCAAGGAGTTTCACGCCATCATCGGCGACTTCGACCCGGAGGTCACCTTGGAGGACTTTGAGGTCCTCGAGATATCTGAGGGTGGCGGCGCGGTGGGCACCACTTCACCTACATTTCACCTCTCAAAGTTACCCAGTTTCTCAGTGGGCGGTATTTCGGGGCCACGGACCATGAATCTGGCAGGCATGTTGCGTGATCGTTTCATTGTGGTCGTGGTGGACAGTGGTGCGAGCGACAACCTCCTCTTAGCCCAATTGGCGCACCAGCTTCACCTTCCCATGGTTCCCACTCCTAACTTTATAGTCTGTCTGGGCGATGAGCGTCGTCGATCAACCCACAGGTGTTGCACCGCTCTTTATCTGGCGGTGGGGTCCTGCTCGGTGACCGCATACTTCTACTCCTTTGGGCTCGGCGGTATTAACGTCATTCTGAGAGTGGCTTGGCTCCGCACATTGGGCGAAGTGCGGGTCAGTTGGGAGAGTATGACTATGCAGTTCCTCCAGAAGGGCCAGACGTGCTGCCTGGTGGGCGACTCCGCTCTGCTTCACTTCCCGGTCTCCGCCTGTGCGATTCAGCGGACCGCCGACGTCGACTTTTCTGCATGGCTTTGGCCGCTCTCTGCTCCGGTTCCGCAGTCTCCTTCACACCCGCCCGATCTTCAGGCATTACTCGCCGAGTTGGACAACATTTTTGAAGCCCCGACCGGCCTCCCTCCAGCTCGTCCAACGGACCCCTCCATTCCCCTCTAGCCCTGTGATGCGGCGGTGTTGACCCCTTCTTACCGCTACAACCATGTGCAAAAGGATGAGATCGAGCGACTGGTCTATGAGATGTTGATGGTAGGCCTCATCTGCTCCAGTGTGAGCCTTTCTCCAGCTCGGTCCTTCTGGTCTGGAAGGACGATAGCTGGCGGCTCTGCGTGCACTACCAGGATCTCAACAAGGTCACCGTTTTGGACAGGCACCCGATCACGTTATTCAGGAGCTTCTGGACGAGCTCCACGACGCCATATTCTTCACCAAGTTGGATCTCCGAGCGGGCTATCAACAAATCAGGGTGCGACCCGAGGACATCACCAAGACCGCTTTTCGGACGCATGACAACCACTACAAGTTCTTGGTCATGCCTTTTGGCCTAACCAACGCACTGACCACCTTCTAGGAGACGATGAACGACATCTTCCGGGCGGTACTTCGTCGACACGTTCTCGTTTTTTGATGACATTTTGGTATACAGTTCTTCCTGGCAGGATCTATTTCAGCACGTCTGCCTCACTCTGACTACCAACTGGCACCATCACCTCAAGCTTCATCCGAAGAAGTGCTCCTTTCGTGCATCGTAAGTAAGCTACCTCGGCCACACCATCTCGGCCCGGAGGGTCGCCATGGCTGAGGAGAAGATCGCGGTGGTCCTTCATTGTCCGACTCCTACATCCCGGCGGGAAATCCGAGGATTCCTCGACTTGACGGGATACTATCACCGCTTCATTCAAGGCTACATGGCTCTAGATCGGCCACTTACGCAACTCCTGAAGAAGTAGGAGGGCCCCCTTTCAGTGGACGGTCGCCGCCGCCGCCTTTGTCGCCCTTCAACAGTCCCTAGTCTGTGGGCCGGTGTTGGCAATGCCAGATTTCTCTCTGCCATTCCTAGTGGAGTGTGATGCATCGGGCTTCGGGGTGGGCATCGTAGACATGCAGGTCGGACGACCGATAGCCTACTTCAGCCGCGCTTTCTACAGAACTGTATGCAGCCGCTCTGCATACGAGAACGAGCTCATGGGCCTTGTTCTCGCCGTTCAGCATTGACGTCCATATCTGCTTGGCCGCCGCTTCGTGGTCCGTACCGACCACCACAGCCTCCGTTATCTCCAACAGAAGATTGCAAAGCCCGCCCAATAGGTGTGGGTGGCGAAACTTCTGGGCTATGACTTCACAATCGAGTTCCGCCCGGATAGGGTAAACCGGGCGGCCGATGCCCTCTCTCAGTAAAGCCAGTCGCTAGAGCACAAAGCTATCTCTCAGCCGGTGTGGGAAGACGCGGCGACCATCCAGTATGAGGTCGAGGCTGACCCTGTTTTATTCGGGATCCGGACGGAGCACATCGTGGACGCCTCCGCCCACCCACCATACTCGCTTGTAGGGGGCCTCCGGTTCTTCAAGTTCCGCCTTGCTCTAGAACCCTACTCTCCGATCATCCCCCGCCTCCTCGCGAAGTTTCATGTTTCGCCCTGCGGAGGGCATGTCGAGGCCTTTCATACCTACCGCCGCTTAGCGGCCTCTTTCTACTGGCCCCACATGTTTAGACCGGTCAAGGCATTCGTGGCAGCCTGTTTGGTCTGCCAGAAGGCCAAGTACGAGACAACGCTTTTAGCCGGCCTCCTTCAACCTCTTACCATTTCAGACCGTGTTTGGGAATACGTGGTCATGAACTTCATTACTCGGCTACCGCGCTCTCAGAGATTCGATTGTAGCTTGGTCGTGGTGGACAGACTATCCAAAAACAGTCATTTCATTCCCCTTCGTCACCCCTACACTGCCGCCACAGTCGCAGACAAATTCATCAGCGGCGTCGTACGCCTTCATGGGTTTCCTTGGTCGAACGCGAGCGATTGTGATCCGCTTTTCTTGAGCACCTTCTGGACAACATTTTTCCGGTTACAGGGGACTCGCCTCCGCATGAGCACTGCTCACCACCCACAGATGGATGACAAGTCTAAGGTCCTCAACCGTTGTTTGGAGACGTACCTTCGCTGCTTCGTGGGGGAGCAACCCCACGGATGGGCCAAGTGCCTCTATTGGGCCGAGTACTCCTACAACATTGCCCACCACAACGTAGCAGGTACCACCTCGTTTGAGGCTGTCTATGGTCGGCCGCCACCATCCATTCTCCGCCATCTGCCGGGAGAGTGCCAGGTCGAGAGTTTGGCCCCCGCCCTGCAGGACCGTGACATCATCCTAGATAACATGAAGCATCACCACCTACGGGCCCAACAAAAGATGTCCTCCTTTGCGAATAGGAAGTGACGCAACCTTTCCATTCAAGTGGGGGAGAAGGTGTTCATCGAATTACACCCATCCCGCCAGCTGTCTGTGGCCGGAAAGCCCTGCCCGAAGCTAGCCCCACGATTCTTTGGCCCATTTGAGGTACTAGCGTGTATCTATGCGATCGCCGATCGCCTACGCCTCCCCGCTGAGAGCCGCACCCGGTCTTCCACGTTTCTCAGTTGCGCCAAGTGGTGGGCAACCACGCCACCACGGACCACATCCCGGCCGAAGTCAATCTCACAGGCGATGCACCGTACTACCCGTCCAAGATACTCGACCGCCGCTGCCTTCTGCCGGGATACCCCACTTCAGAGGAAATTTTGGTCGCCTGGGAAAATCACCCAGACTCTGATGTTACATGGCTCTCTCGGGATGACTTCTGCCGCCAGTTCGCTGACTATTGCCTTGAGGACAAGGAATATTTTCCAGAAGGTGGTATTATTACAGACTTGCACGATGACGAGACGCCGTGACGGGTCTACACGCGGAGGAAGATGACGCTGAGTCCGTCCGAAAGAGGAGAGACCGAAGATGTGACGCCGACGTGACTATTTTATTTATTTCGCACTCTGTTATTTCATATTATGTTGTGTACGAATTTATTTATTTCGCACTTGTTATTCGCACCCCGCGCCTATAAGAGGTGGAGTTGTACACTTTTTTTTATTATTCTTGGATGAATGAAAATTAGGGCTGCTCCCTAAGGTTTTTCTCTCAACCCTAATCCCCTCTCTTCTCCCTCACCTCCGCGGCCCTTCCCCTTGCCGGGTTCCTCTCCGAGATCGTATCATAGTCTGCCAGAGAGAGAAAGAGAGAGAGAGAAAAAGTAAAGTTAGCTTATCTTTAGTTTAGGATGCCAAAAATACATATTAGTAAGGTTAGCTTATCCTTAGTTTAGGATGCCAAAAAACATATTTATCAAATATTTTTCAAAAATCAAAAGCGCTAAATATGTTTTACATACAAAAGTTGGTATCCACCCAAAGTTTTTATTCTTTTAGAAATATAAAATGTATTGCAATATATACGCTGTCATTTGTAGAAATTCTTAGTGTGCCTGATCGATATGACGATATTTGAATGATTGCGAAATCTAATAGATTATGGACCCTAATTCTAATGGTTTTGAGGCTGAGAAAGCAAAAATAATCAGAGGTGACATAAGAATCACACAGCGTCTGTGACCAGGGCCGGGGATCTTTTCAACCAAACATCTTGTAAATACTCTTTAGAATAATTTTATCATTGACATAACAAAATACTTAATTTCTCAGTCTGCGTCAAAAAAAACCATATTTCTAAGAAAATATTATCATTGACAAAATAAAATACTCAATTTTTAAGTCAACATAAAACCCACTATTTCTAAAATATATAATCATTGACAAAATAAAATATATACTTTTTCAGCCCACAAAAAAATCCATAATTCCAAGTATGCATAATTTTACTCTTGAAGATGCCGAAGTAAATGAAAAGGGAACCAAGAGGCAATTTGAATTTCATTATCTCACATTTCCTCAAAACTTAACAAATACAAGGACTACAAATAGTACATACTAAATAGCTAAGATTGTCATCAAAATGCATAAATTTAAAATCAACTTACTAAAGAAATTGTTTACCTGTCGGCGGACTAGGCGAGTTATGTCAATCTCCCCCACAGCATTGGTTGGAGCGAGTCCTATCATAACTGCTTTACCTCCATCTCGCACGGCTTTTGTGCATTGAACAAAAGTTGATGGTTTTCCCAATGCCTCTACAGCAACATCAACACCCATTCCACCAGTGATTTCCTATTAATAACAAAAAATACATGCAACCGATAAAAAAATCAATGATCTACAAGTATCGAATGGAACTAATGTGAAAATAAAACAAACTCAATGCAATTAACATTTCAGATCAATTGATATTCCTGGATAATTGTGGTCTTTTATATTAAAAAAACTACAGAACACATAATAAACATCTTCAAATTATCAATAAATCTGACCGCGTAAGATATAATGTGTTACTATATGCTTGGATAATTGTGTTAGCATTTATTAGTCACCATTTCTTGAATATTTTCTGTATTAGTATTTTCTACTCATTACCCCTTGCTTCTATATATTAGAGTGAGACCCCATGTAATGAATTAATGAGAATAATTTACCATTTCAACATGGTATCAGAGCCATCTTAGGGCGAAACCCTCGTCTCCCACACGCTTCTGTCTTCTTGCATCCGGGCAGTGATACCGTCCCGCTTCTCTCCTCCTACAGACTCCGCCTTCGAATTCCACCTCATGCATGTGTCACCGCGTCCCGCGTGAGTTCCGCCGAGCATTAATACCACGATTCGTAAAAATGACAAATATAAAATACATGTAATAAATAAATGAAGAAATAACGACAAGACTCCAATGATGAAAAAGAAGTGACTGATAAAACAAATGAGGCTGTTTTGTTTTCTCTTGTTTTTCGTCTTTGTATCTGTCCATCCATATGTATATTACTTCTAATGCTAACATTAATCCTAATTCTAATAAGCCCATTCTAATGATAAGTCCACTTTGGTACTTCCTTCACATTTTTGGGTTTTTAATAAGAGTGCTGGGCTGGCTTAAGTGTGCTGGGCTGCCCAATTGAGATGTACTGGCAGCTATATAGTTGTCCTGGATCAAGGGTTTGGTTGAATCAATTGGCCTCTTATTTGATATTACCATTGCCGGTTCTGTTGAATAAACTGAGCCGTGGAAATTTCTGGAGAATTGGCTTGCGTTTAGTGGGATCCAAATGACCTCATCTTAGCCGTTCATTGAGTCCGTGGGGAAATGGAGTGGGGGGGGGGGGGGGGGGCTTGCTTCATGATGTGAGCTCTTGTCAAGTTCTCTCTGTTTCTTTCTCTTCCCTGTACTGCAAGCTGAAGGTTGCGGATTTCTTTCGTGAGCTCTTGTCAAGTTGAGTCCAATTTCTCTTTCTGTGGTGTTTTCTCTTTTTCCTTGCTGCAACTCTACAATTGTGTTGTTACCTCTTGCACTTGCAGAAACAAACGAAGTAATTTCAGTAAAACAGTTTTAATATAACGGTGATAGAGTTAGTTTTTTTGCCTTCCCTCCCCTATTTCAGTGTAGACTCTAGTATGGAAGAAATAAATGACAGTGCAGCATTTCTAAAAATCCCAAGTGGTGGTTGAGGCGGGGGGGGGGGGGGGGGGGGGCGCCGGGTTCCACTCTAGTATGAGGGGGAAAAAAAGGGGGGAGGGGGAGGGAGGAGAAAGAAAAAGAGGGGGAGGAGAAAAGGGGGGGGGGGGGAGAAGAGGGAAAGATAAAAAAAAAAGGAAGGGAGGGAAGCCTTGGCAAGTACATAAATTGCAGTTTTTTATGTACATCGGATCAACAGGTGCAATTGCAGTTTTTGACCGGAGAACTCTTATAGGATAAAGGACTTAGAAAATCTTGGCATTCTGCCACCACATAGTCTTTGTTCTTGTTTATGAAATGATGAGCTTGATATTTTACCTACATACATTTAAGCTCCTTGAAGATTATGCAAGAAATTTGGCGCAAAAAAAACAGTGAAAAAATTGATATGCAGCTCCCCATCAAAATTCACAATTGTAAAATCAGTGCGTTAAATATAGAAAACATGTATCAGGCTTCATCAAGAAGTGCTATAATAACACCAGTTTTCTGTCAATAATGTAAAGATTTGTTTATTACAGTTGCAATGAACGATTTTTAGGCTTAACATCTCTATAATAGTTACCTAGCTAGCAATTTCAATATAAGAAATTGATGAAATGCAGGCTCATCATAACCAACTCTATCGATCCAAGTTTCAACTTCAAACAAACAAGAGATGTTCAAAATTTATAAAACAAACATGGCCGGAATGAGATGAGAAATTTTATTAAATCGATAGAATGAGATGAGAAATTTTATTAAATCGATAGAATGAGATGAGAAATTTTATAAAATCGATAGAATGAGATGAGAAAGCAGACCAATGAAGTTGATATAGTTCAACTGATGAAAGCCCAAGGCGAGACAAAGAGGCTTTAAGAGCAGAGATAACACTTCCTTTGCCAAATTTCCTAGGCAAAGCTGCAAACTTGGTCGCAATAGCTACATCAACCTGACCAGTTCTTTGCCTATATTTGATGAAACTGAGAAAATCATCAGCATAGCTTCATCATTAAATTTGTCATAATAACATGGACCGACAACAAATTGCTTCCCAACAAGAAAGCGCTATTTGATATTCCGTTTGCACGCACAACCAGTGCTTATCTGATTTCACTGGCGCTCGTCGTCTCCGCTTTTATCACAGACGGAAGCTTAAATGGAGGAGACAACACACTGTAAGTTTTAATGGGGTTCGAACGATAATTTGATGCAAGTGTATGGTGCTTTTAGATAAATGAAGTTTAGTGTTGATCAATTTACAGATTTAATTATAAGGTCCCAATTCTTCTACAATAATACCCTATTATCTTTCATTCAAGTTGTCATAGGTCAGTATGCTGATGAACTTGGAAATGTGTTACCGAATGTCGTCGAAGGTGTGGGTGTACCTGCCGATCATCTTGCTTTTGTTGGGCTTCTAGGTATGCTTCATGCGGCTACTTAGTTTGTTTTACTATAATTGTTTGGATTCATTTCAGCTAAGAAGTCATATTGAATTATCACTTTTCGTTTCATAGTAGTCAATAGAGAGGTACGCTGGTTCTATTTTATGTATTTTTATTCATTTGTCATGACTTTGGTTCTATGTATGATCTCCCACGAGAAAGCTCTTTTTGTAATCGTTAAGCCAATCAATGCTCTACCTGTAGAATATCTATTCAATAGCTCAACAATGATTATGATGTTCTTGGTCGATCCAGAAACTGAAAGAGAACATAAAATTAATAGGAAAAATGCTTTCCATTTGATTCACTCAAAAATGTTAATGGTGATCTGTGAAATCAATGGAAAATGAGTACAACTACACCTATTGACATCCCGAATAAGGAAAAGAATTGAATCAACGTGATGCCAGTCATGCATGGATTCATGTCAGCGCGACTGAGGAACTCATTGAAGGCCTACTGATCATGTGAGCTCGAGTCTTTTCTATGACGAGCCATATGGCATATGAAGGGACATACCAATGTCACCAGAGTTCCACTCATGTGCAGGTCGGCGCCTGCCATTCAGAGAATTCACCGATCTAGACTTTTAAATTGTAGTTTATAAAATTTACCTCTATCAGATAGTGCTTTCATGGCTCTTCTTCATTTTAATCATCTAGACTTAATTTTGGAGGTTATGCTCTTATCTACATCCCTTCTTCTGAATATTTGATCAAAAATACTCGGGATCTGTTTGGCATTGTGGTGGCAGTCATGAACGTAGTGATTGCGAACCATTGTTTGTGAACGTCCGACCTCACCTAACGAACTCCATCCATTTTTTATGTTCAGAAGTAGTTGTTTTTCTTGGTGGCGGTCATAACCGTTGTCATGACAAACACATTTCATGACTGTGGTGTGTTTGTCCGAACCCACTCGTGAAAAAATACCGCACCAAACGCATAATGGTTTGTAACCACCATTTTCATCACCACCACCATTACTGTCGTGACAAACAGACCCTTGAGGCCATTAATCGTCGGCATAATCAATGTCTTCATTGTTTTAAACATATATATAGTAAGACACCTCATTTTGATTGTTGTTCTGCAAGCATTTTTCATAACTAGTAATGTATACTAGTTTTTTTGCACTTAATTCATTAGCTTATGTAATGGCTGTATGTTGCAGAGATAGGAGTGACTTCACTGAACTTGCTGCCATGTGGAAGGCTGGAAGGAGGCAGAATAGCATAGGCTTTGTTTGGGAGGAGTGCGGCGACGCTGCTGTCATTTTGAACATCACTGCTGCTGGGAGTTGGGGGGGCTGAGCGGCAGCGTGCCGCATAGAACTGGAAACGGTGCCGGCCGCAGTCCTCCTTCTGGCTACAAGTTCTCTCACAAATAAAGATGAAGTTTATATCGAATAGCTGGTGGCACTCGACAAAGCGGAGCTGCCAGCCGCACCAACATCTCTATTGGACATAGACTGAGCAGGGAGGACAATTGCCTTCATGGAACTGTTTCCCGCAGAAATGGGATTTGCAGGAAACACGCCTTCCACAAATCTGAGAGCAAGTTGGAATTGGATCCAGGCACAGATGCAACAAGAGGTTGATTTGATGGAGCTCTCACCTTGAGAATCCATGCACAGATGCACTCATCAAGAACATTGCCCGTCTAAATTTGTAATTGATAAGCCAATAGACAACCTGATCAATGGCTCTGTGGTGCAATAAAAAACCAAGATGTCTAGCAAGCAATTGTAATAAGAAGACCTCAATCGGTATCTCTTAATGCTAAAATCGTTCTTTGTACTCCAGATTCTATAAACGCAGCAGAGTAATAGAACTAGATAGGAGATGCTGACATCGCGGTTATGGCGAGGCATCTGGTGTGTATGCACCAAATGCATTATCCACAAGCACCCCCCATCTTCGATTCTCCGCCGACGGCAATACCATGTCAATGGCTTAAACGCCATCGCTGCTGAAATCGGGGATGTTTTTAATGTTCTAGTTCTCCTGGTGAAAGAAAAGTCAATATGAAAAATTAAGAAGAATATTAGCAGCATGTTCTACCTTCTCCGGACTAACACACACATTACCCACCTACAAATAAAGTCATAACAATAGAACTCAAAATACAATGGAAAAAGGAGATGTTTAATTGTCTATTATCATATGATCACCCAGGTTATAACAAAGATAAAGGCTCTTGTGTTCGCCAAATTTACCCAGCTCTTCATATATAAGAAGAAAATGAATCTATGAGCACCATCTAAAGAAGAAGAAGAAGGACCTTGCAATCTAGGGCATAACTTAGGCGATCTCTCAGCGATATCGCCTATCTCAGGAAAGGGGAGAGATGGAATCGAGACAGCATCAGGGAAAAAACAAAAGAGGGCTGACCTGCACTGTCCTGTGAAAGTGTAATGTGGTTTGGTGGATGAAACCACATTTGATGTTGCGGCGGTAAAACGTTTGACAGTTGGCCTCGCACCTTACCACCATCGGTGGAGCCAACTGTCAAATGTTTTCCCGCCGCAACATCAAATGTGGTTTCATCCACCAGAGCAACGTGTGGGGATGGCACCAGAGCAACGTGTGGGGATGGCACCTCCGACCGCTCATCTGCAGCATTACACGCCGCCTCATTATAAGAAATCTCTCCGCTCTTCCTCATACCTTGAGCCTTATGACCAGCACTGTTCGGAGTTTGGGAAGACATGGGGCAATCAGCAACAATTATGGGAGTACCCATTCATTCCCTGCAATAATGAAATAGAGGGGACAACAAAGATGAGAGCATGGGATTCCACAGATTCAACGCTAAAGAGCAAGTATATTTTCACTGGGGTATCAGTTGAGAGTGGTGTTTTGGACAAGGGAAATAATTTTGGAAATATTATTGCTCTCGAGAATCCAGTTCCAACGGGCCAATCAAAAAAAAGGTAATGTTGGAGATCTACAAAATAGAAATTGATGAAGATACTGACATAAATTTTAATTTTTAAAATGGCCCAAGTTAGTAATTAATCATCAACCTTTGTCCAGGAACAAGGTTTAGAAATTAAGGTGGGCAAAGTGCCATCATAGGCTTTAACTTTAAATTTGAGAGGACCTACACACAAAGGAGAGTAAAAATTGGAGAATTCTTACATAATGCAAACCATAGAAAAACCCAGTAAGAATAGCAATGCATTTTATTTGGGCGTGAATATTCACAGACCCATTTTGACTATTTCTAGCCTTTTGATATTCACAGGCCCTGAAATTATATTTGTACCCAAATAATGTATGAAAAATTTAAACAAGTATATAATGGTCTATTTCAAAAAGACATGCTAATCTATAAACCAAATCATAGTGTTAAACAGGCTACTTTCGTCGAATTGTATTTGACGATAGCATCCATGCTTCTCCGTTTTCGTTGAATTCTACTCAGAGTATGACGCGGCAATGAAGACAAGCTATTAACAAATTTTTGTTGATTTCCTCTGAGAACATGAAGACATAATGAAATCAAGCTGACATGAAATTTTAGTTGAATGGAAGCTTATTTAATAGTTGAATGGCAATCAGAGCCTGGAGCAAGGCAAAACTTATATTAAAGACTTAAAAACACGTATGTCAAACTCTTATCGACGTATAAATATTGAAGTCGAATAAGGTGGTAGTTGATTTCTACTCAACTAATAAGGAAGCATAATGAGCATATAACAAATCTGAGTTGCAAATGGCATATTTTCCTACTTTAGAAGAAATTAGTCGATTTTTATTTGACAAACTAGCTCATTCTTTAAACGTAGTCGTATTTCCTCAGAAGTCGTTAGTTGAATGAAATTCAACTAATAAAGATCAATATCTGAATGAAGATGTTGCGCTTTAGAAGCCGTTAATCAACCGGAATTCGTCTAATGTGTAAAGTTCAAATATGAAGGTCTCTCAGATTATGACGTAGCTGAATGGAACTTGACTATCAAGAAAAAACTGAACACTAAGACGAAGAAACTCTCTTACAACCTCTAATGCTAACGACTGAAAGTCTCATTTAATTGTTGGAAAAAAACAATTAAATCCGCCTAATCCCAGTGGACTGAAATCCCGTAAAAACATAAAAAAATCCTGTTATCTACCTTGGAGAAATGATACCCTGTTATATACCTTGGTTGGAAAAACTCATTTACAAAACAGATTCAAGTTTAAATATATCACCACAGAGAGAGTTAAATGAAAACAGAACAGTGCATAAGAAATCATTCCCGAGGCCATGATACTTGATGAAATGGACGATGTCTGGGTCCTTACGGCTGAGGAAGGAAGTCTTGGAGGAAGGCATCCTGAGTGCGTCGACACTTATTGAAGCGAATGGTGGTCGGCAGCTAGGGTTCAGAGAAATTTGGAGGGTTTGCGGTGGTAGAGATTTGGAGAGAAGCGGGGGCGCACATCCGGCACCACCATCAACAACACTTTTACCTTGTAGATCTGTCGTCGAGGTCCCCAAGGAAGGCCGCGAAGAACCGCACATCCTCCCCGCTCCGCTGCCTCCTTGGAAAAAGAAGCCGCCAACACCCATCCTCCCCGCGACTGGCGAAGCTGCGTCGGGAGGTGCTGCAGCGGGTGGAGCCGCGTCGTGCGGTGCTGCGTCGGGCGGTGCTGCGTCGGGCGGTGTTGCGTCGGGCCGTGCAGCGTCGGGGGGTGCTGCGTCGAGAAAGAAAGGCGGAGAGGAGGGAGAGGCGGAACTGCGGAAGTGAAGTTAATGTATTTTTTTTTTGAAGTTGTAAGAAAACAGCAGGGTTAAAATAGGAAACACATAAAATAAGTCAAATTAAGTGGAACCAAAGTGAGGCCCGACCGGGGGGGGGGGGGGGGGGGTTGAATAAGGGACTCATAAATTTTAGGACAATCTTCATAAATAATAATAACTTTGATTATTATAACATGAAATGATTCAAGAGAAAATACATTATTGCATTGTATTAAAAATGATTACAAAAACTAGATCTTCATAACTCTATTGATTGAGGGGATAGATGAGAAAGTTCTTTTTGTATTCTATATCGACTCGCTCCTTGAACCGGTTGGATTTAGATTATTTATCCCGAGTTAGGATACAAGCCGTCGTTAGACCTAAACTTCAATCTATTCGCCTAACACACAAAGTGATTTCCTTCTAAGCTATACAAAGACCTGGTCTCCACCAAAAGGCGAATTCCACTACACATCGGGAAAAATCGTGAAGTAATGCAATATAAAGGAAAAGACATGTAGATAATTAGTAAAGCATAAAGAGCACAACTTTATAAAAGATGATTGTGATAAAAAGGTCATAACATAGAAGATTTGCATAATAAATCAAGATAATGTGTTTTTAGTAAGAAAGGAATCAGGATAATCATTATTGTTCTTATTGAATTTGCCAAGCATGTAAGTATAGCTATAAAGAGATTTAACAATACAATGTGATATGATTTACAATTCACGCTTTAAAGACATTGTAGCGCTCATGTTTAGCCATCTAGCACATGTATTCATTTCTGTAGAAATATGTGTTATCATTCTTATAGTTCAATTCTCGTGAGTGAAAGGTTTATGAAAAACAATGATGTGTACAATTTGTGAATTGATAAAATATACAAAGATTATAAAGATATGCAAAAATGTAATGAAAGTACACAATCATCATTAATATGTGAAGTAAAATTACTTTTACAACTTCAAAGCACAATAAAGTATAACTACCAATATGCTTCGCTCACACAATTCTTATTAAGACTTATTAGGGAGACGAAGTATTGCTTGGTGAATGGTGAATCACATTGTTTTTATTTTAGTTTTTATTTTGTGCGATCCGGTGTACCAAAAAGAAGTAAATAGTGGTGTTTTAATAGTTTAAGTTTGGACACGACATTTTACAATTCTACCCAAGGTGCTCAACCTCACAATGCATAATAAGACTTATCAGAATGAGTAGTGTTTGGGGGAGATGTCCTTGTCATTTTTATTTTTCAATTTATTTTTATGACCAAATGAAACATCGATGCAAAGAGCTATGTTGAGGGTTGACCCAACTCGTGGAGGCGGGGAGTGAATGTTGCCTCATTATGAATGTTCTTAGACTCGGGAGTCCTGATTGGATACCATGCTAGATGATATTCCTGAATCTGAGAAATGTAAGCGTGCTAAACAAAAGACGCGTAATGAATGAATGATGAAATTTATTCTTAACATTGTCCAAATAAAGAAAACAAAAAATACAATGAGTGATGAAATTTACATGTTAACTGATGATTCAATAATGATGGAATGCATATATGAATGCATATAATGAATGATGAAATAAATGATGAAATGTATATAATGCAAAATGATATAAGAAAACAAATTTGTAATATACAAACAAAATTATGCACTTCTTTATTACAAACGGTTGCTAACACTTTTGTAAGGAAGGTAAGAATTCACTAGTCATTTGACTAATTATTTAGATAATTAAATTAATATAGGTGAAGAACACTATGGTACCCGACATAGATGAGAGGAAGAAATTGCAAGTGGACATAAGTGACATCTTTGGGTGGAGGTGACTATGGCTGCGCTTGGGATACTAGATACGCACCGGGAGAGCTGCAAGGATTCAGACTGCCCTCGTAAGAGCTTCAAGTTTTATTTTATGTAGATTAGTCGCATCTACATGCGTATATAAATACAATGGGTTGTAGTTATTGTATTTCTTTTTTAAGGCCCTAACTTTTGTGTGTTTTATGTAGGGATGACCATGTATCATGTAAACATATGTTTAATGAAATGAAATGATTTTTTTGCCTAGCACTCTATCATGATGTGATATTTATTTGATGCACGCTAAATGTTTAAATATTGTGCCTCTAATAATAAATGAAATAAAAAGTTTAAATTGTGACAGTCTCCAATAAGTGGGGGCCGTTATAAGAACTGTATGCATGATAGTATTAGTTTAGTTCTAAGTTAGATGGTCCAATAGCAAGGACATAGTTTTGGGGGCAGTTATAAGCCTGCAGTGTTTTTTTATCCTTACTTTTGATGCCTTCACGGGAAAAAAGTTGTATGGATTCCATGAAAAAGCCATGATTAGCTTTATGTCCTCTCATCCATATAAACTGTTTGTTGTCCGATTCCCCACTCCTCCCCCCTTCTCCTTGTCTCTAATGCCTGTCACAAAAAGCACAGTAGATTCCCTTCTTTGTTGGCCGAGGAAAAAATAAATCTTATTTCATAAAGAGTGGTTCCTCCTCCTATATATGAGGGGAAGACAATAAAGGTTTAATCATAAGATTAAAGGATAATTAGAACATCTAACACTTCCCCTCAAGTTGGGTGTGTGATGTTTTGCATGCCCAACTTGCACATAATTTTATCGAACGCAGTCTGACTTAAACCCTTGGTGAGAACATCCGCAAGCTGTTGATCTGAAGGAACAAATGGTGTGCTCACTTCTCTTTCTATATTCTCTTTGATGAAGTGGCGATCAACCTCAACATGCTTTGTGCGGTCATGTTGGATTGGATTGTGATCTATGCTAATGGCGGCTTTGCTATCGCAGTAGAGTCTTATGGGGTCTTTATTCCCCAGGCCAAGATAATTCAACAAGGATTTAATCAGTAGTCCTTCGCAGATCCCATGAGCCATAGCTCTAAATTCTGCCTCTGCGCTTGACCTGACAACCACATGTTTTTTACTCCTCCACGTTAACAAGTTACCACCAACAAGAGAGCAATAACAAGAAGTGGACCTTCTGTCGTCAACAGAACCTGCCCAATCAGCATCTGTATAGACTTCAACTGTCAATTCTTTTCCAGGAGAGAACAAGATACCCCTTACAGGAGAGGACTTGAGATACCGAAGGATACGACAGGCCAATTCTAAATGACGTGCTCTGGGTGAATGCATGAACTGACTAATGACACCCACAACATATGAAATATCCCGACGAGTATGTGATAAATAAATAAGGCACCCGACCAGTCTTTGAAATCCAGCAACATCAGAAATCGCTTCTCCATCATCTCTACCCAATCTGTGGTTGACCTCAATTGGGGTGTCTGCAGGTCTGCATCCACTCAACCCACACGACTGAAGCAAATCAAGGATATACTTACTCTGGGATATGAATATACCATGCTTCGATCGGGCGACCTCAATTCCAAGAAAGTACCTGAGATTTCCTAGGTCTTTTACTTCAAACACTTTTGTCAATCTCTGTTTCAGAGACTGGATTTCTTCAGTATCATCACCCGTGAGGCCGTGATAATAATATCATCCACATAAACAAAAAGGGCAGTGAGCCTCTCATGCTTGCGTCTTACAAATAAGGCGTGATCAGCATTGCTTTGAGAATATCCAAATGCGAGCATAACTCTATGAAATCTCCCAAACTAGGCCCGAGGAGATTGTTTTAGGCCATATAAGGCTTTCTTCAGCCTGCATACCTTTCCCCCAGATCCTGCCAGGGTAAGACAAGGCGGTAACGACATATAGACTTCTTATTTCAGGTCCCTGTAAAGAAACACATTTTTCACATCCAATTGAGCTAAGTGCCATTCTTTGCAGGCAGCACACGAGAGCAAAATTCTTATAGAATTCATCTTCGTCACAAGAGCAAAGGTCTCTTGGTAGTCAATACCCATGGTCTGGGTGTAGCCCTTAGCCACTAACCGATCCTTGTACCGCTCAACAACACCTTCAAAGTTCTGCTTGACGGAGAATACCCATTTACATCCAGCTGTAGTCTTGCCAGCTGGCGAAGGAACCAAGTCCTAAGTGCAATTCTTTTACAGGGCCAACATCTCCTCATGCATAGCATCCTACCACTTTGGGTGAGCCATAGCATCCTGCCAACTTGAGGGAATAGAAATAGAGGAAAGAGAGGCAACACAGAGCTTATGTGAAGGAAATAATGAGCTGTAGGACACAAAGTGGGACATCAGATGTTGGGTAGAGATACCTTGAGAGCCCAAAGAAGGATCCAATGTTGGCGCGGGTAGCCTGAGAGATGTTGATGTACCTGGACCCCTTTTCCGCCGAATATACACCCGTAAAGGAGGAGCTGTCACAGGAGCTGTTACAGGAGGAGTAGGCACAACAACGATCACCGAAGGAGAGGTAGAAGTGAGAATAGTCACGAGAGGAGGAATAGGAAGAGGAAGAGAACTCACTTCCATAAGGTGAGACTCCCCCTGAAGTGTGGAATCCCCCTGAAGTGAGGACTCATAGTAGGCCTCAGAATCCCGAAAGGTGACGTCCATATTAACGAAGATATTCTTGGAAGCTGGATGGAAGCATTTGTATCCTTTCTAGGTTGGAGAATACCCAATAAATATACACTTTAGGGCACAAGGATCAAGTTTGGATGTGAGATGGACATGGACAAAACACACACATCCAAAGATCCGAGGTAGAAGAGTGGAGGGGGGCAGAAAGGGTTTGGAGTGGTGATTTGTGGCCAAGAACACAAGTCAGCAACCGATTAATGAGGTAAGCCGCAGTGAGAACCCCATTTTAAGGAGACAACGAGCGACCTCCAAGAGATGACGATTCTTGCACTCGACAACCCCATTTTAAGGAGGGGTAGAGACACAAGATGTTTGTTGGATAATGCCATGATCACTAAGGTAACGCTCAAAGGAAGAGTAGACATACTCCCGACCATTATCACTCTGCAAAATTTTGATAGTGACATTAAACTGAGTAGCCATCATTTTATGAAACCATTGAAATAATAGAAAAACTCAAAAACCTCATTTTATGTTTCATCAATTAGACCCACGTACAACGAGAGAAGCAATCAATAAAGGTAACAAACCAGTGAAAGCCAGAAAAAGAGGCAACATGGCAGGAGCCCCAAACATCAGTATGAATCATAACAAAAAAAGTATCACTAGGAGTAGAAACATGAGTAAAAGTAGCGCGATGATGTTTAGCACGAACACACACATCACATTTAAAATCTTGCAGAGATACATTTGACAAACGCGGAAATAAAAAAAGCATAGTAGAAGGAGATGGATGACCAAGGTGACAGTGCCAGGAGTCCAGAGAGAACTGGGCAGCAGAAAGAGCACGCGGAGCATCGACGGCGCTGGAGGGGTCAAACAGGTAGAGGTCATCCCACATTCTACCAGAGCCAATCATCTTCCCCGTCTTCAGGTCCTGAAAAACACACGAGATGAGAAAAAACATCACATAGCAATTCAAAGAATTAGTAAGATGACTAATAGAAAGCAGGTTACGGGTAAACTTAGGCACATGGAGGACCGAAGTGAGAGTAAGGAAGGAGCAAGGGGAGACAAGGATCTATCAGCAATGCTCACTTCCCGACCAGACAAAGGAGAATAAGAGACAAAACCTGTAGCAGAAACTGTCATGTGGTCAGTGGCACCTGAATCAATGATCCATTGGGAAGAAGGGCATGCAGTGGCAGAGCGAGCACCAGGAACTCGCTGATGGACATAAGAAGAGCTAGCAGACTTGGAGGAGTGGCCAAGCATGAAGCGGCGGAAGGCAAGAATCTCCTCAGCGAAAAGGGCAGAAGGAACCTCAGGTGCAGCAGGTCCACCATAAGAAGCAGGATCATCACCGACATCGGAGAGATGAGCCGAGCGAGGAGGAGGAGATCGGCTCAAACTGCGACCAGAGCCACGTACGCCACGAGGAGCATGACCCCTGCGAGAAGAAGGAAAGTCATGAATCTTAAAGCAAGTATCCCGAGTATGTCGCGCTTTCCCACAATAATCACATATCACTTGGTCCTTGTCCACAGGCTTTCCCTTAGTGTCACGAAAGAGCGGCCCCCGGGACTGAACCGAGCAGCAAGAGCAGAGCCCTCAGTAGCAGTGTCAGGCAGGCAAATTTGTCGACGATCATATTCTTGCTGAACCAAACTATACACCTCAGGTAAGGAAGGTAGGGGAGAGAGGCCGAGAATCTGAACACTGATGGGATCCAGGTCACGATGGAGACCATGAAGAAACTCGAAGATCCGGTTGCGTTCCTCTCGGGAACGAACCAGTACCTCATCCTCAGGAGAGACAAGAGTAAGCGCGTCAAAATGATCATACTCTTGAAAAGCTGGGTAAACTCCAAGTAGTAGGCAGCGGGAGGACGATCCCCTTGGCGTAAAAGAAAAATCCGTCTCCGCAGCTGAATACTAGTAATCTGAGGAGTCCTGTGATCATGAGAGACACGAAGAGACCCAATAGGAGGCAGAGAATCCAGAGGAGCACTCCCACCGGAGGAGATATCCGAAGTTTCACCACTCCCTGACATCATAGGTAAGGTAACCGAACAACACCGGGCTGCCGATGGAGAGAGATCTCACTCATAGAAAGAGGAGAGGCCCGGAGGAGAGCAATCACGCCAAGAGAAGAAGAGACATCCCTACAAGGAAGGGAAAAAGACGCCGGAGAAGCGATCCCTGCATTAATCCGGCGTCGAAGAACTCAAAAAATCATGTGGAGGTTGAGGACCCTGACCGGCGCTGACCGCCGCTGGCGGGAAGAAGAACCGGAAAGGAAGGAGGAAGAGAAGGAGAAGAAAAAGAAGAAGAGGCAGAAGAAGCGGAGAAAGTGAACAGGAACCGAGAAGCGGGAAGCGAAGCGGAGACGGGAAAAGAAGCGGGAAGAGGGAAGCAAAGCGGAGTCAGGAAAGGGAGCGGGAAGCGGAGTCGGGAAGGCGGAGCTAGAACATCTAACATTCTTGTTAAATTTTCAGCCTCAATATACTGATTATCAGTAATTCATAAATATGATGTTAGACACTGATGTTAGACACTGTTGTTTTTGCATTTATGTATTCTTTGCTACAGCCCTCCAAACGAAATCAAAAGTAATAGCTTTAGTTGGGAGGTGGTGGAACCGTGGAAGGGTTGAAGTGTTAATTGTTTTGTTTATAGCCACAGGGGTAATTATAATTTGCTTGCCCTCAATTTTAACTAATCGTTTTGTTTCTTTTGTGCATCTTTTGCACTCACATTTCATTAAATTATTTGTGCTATGTGATGGTTCTGATGGATAAATTTCAGATTATTTGTGCTTATTTATATCCTAAAGATAGGCATCAATTATTGATGTTAGTTACTCATTGCTATTTGCTAGGCAAAAATGTTTGATTCTAGAAAATACACTAGACAATGAAATTACAGCATGTTGAATTAGGAGAGTATTGCATGAAAAATGGTGATGGATTTGATCATTCTCGGTATTACTTTATGCTTCTCTCTGTGGCCTTTTTTTACTAGTTGCACATGTCCAATAGTTTTACAGCGAATTGGAAGCCAGTTTGTTGTTTTACAGTGAACTGGAAGTCAGTTCACTGGTTTCCACTTTCCAATAATTATCTTCATCTCTTGTTAATTATTATATATACTCATTCTTTTTATTGTAAAATGATTTAATAGCCGAAAATGAATGCGAGTGATTCTGGTTCATCCAGTGTCCAATCAAAGGATTGATCCATGCTGGAAGTATGTGCGCAAAATTTCTGCTGCTAATAAAAATGATTTGACTTGCATTTTTTGTGATAAAGTCACGAAGGGTGAGATTTATCGTGTTAAACAACATATTGTTGGGGGATTTAGAAATACAAAAGCTTGTCTCAAAAGCCCACCGCATGTACGCGCAAAAATTCAAGAATACATAGAGAGAAAAAGCTAGTGCAAACAACACAGAGAACCAAACATTTCCTGATTTTGCAGATATCGACACGTTTGACAGTGATGAAGAAATGAATGACAATGTAGAGAAGATTCATAAAAGAGAAGGCTTCTCCAAGAGGCCTCGACCAAAAGGACCGATAAATGTTTTTTTTGCACTAAAAATTGGCAAAATATGAGCAAAAAAGGAGCTAAACAAAAAATGAAACAAACATCTATTAATGAAGCATGCAAGAAGGAACTGAGAGGACGAGCTTGTAAACATATAGCTCAATAGATGTACAATGCAACTATCACATTCAATGATATAAAACATCCTAGTTTTGCGATGATGGTGGAGTCCATTGAACAGTTTGGAGTTGGATTGAAGCCACCAAGTTACCATGAGATTCATGTCCCTTTGCTGAATAATGAAATCACTGAAGCGAAAGACATGATGAAAGCATATGAGGATGAGTGGAGGGTATTTGGTTGTTCTATTATGGTTAATGGATGGGTAGATCGGAAACAAAAGTCTCTAATAAATTTTTTAGTGAATTCACCAAAAGAAATATTTTTCCTGTAATCTGTCGATGCATCTAACTACTAGAAGACGAGAGAAAGAATGTTTGAATTGCTAGATGGAGTGGTAGAAAGGGTTGGAGAGGTTAATGTGGTGCAAATTGTTACGGACAGTGCCAACAATAATGTACTAGCAGGTAAATTGTAAAGAAATCAGTAATTAACCATTATTAATCTCGTTTTATTAAATTTTCATTTATTGTTTACATGATAGTATGATACTTTCACACATAACAGGCTAACACTCTAACAGGTAAATAATTAGAAGAAAAAAGCCCAAATTTATATTGAACACTGTGTTGCACATTGTATTGATCTAATGCTGGAGAATATTGGAAAAATGCCTAATATTTGTCGCACACTAAAGAGGGCAATGACCATAAATGGTTATACTTGTCGAGATAGAGAGTTAGAGGAGAGCTCACCTTAGGGTTCACCGCCTTAGTCTCGATGTATTCGGGCAACACCTCTTTAAGCCGATTAGCCACTCTCTTCTATACGGTCACCACCCTGTGAGGTTATGTTAGCTTGAATTTTAATGCCCCCCTCAAGCTAACACCATAAACATCCAACATCCCGAGCATGAGGGAGTATGAATGAACAGATGTACCAGATACAGCTTTGGTGAGTATGTCAGCAAGTTGATCTTCAGATGACACAAACACCATAGTAATAGTCTGATCCTAAATTTTGTCTCGCACGAAGTGACAATCGATTTCAATGTGTTTTGTCCTCTCATGAAAGACAGGATTGTTGGCGATATGAATCGCAGCTTGATTATCACAGTGAAGGTGCATGACCTCAAGAACAAGGAAGTTCATTTCTCCCAAGATAGATTTAACCCAGATGAGTTCAAATGTAGTGACGACAACAACACGATAATCTGCTTCAACAGAGAAGCGAGCAACCACATTTTATTTCTTACTTATCCATGAAATAAGGTTGCCACCAACAAAGATAGAATATCCAATCGTAGATCTTCTATCCAGGGAAGAATCCGCCCAATCAGCAGTACAGTACCCGTGGATCTTAAGGTGACCATGATCTCGATATATAATGCCTTTTCTGAGGTCCTTTTAACAACGTTGGCTTTCAGGGCCTTGAGTTCCCTAGTCAAACTCTCATTTTCCGCCAGAAGATACCCTAAATTCTCTAAATTGTCAAACATAGTTGTTTGGGATCTCACATATTTCCCATCAGAACCACGAATCCAACCTGAAGGAACCAAGTGGGGATGAAGATCCCAACATTTCTCTTTCCCATATCCTTTCTTCTCACAGTGAGGACACTTCATTTTACTCTTATCTTCTTGTCTCATATTTTTTGAATGTCACTTTTTTCAGTAATAAGGGTAGATTTCTCATGACCAATATGAACATCTGAACAAAGAGAGTTTATACTGTTTGCCTCCCCTCGAATATAGTGTGTCACTGTCTATCGATCGGGAACAAAATCTCTTCCCAACATCTGAACTCTCTGAAATTCAAGTTCAGGAGGAAGACCAGAGCATTTCAAACACCCTCCGTTGCATAAGTTCTGTTTTGTAGTCTTCTATAGTCTGGATAACAGAATATTGATCGATTTCTGCCCACTTATGGGTCAGTTTGTTATGATATTCCTCGAAGTCACTCATCCGTGACATGTGGATCTATTCGGTCCGGAGTTGATATATTCTAACCGAATCCTTTTTTGAATAATTTCGTTCGATTAACTCTCAAATTTCTTTTGTAGTTTGACATAATAGAAAGTGATTTGCAATCTTGGGTTCCATAGAATTGACAAGCCAATCGATCACAGTAAGATTCTCACCTTCACATTCCTCATATAGAGGATCAGTCTTGCTTGAGCCCAGCTTGGATCCAGTGATAAACCTAAGTCTTAGACGACTCCCAATGAATATATGCATAAACTGAGCCCATAAGAGATAGTTTCTCCCATTGAGCTTGATATGAGTAACACCTTGATTAAAGTCCATATTAGAACTTCCTCCACTATAATGCTTAAGTTGATCAACGGCTCCTTCAGGGGCATTTACACTCTTTAATTTGTCTTCCATAAGAGCACACACTTTGATTTGCAGGAAGGACCCCCTTCAGAAAGAACAATCCACCAGCAACAGGAAGAGGCACCACGAGCCAACAGGCAGCAGGCAAAAAACCAACCACAAGCAGGATGCGACACAAACAAGGCAGGATGCGACACAAACAAGGCAGGACACACAACAGAATTGCAGGAAGCAACACCAGGAGGACAGGGATCACAGTAGGCACGAGAAGAAGGCAGGAACGGGACGAACGAAACCAAGCCGGACGAAGACGAACAAACCCAGACGAGAACGGGAACAAGGTGATCGACGATCAAGGCTAGATGAAGACGATCATAGCCGGACGAGATCCAGACAAAGACGATCGACGATCCCAAGCCAAGCCTTCAGATCGACCATGACGGGGGATCCATCGCCTCTAATACCATGTCGAGATAGAGAGAGCGAGAGGAGAGCGCAACTTAGGATTCACCGCCTTAGTCTCGATGTATTTGGGCAACACCTTTTTAAGCCGATTAGTCACTCTCTTCGATATGGTCATCACCCGGTGAGGTTATGTTAGCTTGCATTTTAATAATATTTATGTTCGGCCTGAACTTCTGAACATGATAAGGAGCTTTAAGGGGCAAGTGGAGTTGTTAGGCCCGTTGTGACAAGATTTTCAACTTCTTTCTTAACAATTCAGCGCATTTACAAGCAGAGAAACAATCTAAGGAAGATGTTCGCCTCACCTGAGTGATCTTCAAGCAAGTGGCAAAGAAAAGTCAAGGTAAACAAGTACATGGCATTATACTAATGATCTCTTTTTGGAGAAATATTGTGGATATTTTGAAGATATTTGACCCTTTAGTTCGTGCATTAAAATTGGTGGACGGTGAGAAGACCGATCATGAGTTATATTTATGAAGCGATAGATAGAGCTAAAGAGACGATCAATAAGTTTTTTAATGAGAAAAAGGACAAATATATGGATGTTCTAAAAATTATGGATAAAGGATGGGAATGCAACTTCATCGACCTCTTCATGTTGCGGGTTCATTATTTAAATCCAGAATTTTTCTACTCAAATCCCGCTATTGCAGAAGATGGAGAAGTTATGAATAGTTTATACAGGACAATGCAAAAACTGATTCTAAGTCATGAAGAGCATGATAAAATCATTGACCAATTAACTCTATATAAAAATGCTGAAGAGTTATTTGGAATGGAATTTGAAATTCGGCATAAAAAAATAAAGTTCCCAGGTAAATAAGACAATATTCAAACAAGCTTGATTTGATTTTTTCAATTTTTAAATATTTATTATCTTAATAGCTGAATGGTGAAAAACTTATGGTGTTTCAATTCATAGCCTAAGAAGATTTGTCATAAAAGTGCTTAGCCTTACATGCAGTGCATCCAGTTGTGAGCGAAATTGGAGTTTTTTTTATCATGTAAGCTTTTAAAATTTATTAACGGTGATTTATATTTTATATATTGATGATAACTTGTTTATACGGTTATTGTTTATTGCAGATACATAGTAGGAAAAGAAACAAACTAGCTCAACAACGCTTGAATGATTTAGTATTTGTGAAGTACAATCGAGCGTTGAGACGTCGATATGATGCACGTGATTGTATAAATCTAATTTCGTTGACAGATATGGATGATAGCAATGAATGATTGATGTGAAGAATGGAAGAAGATAATGAGACTGAGGCACAATTGCTAGTGCCACAATTAACTTAGGGCACAATTGCTAGTGCCACTGAAGCTGAAGAAAAAATTTATCTCACACGGTTATCGAAAGGAAAGAATGTGCTTCTTACAAAGGTATTTGAGAAAGGGAGCATATCTAAGACAAAGGCTCCTACTCCATTAGTCCTTAGAGAGACTACTACTTCATTAGTCCTTAGAGATGTTGATGATGTCAATGAAGAGAAAGTTGAATACAACGAAGAAGAAGAAGATTATAACGATGATGGAGAAAATGATGAAGACATAGTCTTTTCAAAGGATGAGTAGATATGTGAGTAATATATTACTTAAATTTCAGAATACTTTAATTCTTTTATTTAAATTATACATTAATTAATGTATTTTCTGATTATTTTAGTGCAGATTATGCGCATGAAAAATGAATAATGCAATATGATAAGCTGCAAATCCATGTATGTTGATCCATGTTACATTTCCTATACGACTTCAGGTATGAATATTCATGTTTTGTTATATTAATGTCTTGAAGGTCTATTATACATTTCCTATATGAATATCTATGTTTATGTTATATTGAATGTCTATTATAGATTTATAATATATTTTTCATATGTGCTAATATGATATAGTAGATGTTTTTATATATATTTGGTATTTAATCAATAATATTTAGTTATTTATTTATTTTTTGCGCCTCACATGCCTCAGACGCGCGCCTGCGCCTAGGCTCCAGGACCCTTGTGTGTCTTGGTGCGTCTTGCGCCTTTGATAACATATCATTACATCTCATCCATCAAACGTATATCACGAGCGGTGATATAAAAAAACGATGCTCACAAGGGCTTCATTTCAACTGCAATAACCTAAATATAGTCGGACACACGTGCAAGCGTATTTTTTAGCTAAAAGTTGATCCCACGGACAACGCCGACGAGGGTGCTAAGACGGCTAAAACACCGTACCTCAAGCCTGAGAACAAGCTTGATCCACCAAAGGAGGTGACGTTATGGACCCACACCGGGGAGACGCCACATGGCCGTGATATGCATCTTTTTTTTGCATTATATCATTATTTCTCGCATTTTTATCTTTTCGCGCACCATAATTTGCTCACATATCATGTAGCCTAGGTAAGAGGCATAATAAAAATATTATGGGACTTTTCACTCTCACTAATATATGAGTTAGTGGACCTTAGGTGGAAGCATGGATTAAACTATAAATCTCTTCTCTTAATCTTTTCACCTCTCCTCTCTCTCATCCTCTCAAGTTAGGGCTATGGTTGAGCAAGGCTCCCATCTTCCTCTTCCTCTCTCCGTCGAGCTCGGTTACTGTTGTATCCTCCACCATTGGGAAGGCTAGATGTACGAAGGGTCGAAAAGATCCTTTCAAAGACTTCTCCCTCTTATGAGGGCACAATCGATCGCAACCCAAAGATCATAACATAAACTAACGATTACAAGAGAAAGTGTGGGGTGGATGGAATTTTAGCGAAGGAAGGTGAGGTTGTAACAGACCGTAGACCGCCACAATTTAAATTCGATATCCTGAAGCTAAGTTTTGAATATAATTTTAACGCATCACAGAAACATGTCACAATAAGTACCAAATATGAACATAATAATAACTTTCTTTTGCATTAAAAGCATAGGAACACATGTCTAAGTTCCATACGTAAATAACGACACGCACCTGGTGTTAAAATAAACGGTTGTTCAATTCTTTCACTACCGAATCAATTTAGTCAAACTATCTTTTTTGTTCGGATTCCTAAAAATTTGAAATAATTATGGGGTTAGTCATAAAAAATATGACTAAGTGAGTATTTTACCTTTTAACTGTTGTTCAAGCAAGTAAGAAAATGAGTAACAATATACATAATCTTTTTTAAAAAAGTTGAGTAAAAAACGAACAGTAAAAGAAAGTTCAGTATTGGGTAAATATCTTCTTTTCTTCTTAATTTTTAATCACATTTAGTTCATTCTTAATTTATTCTACTCATTTTCAATTTATCATTAAATAGTCAGTTCTCACATCATTTCTTTCTTAAATCTTTGTTCGTCTTTTATCTTTTCATTAGTCCCGATCTTTCTACAAATTCTTTCTAAATCGGTGTCTCTATCATTCTATTCTCATCTTTCTTTAATTTTGTTCGATGAGGAAATGTTAAAGGTATCTGTCGATTCATCTTCTCAAATTCTTTGACCCACCCTTCTAAAATTATCTTAAACTCTTATGTCTACCAAGGATGATCTTCACATGCAATAAGCCTTCTGAATTCCCTGCTAATACATAGACTTCCAATCTAGGTCAATCATCACACACAATAGGCATGGTCCCCGTAAACTCGAAGATTATTCTTTCGTGGGGAATTCACATCCCCCTTTGCGGCTAAACCTTAATATTTCTTATGCAATGACGCATTGTGTCTTCTTATTCCTTACATTTTTTCTTAATACATTTTATATATTATATTTCTTCGTAGGATTGAGTCTTTTATATAAACGCCTCAGAGATAAGATTACTTTTTATTCCTTTTCTCATCAGTTAGCGATTATGGATTTCTTATTCTTTTCATAGTCTTTTTGATCTTTTGTTATTCCATATTTAGCTTCTCGACATTTTTTATGTCTGTGAATTCTTCTTTAATTTAAATGCTCATGCGCATACAATAAAATATGTAAATATAAAATACTTTGCAGGAAAATACTTAGAATATTTTAAAATCTGCGCATAATTAAAAAGGTAAAAACTATTGTTTTTCCCATATCTTTGTCATTTTCTGAATTCTTGTCGCGTATATCTCCAGACGTCATCCTTTGCAGTATCAATTAAAATCATTTACTTATGGTTGCTCCGTTAATAGTTACGGTTTTGATTCCTAAAATAATTTAAATTTTAACAGGATTTGTCTAAGCCAATAAAGTTTAGGTGAATATGTTATGAATCTTCATAACGACCAGTTCGCGGGACAGCAATACCAAAGATGACGGAAGGATGCAACATCAAGCGGGGCTGAACCAACCGGTTCAGCCTTCCCTAATTAAAATAGAAGGCGGTTGGGGGCTGAACCGACGGGTTCAGCCCCTAGGGGGGGCTGTCGGCCCCCCTGGACCCGAGGGTATAATAACCCCTAGGGTTTCCTGACGGAGGACGAGCAAGAACCTCCAAGGTACTTCCTCCTATCTCCCTCAAACCCAAGATTTCTCGCTTCTCTCCCATATCACTTTTTTTGCACTTATCATTTGGTATCAGAGGGTTCTATTTCTCCACCATCGTGACTCGTTCACAGGAAGAATCCAATCGGATGGCAAATCTAGAAGAGAACTACATCTGACTGTCAGACAAGGTGGCGACCATCGAAGAAAAGTTGAGGGCATTGAAGAAACGGTTGGAAGAACGGTTGGATGCGCGCATGGAAGAGATCAAAAATTCGTTGACTCAAAGTATCAAAGGCGAGGCTATTGCGACGGAAGAAACCAACGCAATCTCGATACTCATCCCGTTTCCAACAACGGGTCACGAAGACACGCTCGGCCTCTGCGTGGGAAGCGATGGCAGCGACCAAACATCCAACGTCACTAGGGGGCTTGGGATCGATGGCGGAAGGGCGGGAGGCTCGCGACAACAACCGACATGGCACGACGCAATGCAGATGGGCGGAATTGACGGATCGGGCTTGGATTTTCCTCCTTACGGGAAAGACGCACGCACCCAAGGCTTCAATTGGGCACGAGAAGGATGCTAGGAGAGCCGACGACTCATGGGTTGGGGTACCCACATCGGGATGGACTCCATCCCATCCCTGGAATGTCAGGACATGCCGACAACAGCAGGGGAGGAGGCAGATGGGAGTTTAGTCCTCCATTGGTGGTCGGAAACCCCCACGAAGAGGATTTGGGATACAGAAACGTGGCGGCTAAACGACGACGACAACTAGGACTCGGACAAGAGTATGGAGGGCCCGGGTAACAACAACTGAGAGCCTACATGCCTCCTAAGGTGACACACACAAACTACCCTAATTTCAAAGGAGGAGACACATTGAAGTGGGTCCAAAAGGCGGAGCTATTCTACAATTATCAGGATATACCAGAAGACCAGTGGGGAAGTTAGCGTCTTTTCACCTTGGGAGGACTCATTCCAGTGGACCAAGTGGTTCCTCCGAGGATGGGAACACGTGCCATGACACGAATTCGTTGACGGATTTACAGCCCACTTTGGACCACTGGAGCACGAAGATTTTGAGGCACTTCTTCAAAAAAATGAGGCAGAAAGGGACGGTGATGGAATACCAAGCAGAGTTCGAAAGGCTGGCCAATAGGGTGCATTGGGAAGAAAAGACATTAATGAGTTACTTTATTTCGGGGTTGAAGAAGAACATTAAGGATGAAGTGCACACCTACATGCCGCGCAGTTTAACCCACGCTATCATCCTGGCCCGGATTCAAGAGTAGTGATTCAACTGGCAAAAGTCCAGATGGGGGAATATGAAGAACACTCTGAACCCCCCAGAAATCAAGAAGCATCAAGGAGCTACTGGGAGGGAAACTGTGAAGAAATTGACATGGTCCGAGATACAGGCAACGAAGGAGAAGGGATTGTGTTTCAACTGTGATGAGAAATTGACCCCAAGACACAAATGTCAAATGATCCATGTATACATGTTGAGGGAGGAAGATGAGAGGGAGATGCTTATGCCGGATGAAGGAGGGGAACGGGGGAACATCCCAGATATAACCGAGTTTGGGGTATCTATCCAGGCGATGGAGGGATGATCTACACCGCGTATTGCAGGGAGGATCTGCCAACAGAAGGTGACTATTTTGGTTGACAGTGGGAGTACTCACAACTTCATCAACCACGCTGTGGCACAGAAGCTAGGGAAAAAGGACTATTCCTAGCCGTAAGGATCATTCGACCCAACACCAGTTCGTTTTCCTCACCCATCATTCTGGTGAAGAAAAAGGACGAGTCGTGGAGATTTTGTGATGACTACCACGATTTGAACAACTCTACCATCAAAGACAAGTTCCTTATCCCCTTGATCGAGGAAGTCCTGAACGAACTACATAAAGCACACTTGTTCACTAAGCGGGGTTTGCGTTTGGGGTACCACCAAATCAGGATGAAGAATGAAAATATCTTCTAAACAGCTTTCCAGACACATGATGGTCACTACGAGTTCGTCGTGATGTCGTTCGGACTCTCGAACGCACCCTCTACATTTCAGGCAGTGATGAATGAGATCTCCTACCCCTCCTCTGCAGGTCTATATTAATTTTTTTGATGGCAATCTAATCTACAGTGCCAACTGGAAAAAACATCTCCAACATGTGAAACAAGTGCTTGTGATACTCTGACAACACCAACTTTATGCCAAGCCCTCCAAATGCTCATTTGGTAAGGAAGAGGTGGAATATCTAGGTCATATTGTCCCTGCACAAGGAGTCAAGGCCGACCCCAAGAAGGTAGAGAGCATGCAAATGTGGCCTCGGGCGCGCACTGTCCGTGATCTCTAGGGTTTCCTCGGGTTGACGGGCTACTGCAGGCGGTTTCTGAAATATTATGGTAAGATAGCCCGACCAATGACCCGACTGCTACATGAGGATGTATTTTGCTGACAAGAGGAAGCAGAAGCTGCATTCCAAGCTCTCAAGACGTCCATGACGACGACACCAGTGCTAACTCTTCCCGATTTCACCAAGGAATTCATTCTGGAGACCGACACTTCGGGTGTAGGGATCGGGGCCGTGCTCATGCAAGAAGGTTGACCGATGGTGTTTTTCAGCAAGGCGTTGGTACCACACACACTGGGCTTGACGAACTACGAGAAGGAAATGATGGTCAGCATACATGTCATGACCTTGTAGCGGCCCTACCTTTTGGGCAAACCCTTCAAGATCTGGACCGATCACTAGAGCTTGAAACATTTTTTGAAGCAACGAGTGACTTCTCCTCTACAACAAAAATGGGTGATAAAGTTGCTTGACTACGACTACGAGATAGTCTATAAACAGGGGAAGGAGAACATTGTGGCTGACGCACTATCCGGCATGCTAGAGGGGACACTCCAACACATCTTGGGTTCGTTGATCGATGCTTTGGATGACATACAGAAGGAGGTCATATAAGACCCTGAGCTGGGTGCCGTCGTAGAGGCACTTCGGCAGGGACAAGACGCTCCTCCCGGGTTTCGACTGCAGAACGGGAACTTATACTTTCACAACCGGGTGGTCATACCCTTGTCATCTCCATGGAGGGGCACTATGTTACAAGAGTTCCATTCCTCACCAATAGGGGGACATGAAGGAGTTCTACGTACCTTGTAGCGGGCCAGAGCTAATATTTTTTGAAAAGGTCAACGAAGGGATGTCCAGCGGTTTGTGTAGTAATGCGATATTTGTCAACGCTAGAAATATGAAACCCTCTCGCCGACAGGCCTTCTCACTCCTCTGGAGATACTGCGACAGACTTGGGACACAGTTTCTTTGGACTTCATCGACGGGCTGTCGAAGTCCCAAGGGAAGACAATCATCTTAGTAGTGGTGGATAAGTTATCCAAGTACGGGCACTTCCCGGTGCTGAGTCATCCCTACACAAGTGAATCAGTAGCGGACTAGTTCGTGCGGGAGATAGTCAGACTTCACGGAATCCCACGGGCCATCATATCTAATCAGGATCCAGTCTTTGTGAGCAACTTTTGGAAGGAACTCTTCAGGAAGCAGGGTACTCGCCTATGCATGAGCACAGCCAACCATCCACAAACAGATGATCAGACAGAGGTATTCAATCGGGGAGTTGAGACATACTTACCGTGTTTCGTTATGGACGAGCCCCGCACATCGCAATGGCTGCATTGGGCAGAGTACTGCTATAATATCTCCTACCACACGGCCAACAAGTTCGGGGATCCTCCCCAAACTTGGGTACATATGAGCCAGGGGAAAAGCGCTACCTTCTGTTGATCGTGAGTTGCGCGGCCGCGACCGTACTGCTATATTATGAGAAAGCCTCCTCGTTGGCCAAAACATGATGAAGGTACATGCAGATAAACACCGGTTCAAACGTCAATTTGTAATCGGTGATGAAGTTTTCTTAAAACTCCATCCATACAGACAAACCTCAGTGCCCCGAAGGACTAATCAGAAGTTGGCTCCTCACTATTATGGTCTCTTTAAAATCATTCAGCGGGTGGGACCGGTTGCTTACATCTTGGACCTTCCCACGGGCTCGCGTATTGATCCCACATTAAAACAAAAGGCGGTTGGGGACTGAACCGACGGGTTCAACCCCTATGTAGGGGGAAGGTATATAATAACCCCTAGGGTTTCCTGGCGGTGGCCGGTGGACAAGCAAGAACCTCCAAGGTATTTCCTCCTCTCTCCCTTAAACCTTAGATTTCTATCTTCTCTCCACAATCTCTTTTCACGCTCCTATCAGAATATAAAAGTGGAAACTGAAATAGTAATAAAATTCCCAATAAATTAAATATTCTAGCATATATAAACAAAATCCAACACGACTAATTCGTTGTAGCCCAGCCACATAAATCTGATGTATCATAATATTAGATTTCAATTCAAAAGAAAACAAGCATCTATTACTTTATAAATTGTAATATGCATTACTCAATATAATTCCAACACATGGACAACCTAAGAGAAATTCAGCCATTTTCCTCTCAAAATTCTACTGTTCAACAGCAAAGCAACCAGAAGAGCATTTTCTATTTTTGCAGGAAGCAACCCCAAATTCTATTTTCATCCGAATGCTAAATTTGCCCCATATAGCACAAGTACCACAACCAGCCTAAACATCAAATAATTCCTCACATATCAACCAAGAAACCACATCATAACACACTTCCCAAGCAGTCGGCAAAGCAAGAATCATGAATAACATAATAGCAAATAAATCTCCATATACCGGTTATATAAACATTGCATATGCAAACTACTACAATAAAAACCATCAATAAAAAACCGGCTACTTAAAAACCCTATTTCAGAAAAATGGTGAAAGGGGAGGAGGAAGTTAAAGAAAGAAACCCTAATTCCCTTATATCATCCTTCCATAACAGAAGAAAGTAGAAAAGAACGAGATACGAAGAGAGAGAAACTCACTGAAGAAGAAGAAAAAGGCTCAATCGGCCTCCCCACCTCACGCAAGCCCAGCCCTAAGCTCAATCAAGAGCTCCTGCGTCCAAATCGAAGAAGAAGTAGAATCTGCAGTCATCGATGCCTAGAAGAGAGGCCATCCAGAGTCAAGAGGGATTTAGCATAGAATCGTCTAAAGAGTCGCCAATGTCGAGCGTGGGAATGGTGTGGAGAAGGCCCAAGACGTGTTTTAATATCAGCAGGAGGGTCGGTTCTAGTTAAACAAAAAATACAGCCACATTTCAAAGGCCACTAGAATATCTATTGTCTCCAAAATATTGCACCCATAAAATACAAAAAAAACATCCGAAATTGATAATTCAAATACCCATCATCAAATATTTGTCAAAAAATCATCGTCATAACAAATACATAAAAATGTACGATATAATTCCTACAAATCTCGACAGTAACAATTTCTTTTAAAATTTTAATTAGGGTGTCAGGTGTCACAAAGGTGATCGGCAGTTATCATGGGAGATGGTCCAAAGAGGTTGCGGTGGTCTAAGGAGAATGAAGTTAATGGTTATAAGGAGGTAAGGTTGTTTCAAGGGACAAGTGTTAGGTAGACTACGGTTACAAGGAGGAAGAAAGGTGACTGGTAGTTACATCCAAGGAGAGATGTTATGAGGCTAACTAATGGAGGGTTCCACGTGTGGTAGTGCAATGGAGTCAAGGGTGATAAGGTAAGCCAAGAAGGGGAAATAGAGATAACGTCATGGTGGAGTTAAGTTGTAAACGAGGATTAGCTTTGTCTTAGCTCTGTACATGTTTACATAAAACTAGCATACATACTTCAACACTTGACCATAATTGACCCGTAACAAACTCAGGTGGGTCTCCACATAGAAACTCAACATGAAACATAAACACTCATAACATGGAATTACAACTCATAGGTCCTAGTTACAGTGACCTTACCAAAATTCACATGATGTGAAAATTGTTGGTGATACTTCTTTTATTCTACATCAAGAAATCGGTTTAATTCAACCCCAAGTAAACCTTATATTCAGGAAGCCTCGTGATTAGATACACTCATTTTATTACAAAGTAATTGAAATAGCCAAATAAAATGATCAAAAATTATATTTCCACAAATGAAATAATAAAGATTTCAAAAACAAAGGCCTAAATGCAGAACTCTAAAATTTTTAGAATTTAAAGGTTTACCTTGATCCTCTCCACAACATCTTCTGTTGAGGCATTTACGGTGTGAGTTGCTCCAAGTGCCCTTGCATTGCTAAGTTTTTCATCTCGCACATCAACTGCAATTACCTCAGCAGCACCAAATGCTCGTGCTATCTGTAGACAACTGGAAAAAATGATTAACTCAAAATGAGTCAACGTTGATGGTATGAAATAAATGAAGAAATTTGACTAATACAAGTAATGAATTATGGTTAAGCGAGAAAATTCTTGCCCCAAAAATGAAAACTGTAGAAGAACACTTAGGAGAAAATATGAAACCTTGTAAATCCTTCTTGTGTATGTAAATACAAGTATGAGTACAAATATTTAGGGAGAGAAGAGAGAGAAAAATCTCAAATCCAAGATGTGGTACTAAACAAATAGGAAGAAAATACACAAATGAGCCAAAACATGGGCCTTTACATTGTCTTTTCTAACACTTTCGACAAGCTGGAGCGTACAAGTCGTAGGAACCCAGCTTGGACAAGAACTGATAAAATAGAGCACTTGATAGGGCCTTGGTGAGAATGTCAGCCACTTGGTCCGTATCCGGAACATGTCTCAATTCCAGCTTCTTCATTTGTATTTTTTCCCGAACAAAATGACAGTCAACTTCAATGTGTTTCGTTCTTTCATGAAAGACCGGATTCTTAGCTATGTCTATAGCAGCTTGACTGTCACAGAGTAAGGTAGCTAGTGAAGAAAATTTTACGCCCATATCACTTAAGAGACTTTCAAGTCATGTAAGCGCGGATACAGCAGATGTCATTGACCGGTAGGTATTCAGCTTCAGTTGAAGATCGAGCAACCACAATTTGTTTCTTACTACGCCAGGTAACAAGATGACCTCCAAAGTAGGTACAAAATCCGCTGGTAGAATGCTGATCATCAAGGGAATCAGCATAATTTGCATCTGAATACGCACCCAATGTTGGAGTAGAAGAAGAGATTTTGTATGCCAGCCCTTGACCAGGAGCAATTTTTAGATAGCTCAGGATGCGTTCGACGGCCTGAAGATGAGACATCCGAGGAGAATGCATAAACCGGTTGACCACCCCAACAACAAAGGATATGTCCGGTCTCGTGACCGTTAGGTAAATCAATTTCCCAACGAGTCGTCGATAAAATTCCAGATTTGGAAGAACAAGATCTGCATCAAAAGTATGTGCACACAGCTTGTGATTGACATTGAAAGATATGGTACCTAAACACCTAGAGGGGGGGGGGGTGAATAGGTGACCTAAACCTTTTTAAAACTTTGTTGGCAGCACAACAATTATTACAGCTAACAGCAATTACAGAAATCAAACAAGTAATCCACAGCACAGCACAGCACAGCACAGCAGACACACTAATTTATAGTGGTTCCCCAATCTTTGGGTACATCCACTTTCCCCCTTCGCCTATCTAGCAGTGTACTAGATTCGGCCAAACTTCTCCACTAACTCAGAACCAGACTAGGTTCCTACCTCAGGCCCAAAGCCTTACACTCAGCCAAAAGGCCTACACTCAGCCACCCAGGCCTACACTCAGCCAATTACGGCCTACACTCAGAGTTCTTCAACTCATACACTCAGGCAACCAAGCCCTACCCTCAGCCTTTATAAAATAGGCTTACAATTCTCTCAGATCCAATGGATCCTACAGGTTAAAGTAGAAAGTACAATAGTTAACTCTACAACTCAGAAAATAGGAGATGAGTTGAGAGATTCTTGAAGAGTTCTTGGAAGAACTCAGTTAGATCCAAACTGACTTAGCTTCCTTCAAAGCTTCTTGATTAGAACTGAATTAGTCTGAATCTTCTGCAGTTGTTCCTTGACCTCTGCTTCATGAAATCCAGATGACTCTGAATTCTTCTTCTCAGCCTTAGTTCCAAAGACTGAATACTTGGTTGGAGCTCTCTCTCTCCAACTTCTTAGATCTGCTGATGCACAGCAAGATCTTCTTGTGTTGATACTCAATATACCACTTTTACAAAGATCTGAACTCTCTCTGTAAAAACTTTTTCAACCACTTCTATATTATCTCAACAATCCTTAATCACTCAATCAATCTTAGTCTGTAAACTATGGGTGCCTATTTATAGGCTTCCTTCATGGTAACCGGCTGGTCCGGTTCATAACAGACTTCTGATATCACTAACAGTTGATGTAGACCGGCTGGATCGGCAGCTGTCTTGTCAACCAGTCACTTCTTGAAATTCCTCTAACTGTCAGATAGTGTCGAGACTTTCTGTTCTTAAGTGTCGACACTTATAGGCCAAGTGTCGACACATGTTGTGTAAGTGTCGACACAAGTCTACAAGGTGTCGACACAATTCCTTGTATGTCTCGACACAGTTTCTTCTGCATGTGTCGACACTGAAATTGAGTGTCGACACAAGTACTTGTACTTCATTCTGCAACTGTATTCTTCTAAGTGTCGACACAACTCCTTTGTGTCGACACAACTTTATGTGTTGAAACTGTCAAGTGTCAACACTGCTTCTTGGTGTCGACACAAGTCTTCACTTTTGTTTCTTCAGCTGAGTGTCGACACATTCCTTTAGTGTCGACACTTGTACTTAGAATATTTTGTAACTTTTCTGATCTTTGCTAAGTGTCGACACAGCTCCTTGTGTCGACACTTTCTTCAAGTGTAGAGTCTTCAACTAAGTGTCGACACATTGTGCTGGGTGTCGACATTTCCTTCAAGTGTTGACTCTTCTGGTTGTGTGTCGACACATTGTGCTGAGTGTCGACACTTCCTTCAAGTGTTGACTCCTTTGAGTGTGTGTCGACACATTGTGTTGAGTGTCGACACATTCTTCATATGTTGACTCTGCTGATTGAGTGTCGACACATTGTGTTGAGTGTCGACACTTGTACTTAGTCTCTGCAGAATTTTGCTGAGTGTCGACACAACTCCAAGTGTCGACACTTTCTGGTGTTGACTCAGCTCTTCTAGGTGTCGACACTTCTGCTAAGTGTCGACACAGCTTTTCTGCATTCTTCTTCACTGAGTGTCGACACAGCTCCAAGTGTCGACACTTTCTGACTGGTGTCGACTCTTCTTCCCAGGTGTCGACACAATGACTCCAAGTGTCGACACTGCTTGTCTGGGTGTCGACACAAGCTTTCTCAAGTGTCGACACTTTCCCTCTGGGTGTCGACACATGGACTTAGAATTTTTAGCTTCAGTCCAGTGTATTCCTAACCTGCACAAGTAACTCAAACAAACATCAAATACACTATGATGCATATCATTGAGTTACGTGAGGCTTCTTCAAATCAGGTACATTTGACCAATGTACCCAACAGACATTCATATGAGTGTTAACCGACTTGCAACCAGAATAGCCAGCATCTTGAAGAAGGTCGAGACAGTACTTCCGTTAAGATAAAACGAGGTCATCGGGACGTCTTGCGATCTCAAGGCCAAGGAAGTATTGAAGGTTCCCCAGATCTTTTGTTTGAAACACGGAACTAAGGTGTTGTTTGACCACTTGTATTCCCTTCGAATCATCTCCGGTGATTAGGATGTCATCAACATATACTAAAAGAAAAACTGTTTCTGTTGTTCGATGTCGAGTAAACAGAGAGAAGTCTGCCGAGCTCCGAGTAAAGCCAACCTCACGAATAGCCTTACTGAACTTATCGAACCATGCCCGAGGGGATTGTTTGAAACCATAAATTGACTTCTTAAGATGACAAACTCGGGACTCCCCCGTGGTCTCAAACTCGGGAGACTGTTGCATGTAGACCGTCTCTTGAAGATCACCATTTAAAAAGACATTTTTGATATCCAGTTGATGTAAGGGTCACTGACGATGCACATCCACGGAGAGAAGGACACGAACTGTGTTGAACTTGGCTACCGGAGAGAAGGTTTTTTAATAATCTAGACCTTGTTGAGTGAAGGCGCGAGCCACCAAACGGGCTTTAAGACGGTTAATTGTCCCATCAGGAGCATGCTTGATGATAAAGACCCATTTACAGCCAACAGTAGTCTGGCCAGGAAGGAGAGAAATCATGGTTTAGATGTTGTATCGCCTTGTTTGCATGGTCACGGTAAGCAAGAAGTACTCTTTTTCTAATAAGAATTACACTCGAACTTGAGTGTGAATCATGTGCACTTACTATAAACCCATACGCATTTCATCGATTACAGCTTATGTCAATGCTAGAACGATTATGCTAAATTCCAGAGTAGGCTAATAAATTCAGATAGTTCTGCATGATTCAATTACTTGTCTGTTTCACTAGCATTGTTTCAGGATAAATTAATACTCTAAAATTTCTGTTTTTCCTCTGCACGTACTTAAATTTATAACTTGTTTACTACTTATTTTCTATGTTCTGAGGAATTTTCCTACTTGTTTTGGAATTTGGCTTAGCGTTCGTGAATGCGCCGCCTGCCACCTGAGCTCGAGCCGCATCAAGTTTCTGTGTTCCTGGAGGTTTACCTTTTGTCGTTGTATCAGGTTCTATGTATTTGGTTTCTTTTACTGTAGAGTTTATTATGATGTAATAGTTATGATCAGCTACTTTCTTTTGAGTCATGGACAATTGCTAGGCTATTTCTGGTGTACTGAAATTTAACATTAATGACATGTTCGCTTATTTATTTTATTGCATTTACACTTTTACTAGTACTGTGTGTGACATGAGATTTTATTAAAGTGCATGCGCATCAATTTTACACCAAACCTTGCGCATTAAAACAAACTAGTTTTCTTAAATCAATTATTTTAAAACTAACATCATCATTTTAGCTTCAGTCTAACAGACATGGAATTTTCTTTGCCCATGCATGTGGCATCACGACCCGCCCATAACGCACTCTGATAGTTGTTATTAAACGGGTCGTGACACAAAACAAATACATAATTCTACCTCTCTCGACTCATTCCACTCTTCTCTCAAGCATTCAGAGTTCTTTTCTTCTTACTCCAAAAGTTCTCTTCAAGAACCCCAACTGACAAAATCACTCTCTTTGATCTTAGGTTCTACTTCTCTTAGGGGTTCATTTTCTTCATCTTTAGGATTTCTCACATATTGGATTCAACATCTCTATATTGAATCTGCATCCCTCTCAAGAGGAATTGGTTGTTGTTGCTACTATCAAGAATCCACACAGTGCTTCAAAGATCAAGATTCTATAGAGCTTTGTTGAAGAAGTATCATATTGTGGACAATCTGCTTCTACATCTTCACCATTCAGAAAAGAGTTTTTGAGTATCTCTCTTAAAAGGATTCAGATTGATTTTAAGAGTCGCCTTACCAAAAGACTGTTGATCTTGAGAATCCTCTTATCAAAGGATTCAGTTGGTCCTGAGAATCCAATTATCAAAATATTCAGATTGGTTGTGTGAATCTCATTATCAAAGATTCATTATATTGGTTCTAGGATTCTCTTTATCAAAATACTCAACACTGATTAGTGAAAATCCTACCAATGAGTAGAAGAAAGGAGTACCCAATATTTAGGGGAACCTCTATAAAATTGTCTTTTGGTTGCATATTTCTTTTGTTTTTTTGTGCTTTAATTTACTTCTGTTGTTTATAATTTGATAAATGTGGCATATATTGTGACTTGTGAGTGATTGTGGTGTGAAAAAATTTAAATCTCTATTCATCCACCCCATCTAGAGTAATTCTCAATAGTTTTCTCCAACTTTCAATTGATATCAGAGGGAGGTTGATCATAAAAAAATTAACACTTTGATCAATCAAAATCAAGGGATTGAGAATTACTTGTGAGATTAATAATGTAATCATAAGTTCTACACAGTTTAGAGAGTATGCAACTACAAGACCTCCTATGCATAATCTTGATAAGTTTTCTTTATGAAAAATTTAAGATTAAATTATATATGAATTTTATTTATAAAAGAATCTTCGAATTTGTGATTACAGGTCCATTAATGTAAGAGCCATGAATATATTTGTTCAAATTAAGAATGATGGTGTATTTTAAAAGGTTGCTAACGACCAATCATAAAAAAAAAATCAGAGATTCACTCACCAAAATTGTTGTAGGCAGTTTATGTAACGACCTAAAATGAAAATCCGTATAAATATTTTGAGAATATCCCCGAGGATGAAAAGACACATATTTTATGATCTTTTCCTTGCATGATAATTTTTATGGGTTGCCTTTTTAAATTATATGGACTTGCATGATGTATAGGTGGGCTATGTGCTTATGGGCTGAACCATTACATGGGCTTGAATAACAGGGCTGGCTTTATTATGGTTGCTGGTTGTGTTTTGGGCTAAATTGGCTGGCTGGGTGTGTTGTGCTGGCTGGAATTTTGTGCTGGCTGTTTTGGAAGTGCTGGCTGTGCTAGGTGTTGACAGTGTATATATTTGGGCTCGGTAAATAACATCTGGAGAAGTGCTTTGGCTGGACATTGCCGCTAGCCGCTGATTTCACTGTATAAAGCGAGCCATCGGCTCTTCTTCTCCCGCACTGCTTTCCCGTCGCCTTCCTGCTTCTGCGATTTTCCCGTCGCCTTCTTCCTCCGGCTGCTCCACTGCGACAGAGAGCGCTCTTCTCTTCCCTCTTCTACTTATTCTCCTTCTCTTACTTCATCCCTTTCTCTGTGCCGAGCCACTTGAGCTGTCGTTGCCGTGCTCCCGTGCCGACGCTGCTTTGCCGCCGAATCGGGTGCGCAGACGACTCTGCTGGACCGATTAGGGCTGCTCTGTTTCCTCTTCTTCTTCTCTGCTGAGCTGTTGTAGAGTTGCTGCTGTTTCCTTCTTCTTCTGTTAGGGCTGCTGTTGCCGATCTCCTTCTGCTACTGCTTCAAGGTTTCTCCTTCTTCTCTGGCCGATTATGTCTCTGCTTCTTCTTTTTCTTCTACTGTTGCACCCGAGTACTGCCTCTCTTGTTTTTGCAGTTGCTGTCTCTGCTCTTGCTGTCTCTGCTCCTGATTTAGGGTTCCTGCTGCTCCTGAGCTTCTCCTGTGTAGATGCTGCCACCGCAAGGTTGCCGCCGCTTCTTGTAGCTGCTCCCGAGCTGCCGCCGCTTCTTGTAGCTGCTCTCGAGCTGCCGCCTCCCTGCTGCCTTTTTCATTTGACTGGTTTAGTTTATGTGCTCTACTTGGATTAATTTTTGGTTTTCATTTCTGATTTTGGGAGATTATGTTGTGAGGCAAGTTCAATTTTATGTGTTGCTGGACAATTAGGTTAAAAGGACGGGAAGTCCATTTGGGGGGCTGGCTTTTAGCCCAAATTTTGAGGTATATGACTAGTTGTCTGGCAAAGCATAAAGCTTTGGCCTTTAGCAATTAATTGCTATTTTTGGTTTATTATTTTAACTTTCCAATACAAATCTTACGCTCCATGTTACAACAAGACGCAACCCAAGTTAAGATGCGTGTTATTTCAGTGGTTCCCAAAGCTTAAACTTCGAGGATGGCGTCCCGTGACAACGGTGACATACATGCGGCAAGGGGTATGAATAAAGAAAAGGAAAGAGTGAGTGTTTTATTTCTTGAAATTATGGGTATTCAATTATTTTGCCATATTTAATGTCTTTGAACAAACTTGCATGTGCATATGAGTTTCGCCTTAAAGATATATCACTAAAGATAAAGTGGGCGAGAGGACAATTAAGCGATAACTATTATGAGGGGAATTATTTTATTAAAAACTCCTATTTACGCGCCAAGATAAAATTTAATTAAAAGTCTGCATGAGAAAATGTGATGGCTTCGAATCCGATGATGTGGAGGCATCCACTGATGGATTCACCAGTAAGGGTGAGCCTACACTTACGCTCTTCGGGGGCGGGGCCCAATTCAGATGCATCACCGGAGCATTTCCCATTTTATGTAACTAAAGATAAGGGGAAAGTTAAGGACTAGTATTGGAATAAGTGACTAATTTGATTGTACTGTATGCATATTGGTATCATCCCTCCTGTTTGCATGTATAACTGTTTCACGAAATACTGTTCTCACATAGTCATAAATTTTATGACTAACCCTTAGTGGATTCTTTTTTTTCAGACAACAGGTGGAACTCCAGGTGTACAGAGAAGATTCGCACCTGAAGAATTAGAGAAGGTATGACCCAATGTCTACAAAAGAATCGAGGAAGGTTCTGAGAGTCATAAATTACTGTGTTCAGAAAATTATTGTAAATTTTTAGCAGATTTCAAGTAAACAACTGTATGGTGATGTAAATAAATAAAAGGATGAAATAAAACTGTACTGTTCTTAAATATGCTGCGACTTTATTGACTCTCTGTTCAATTCCTGAAATCATTGGGAAGCCTGGAGATTTTGGGTCTTCACAACTTGGTATCAGAGCACGGTTGTTCATGTGTCAATAGAATATGTCGTAACATAAACAGTACAAAAAATTTCATCTAAGTAAGTTACATTCGTTTATAGGAACCTGTCCAAGTCTATTCGAGCCGCCGCAGCCAACGCCGTCGAGAGAATCAAGATGATCTTGTCTATCAAGCGGCCACCAGATCCGAGGAAAGTGACAACGGGCATCAATAACCTCGGCGTCCTTCGGATTTCGTGCTATCAATAGCCGAAGCTTTTAAGCTAGCTTTTCCTACGTTAACCACTTTAGGACCCACACTTCCCCAAGAGAATCCTACTCCACCACAGCAACATCCAATGAACCCTTCTCCAAATCTCCCTCCAAGAGTAGAAGCTCCGACACCCCAACACCGTCAAATGGACTTCAACCTTAAACAGTTTATGGAATTAAAACTACCGACGTTTGTTGGAGGTCTATCTCCCTTAGAAACAGAAGATTGGATACTGCGAATTGAAACAATCTTCCAAGTCATGCGTTGCCCAGAAGACCAGAAAGTTGAACTCGCGTCATTTGTACTTGAAGGCACCGCGAAGCGTTGGTGGAACAACCTAGTCGCCACAAAATTTATGGGACGTAAAGCTGTGACATGGAAAAATTTTCTTCAAGAATTCACTAATTGGTTCGTACACCGATCAGAAAAACGAGTCCTACACGATCAATTTTTACGGCTCGTCCAAGGATCCAAGTCGGTGCTACAATACGAGACAGAATTCTCCAAGTTGGCCTACTATACCGATTCTCTCGTAGCCACCGAGGAAGATCGTTGCAGGCAATTTCAACAGGGACTGCAGGACGACATACACAATTTACTCGTACCTTTGGATATCCTAGAATATGGAAAGTTGGTTGAACGAGCACGATTGGTGGAAATCGATCAAGGCAAAACACAGAAACACCGAGATGGGAAAAGAAAAGCCACAAAAATTTCAACTCAAAGTGAGGTTCAGAGCAACGATGTTGCTAAGACAATACAAACTGATCCATCAACCAGTATTACGACTCAAGCAAATTTGACGAAATGTGCCAAGTGTGGCAGAAATCACCGAGGCGAATGCTTGACTGACGTTTGTTATTATTATCGTGAGACGGGTCACATAAAGAAGAATTGCCCAAAGCTCCGGAATAAAACAATCAATTTGCAACCTCCACTGCAGCAACAATTATATCAAATGCTTGCTGAATCATTCGCATAACCACCCTCACCAGCGTCTGCACCAATACATGCACCTGCACCAGCACCTGCTCCTGTACCGACCCCAACGCCATCTCAAAAAGGCTCAGCTGATCGATTAGTTTTTCCCCGGGCTTATACCTATGGAAAATAGGTTATGTTAAACGTAACATTTCTATAGTAGTTTTCGGAGACGAAAACTCCTAAAGGAGGGGAGGATTTGTAACGATCTAAAATGAAAATCCGTATAAATATTTTGAGAATATCCCCGAGGATGAAAAAGCACATATTTTATGATCTTTTCCTTACATGATGATTTTTATGGGTTGCCTTTTTAAATTATATGGACTTGCATGATGTATAGGTGGGCTATGTGCTTATGGGCTGAACCATTACGTGAGCTTGAATAACAGGGATGGCATTGAACCGTTAGGGATTGACCCTACTCTTCACTAGTGTGCATTTAGAATTCACTCCACAGCCTACCCTACATCAGTTGGTATCAAAGCCAGGTTGGGTCATTTTGCATGCTCCGTAGTGGTAGGGCATTTAGAAGCATGCTAGATCCGCCAGTCACCAATGACCGGGCAGCGGGCTCAAATTCGAGCGCCGCTACCACTGACTTTCAGCGCCTTATCCTAGAACATTTTGATGCATTAGGTACCCAGTTCGATAACGTGTCACGATATCGCCGAGGTGAATCGCCGCCTCGACCAGTTAGAGAACGCCAGGGATACTCCCTCACAGCATGACGATGAGATCGCGGACGACCATGACGATTCCCCCCATCGCGGCCAGCGGTTCAGAGATGATCCGCCGCCAGCAGACCGCTATCGTCGTGATACTCCCATACGAGTCCCAACCCCACCGGCAAGGCAAAATCCAGAGCCAGCGCGTGTCCGACCCCCGCCTCAGCGTGATGAATACCGCATGCCACGTCAGCCTGACCTTAGGAACCGTGTACCCCCACACGGTCGCTATGACCAGCGTCGAGATGAGTACTACCCGCCGGGTCGACGTGAGCGCGGGCCCCCACCCGCTCGGCACGAGTACGACCGTGACGATCCTCCTGATGATTACCCTGACCCGCGCAGAGGTGACCACGCCTTTGACATCACTCGTCGGATTCGCTTGGACGCCCCGACATTCGATGGCCGTTTGGATCCGAAAGCCTTTAGTGACTGGCTTCTAGACATGGATCATTACTTTGATTGGTACAATATGAGTGACGAGCGTTGTGTCCGGTTTGCGAAGATGAAATTACTCGGGCAGGCCAAGGTATTCTGGATTAGCGTGGAGAGAGCTGTTGAGAGAGACGGCTACTACCCCATCACCCGTTGGGAGGACATGAAGGAGAGACTCAAGGATAAGTATCTCCCTGCCTCTTACCGTGATCAGCTGCTTGATCAGCTACAGAGCTTACGTCAGAGGACGCTTACGGTAGCCGAGTACATGGCTCGATTCGACGAGCTGGTCGTTAGGAGCGATATTTCGGAGGAGCTCATCGCCACTGCCTCTCGATTTAAGGCTGGCCTTCGTTCGGAGCTCCGGAGAGAGTTGATTCCCCATCGCCTCGAGACTATCGACCAGATATTCCAGCTCGCCCTAGAGTAAGAGCAGTATCTTCGTATGTCTGGTACGAAGCAGTTCCCCTCCCGTACTGATTCTTCGACATACAGGAAGCTCGCTCTTCCCCAGACTGCTACAGCCGCCCCACCCCCACGAGTCACTACTGACATGAAGGGTAAGGCTGTCGCCACTGAGGGACAGAGGCCTGGAGGTATCCAGTGTTTTAGATGCTCTGGCAGAGGGCACGTGGCGGCGCAGTGCCCCACGCGGAATTTGTTGGTTGAGAATGAGGAGCAGGGTTTAGAGGGATATGAGGAGGTGACTGAGGAGATTACTACCGCCGTTGAGGAGGGCTGGGAGAGCGACGCAGAACGTTCACTAGAGGTGGGAGTGGTCAGGCGCCTCCTACATACCCCACGTGCCGATGAGGATTGGCGCCGCACCACCATTTTCTACACGTAATTCCCGAGTGCAGGCGGACCCTGCAAATTAGCCATCGATAGTGGGAGTTGTGTGAATATCGTGGCCCAGAAGGGTCTAGACCGTATGTAGGTGAAGGTGGAGCCTCACCCACACCCCTATCGTGTCATCTGGGTAGACAAGACAGCGATACAGGTTACCCAGCGCTGTCTCGTACCGATCAACATCGCTTCCTTTGAGGACCGAGTCTGGTGCGACGTCATACCCATGGATGTCGCCCACGTTCTATTGGGCCGCCCTTGGCTTTTTGATCGCGACGTCACATGCTTCGGTCGCTCGGACACGTGTGTTTTTTATGACAAGGGGCGAAAGATCACTCTATCACCTACCCAGCCCAGAGAGAGACCCAAGGGTCGGGTTGAGCCTTCCACTAGTACGAGTGCCTCGAGACCCGTACACGTCCTGAGGCGCAGTGAGTTTATGAGGGACAACACTGATGCTGGCATTATGTATGTAGTGGCAGCCACTCTGGCATCTGATTGCCCTACACCTGAGATTCACCCTGCCGTTCGACCTCTATTAGGTGAGTTTGCAGATATTATGCCAGAGGAGCTCCCTGATGAGTTACCCCCTCTGCGAGACATCCAGCACGCTATCGATCTAGTTCCGGGGGCCTCGCTCCCAAATTTGCCGCACTATCGCATGAACCCCGTTGAGCATGCTGAGCTCAAAAGACAGGTCGACGAGCTTCTCCGAAAGCAGTTCATCCGAGAGAGTTTGAGCCCGTGCGCAGTCCCCGCCCTTCTCACCCCTAAGATGGACGGCAGCTGGCGCATGTGTATCGATAGCCGGGCTATCAATAAGATTACTGTGAAGTACCGCTTCCCGATCCCTCGCCTGGACGATCTTTTAGACACGATGACGGGAGCCCAGATCTTCTCGAAGATCGACCTCCGTAGCGGTTACCACCAGATCAGGGTTAGAGAGGGGGACGAGTGAAAGACGGCATTCAAGACCAAAGATGGTCTGTATGAGTGGTTAGTCATGCCATTTGGGCTGTCGAACGCCCCGAGCACATTCATGCGAGTCATGACTCAGATTCTGCGACCCTACATGGGTAAGTTCCTCGTCGTATACTTTGACGACATTCTGATTTATAGCCACACTGAGTCGGACCACCTCGGACACTTGTGACTGTTGTTTGACATCCTCCAGAAGGAGAAGTTATTTATAAATATGAAAAAGTGTTCTTTCTTGTCCGAGTCAGTCCATTTCCTTGGTTTCATCATCTCTTCCTCAGGCGTGTCCGTAGACCCTGAGAAGGTCCAGTCCATCCGCGAATGGCCCACACCCTCGAACATCCACGAGGCCCGCAGCTTCCACGGGCTTGCGACCTTTTATAGGAGATTCGTTAGGGGTGTTAGCCCAATTATGGCCCCGTTCACTAGCTGTCTGCGCAAGGGCGACTTTCAGTGGACCGCCACGGCCACTCGCGCATTTGAGGAGATAAAGGACAAGCTGACGTCCTCTCATGTTCTTCGACTTCCCGATTTCAGTATAGCTTTCGAGGTCGCCTGTGACGCATCTGGTGTTGGTATTGGAGGCGTGTTGAGTCAAGAGGGACACCCGGTTTCTTACTTCAGTGAGAAATTGAACGAAGCTAAGCAAAAGTATTCGAACTACGATCGAGAATTTTATGCTATTGTCCAGTCATTACGGTATCGGAGACACTACCTTCTACCTCGGGAGTTTGTCCTCTATTCGGACCACCAGGCCCTACGATACCTCGATTCCCAGAGGAAGTTGAGTCATCGGCATGCGAAGTGGGTCGAATACTTACAGGATTTTCACTATGTTCTCAAACACCACGTCAGAGTTGAGAACAAACCCGCTGATGCACTCAGTCGCCGAGTCTCGTTACTCCACACATTGAGGACCCAGGTGGATGGGTTTGAGAGATTGATCGCAGACTACCCCACTTGTCGCGATTTCTCTGATTTATATGTCGCGCTGTCGAGGGACCCGCCCGACGATATTGAGGGATATAGGCTTATCGATGGATATTTATTACGGGGTCCCCGCTTGTGTGTACCCAGCACTTCGTACCGCGACTATTTAGTTTGGGAATTACACGCGGGAGGTGCCGCTGGTCACTTTGGGCGGGATAAGTCGATCGCTATTGCCGAGGATCGTTTCTATTGGCAGAGTTTGAAGAAGGACGTGGCTCGTATCGTACAACATTGTCGGATTTGTCAGACGGGCAAGGGAACGAAGCAGAACACTGGCTTATACACACCCCTTCCCGTTCCCCATCGCACTTGGGAGGACATCAGCATGGACTTCGTGCTTGAGCTTCCTCGTACTCAGAGGAAGCATGATTCTATATTTGTGGTAATTGACCGGTTCTCTAAGATGGCCCATTTCATTGCATGCAGTAAGACTGCGGACGCACCCCATGCCGCGGCCTTATTTATTAGGGGCGTCTTTAGACTACACGGTCTGCCAAAGTCCATTGTGTCCGATAGAGACATGCGGTTCGTTAGTTATTTCTGGAAGACCCTGTGGTGAAAGACCGGGACGACCCTGAAGTTTTCATCTGCATATCACCCTCAGACGGATGGTCAGACTGAGGTAGTGAATAGGAGCTTAGGGAATTTGCTGAGGTGTCTTGTGGGAGACCACACAGCTAGTTGGGATTCGGTGCTCCTTGTTGCGGAGTTTGCATATAATAGCTCAATCAATAGGTCGACAGGTCTAAGTCTGTTTCATATAGTGTCAGGCTACGACCCTAGGAAGCCCATTGACCTTATTCCTGTCCCGACTGAGTCACGGCCTAATGAGTCCGCAGAGTCCTTCACACGTCATTTACATGAGTTGCATGAGTCAGTTCGGCGCAAAATTAATTTAAACAACGAATATTACAAAAAACAAGCAGATAGACATAAACGAGAAAAACATTTTCAGATAGGCGAGCAGGTGATGGTGAGAATCCTCACTGAGAGACTCCCCCGAGGGTCTGCTAAGAAGCTAAGCGCCATGCGAATCGGTCCCTATTCAGTACTGAGACGGATCAGGACAAATGCTTATGAGCTAGATATTCCTGCGAGCATGGGTATCCACCCATTGTTCAATGTTGAGGACCTGACGCCATACTTTGCACCTCACGAGTACCCTGACTCCCACTCTGATTACCCTCCGGAGCCTGTACCGCCACAGCCTGTTCCCACCACTTGGCCTATACCACCCCTACCCGCTCCCGACACCCAGTCCGCCATTGAACCCCACTTACCCAAGATCTCGTCCCCACTGGCTCCCTCTCCAGCACCACCGATTCCACCGGATCTCCTTCCTCGAGCATTGAGCGACGAGCACATCACCGAGATCATTGCGCATGAGTACGTCCCCTCTACAGGTGGCCTCGTGTGCCGCTACTTGGTTCGTTGGCGTGGACATTCCTTCTCCGACGACACCTGGATTGCTGCTGCAGAGCTTGATCGACTCGCCCCTGGACTTCGACTACAGTACGATCATCTCCATTCATCGGAGATGAAGGCTTTTCAGTCGGGGGGAGTTGATGAGGGACCATCTGGCGCAACTCGGCGCAAGGCGGACCCCACCTTCGTGCTTCTTGTAGCTGCTCCCGAGCTGCCGCCTCCCTGCTGCCTTTTTCATTTGACTGGTTTAGTTTATGTGCTCTACTTGGATTAATTTTTGGTTTTCATTTCTGATTTTGGGAGATTATGTTGTGAGACAAGTTCAATTTTATGCGTTGCTGGACAATTAGGTTAAGAAGACGGGAAGTCCATTTGGGGGGCTGGCTTTTAGCCCAAATTTTGAGGTATATGACTAGTTGTCCGACAAAGCATAAAGCTTTGGCCTTTAGCAATTAATTGCTATTTTTGGTTTATTATTTTAACTTTCCAATACAACTCTTACGCTCCATGTTACAACGAGACGCAACCCAAGTTAAGATGCGTGTTATTTCAGTGGTTCCCAAAACTTAAAACTTCGAGGATGGCGTCCCGTGACAACCGTGACATACATGCAGCAAGGGATATGAATAAAAAAAGGAAAGAGTGAGTTTTATTTCTTGAAATTATGAGTATTCAATTATTTTGTCATATTTAATGTCTTTGAACAAACTTGCATGTGCATGAGTTTCGCCTTAAAGATATATCACTAAAGATAAAGTGGGCGAGAGGACAATTAAGCGATAACTATTCTGAGGGGAATTATTTTATTAAAAACTCATATTTACGCGCCAAGATAAAATTCAATTAACAGTCTGCATGGGGAAATGTGATGGCTTCGAATCCGATGATGTGGAGGCATCCACTGATGGATTTACCAGTAGGGGTGAGCCTACACTTACGCTCTTCGGGGGCGGGGCCCAATTCAGATGCATCACCGGAGCATTTCTCATTTTATGTAACTAAAGATAAGGGGAAAGTTAAGGACTAATATTGGAATAAAGTGACTAATTTGACTGTACTGTATGAATATTGGTATCATCCCTCCTGTTTGCATGTATAACTGTTTCACGAAATACTGTTCTCACATAGTCATAAATTTTATGACTAACCCTTAGTGGATTCTTTTTTTTCAGACAACAGGTGGAACTCCAGGTGTACGGGGAAGGTTCCCACCTGAAGAATTAGAGATGGTATGACTCAATGTCTACAAAGGAATCGAGGAAGGTTCTGAGAGTCATAAATTACTGTGTTCAGAAAATTACTGTAAAGTTTTAGCAGATTTCAAGTAAACAACTGTATGGTGATGTAAATAAATAAAAGGATGAAATAAAATTGTGTTGTTCTTAAATATGCTGGGACTCTATTGACTCTCTGTTCAATTCCTGAAATCATTGGGAAGCCCGGAGATTTTGGGTCTTCACAGTTTGGATGAAAGGAAGGGTAAGACTTAAGAGATCTCTCTTATTCTCTCAACATGAGAACTTTAAGAAGAGGCAAGAAGAATTTCAACAAAACCAGCCTACAAGACTCACGATAGCCACCAACAGAGAGTCTCAGGTCAGGAGAGAGACCCTGGAGAAGTAGCAGCAAGCTCCAACACCAAAGCCCAAAGCCAAAACCAGTTAGCTCAAGGACCCAAAGCTCAAAAAGGGTAGAAAAGAAAGGGATAGAGCAGAATTTCCAGAACATAAAGCAACCAGAACAGGAAACCTCATGAGAGAGGACGGCATGGAAAGGAAAATGAAGGGGAGGCTCATTTAATAAGTCAACCCTTAGATAAAATCCCAATGCTTAACAACCCGACTTTCCATCCATGTCCTCCATTTTCTCCCTTGGATTTAATCCAAGGGAGAAGATTAAGCCACCACTAAATCCACTAAAGGGCCCCCGCTACTCCTCGATTCCACGATAGCTGAAAGGAAATTCATATTCTTAATCAACCGGCAAAGGAAAATGAAGCCATAAAAATCAAATGAGGGGAAGGCCCATTAATCCAAACAGCCAAAAGCCAAAACCAAAGCAACCAGACCTGGTTTATTAACCATCCTTCATAAATCCAAAGCTAGCCAATCATAAATCCAAAGCTAGCCAATCATAAATCCAAAGCTAGCCAATCATAAATCCAAAGCTAGCCAATCATAAATCCAAAGCTAGCCAATCATAAATCCAAAGCTAGCCAATCATAAATCCAAAGCTAGCCAATTATAAATCCAAAGCTAGCCAATCATAAATCCAAAGCAAGCAAAGGAAGTGTTGTGTGCACCAGCCACTATAATGTTATGGAGCTCACGCCATTGGTTATCTAGTATTAGGAGTTTTATTTTATTAAGTGTCTTAGGTGTTTTAATGTCGTATGAGTCAAGTCAAGTCATGCAGTCTTTATGTATTTTTATTATTTCGCTTAGTTTCATGGTATCAGGAATTTACACCCGTGCCATCTAGATTCTATATAATAGACCCTTGGGGTCATGTAATGGATATGAAAAGTATTAATCAAGCTCTCTTCTCTCTCAAGCTCCTCTCTTTCTCTCTCTAGTTCTTCTCTTCTCACCCTCTCCCTTTTAGGGTTTTCATCTTCTCTCATCTCCTCCACCATTTCTAGGGATTTAATCCCTTGTATCCTCCACCGCAGCTCTCCGACGATCCATGAAAAGAGGCACGTAACAAACTTGGTATCAGAGCCCCTTTCCTCCCCTCCGGTTCATCTTTTTCGCAGTCGCCGGCTCTTCCGCTGCCTCACACCGCCGCCCCCACTGTTCCAACGCCGCTCCCTCCTCTTGTCTGTCTAGCCAAAGCCCGACATCATCCAAGAAGCCCTCTACAGGTTCCGCCAAACCACTCGCGCGCTGCTTTGCCTCTGCCATTTCCGCAATCCAGTAGCCACTGCTCTGCCTCCAGCCACCCCAGCGCTGCTCTGCCTCCAGCCGACCCCAGCAACTCTCCATTGCGAACGTTCTCTGCCTCGCTGACTGCCCGCGTCTCTTTCCGGCGTCGATCCATCTTCCTGGACGCCCTGTATTTTCATCATCTCCAGTCGGCTGTTACGTGGCTCCCTCCTCTGCATCTTCGTCGATTCCGCCATCCAGCACACTCTCGTCGATCCCGCATCTACGCCGACATTGCAAGATTTCCCCAGCGCCCGTCGCCAGCGTCGCCGGCCACGGCTCCTCAGTCAGTCTGTCCAATCGAGCCCACGCCGCTCTGCGCCTCTGCCGTTCGAGCCCTCTTCTACTCTATTGTTCCTCTTTACCCATTTCTTTCTTTATTAATTGTTATCTTTTCTAACACGCTTATTCCTCCTTGAGCCCTGCACCACGCACGCCTCCCCAGTCCTTTATTTATTTTATTTTTTGGAGCTCATACACTATAGTTCTTTTATTTTATTTTACTGGAGGCCACCACCACATCCTTTCACTCACCTTTTTGGCTTTATTTTTTTGGAGCAGTGCACTCTTTTTATTTTTCCCCTTCTGTGCTTCATCGTCCCCGCCTCATCCCCTTATTTTATTTGATTCTCCTACTGCCCACACCCATAACCGCACGCCTCTTCGTTATTTTCTTTGTTTGTGATGCCCCGTCATATCTTCCGGCACTCCAAATCTTCTCCTATGTATTAACTACTTATTCAATTAGTTAATTAATTTTTTTCCTCATTTTCATCATGTTCCTTAGCGTCGTCGACCGCACCGCCCTGCTTGCCCGACTTGTCGAGCTGGACCGCCGCATTGCTCTACGTGCGGCTCGACTCGGCCACGTCGATGCTCAACTCGTCCTCAAGCTCGACGCCCTCCGCATGTCTCGCGCCTCGTTGGTGATTTTTCCGTCACCACCATCACTGGAGCTGGACTCGCCGCCTCCCTCTCCAATGATCGTGCCACTACCGTCCTCCGTCTTTCATGACGCACTGCCGCCGCCGTCGTCGCCACCGCCGCCGCCGCAGCCATCGTCGCCGAGGCCGCTGCCTCCACCATCGTCGACGCCACCTCCGCCGCTGCCGCCGTCGTTGCCTCCTCTACCGGCTCTTCCTCCGCCGGCCCCGGCATTGCCGTCTCCTCCGACCATCTCACCGCCTCCTCTCCCGGCTCTTTTCCTGCCGGCACCCGCCATGCCGCTCCCACCGGCCATAGCGCCGCCTCTTCCGTCGACCCGTGCTCTGCTGACCCTGACGGACCCGTTTCTGCTGTCGGTCGTCGTCTCTCCGCCCTCCCTGTTGCTGCTGCTCATCATCGCTCCACCGCCAGTGCGGAAGCCATTCCTTTCGCCGCACGTCTTTTCGCGGACACCGCTACTCGCCGACACCGCCGCTGCCACTACACCCGATCAGACATTGTTTTGGCGGGAGATCAAGCTTCCAGATGATCCAACCATCCGGGTGGAGTTCGAGCTTGGGGTCAAGCTCGATGTCAAGGACGGGTGGAGTGTTATGGAGCTCACGCCGTTGGTTATCTAGTATTAGGAGTTTTATTTTATTAAGTGTATTAGGTGTTTTAATGTCGTATACTCGTATGAGTCAAGTCAAGTCATGCAGTCTTTATGTATTTTTATTATTTCGCTTAGTTTCATGGTATCAGGAATTTACACCCGTGCCATCTAGATTCTATATAATAGACCCTTGGGGTCATGTAATGGATATGAAAAGTATTAATCAAGTTCTCTTCTCTCTCAAGCTCCTCTCTTTCTCTCTCTAGTTCTTCTCTTCTCACCCTCTCCCTTTTAGGGTTTTCATCTTCTCTCATCTCCTCCACCATTTCAAGGGATTTAATCCCTTGTATCCTCCACCGCAGCTCTCCGACGATCCATGAAAAGAGGCACGTAACATATAACAAAGCCCAAAGTTAAATCTATCTATTAATCGAAATCCACAAAGCTTAATGGTATACAGAAATTAGAAGAGAAACTTATAAATCTCAGGATATCAAAAGCAAATTTGTATTTGGTACTCAACCGTTGAAATGTAACATCACTAGGGAGTTTCATTTCACTTTTTAAAACTTGATTCCATATCATAATTGTGTCTATTATGGATAGTAAAAATCTTTAAGGAAATAAAGGGCCTTATGTATCCACCCGTGGGCAGACACCGTCTTCGAAATTTTCATTACACGAGTTCAGGTTGGAAGATACTTTCTTAGGACAGGCTAGCAAGTACATTTACGCAGTCCTAGTTTATGTACTGTCATTTATGTTTAAATTTGTGCCGGTTTTAGATTGACTCCTTACTGTTCATGAACTCAGTTATATATCAGGCATTATATTAATTCCAGAAATCAGTTTAATATTTATTCCAGTTAGTTAGCTCTGTGATTCAAAAAATTAGGGTATTTCTTTTAACCATAGCTCCAGTCTCTCATTTCCGGTAATATGATTTAGTTACTTTTACTATCTTCTTGTTACTGTACTAATTTATAGTATTGCTTAGTTTGCTTCATATCACGAACGCCGGTATTCTAGAAACTTTGGTGATAAGAATGATTTCACCTGCAATTGACTGATGCATGAAATGCCCAATTTCGAATGAAGAAACAAGAGTAATTTCCATATTTATATTAGGGAAATCAACTCTAACTACAAAAGTAAAAAGAAATTAAAAAAGACATAAAAAAGTCAACTAGCAAAATGTTGATATGTAAGCTAATTTATTGTCATGTTATTTATCCTCTAAATGCCATTCTGTATTCATAACATTCCCCTAATAGTAGATAAGTATTCCAGCAAGTTTATACCTCAATTGACTAATGTTACAATTCCATATTGTCACACTGCCTGCATATTCTAAAATCTGTTGAATTTAGCTAAAATAGGAACAATTTGACCAATATATAGCCTTTTCAGCACGATGACTCTAATACATCCAAATACCCAAATTTCAAAACATCACCTTGAGCCAACGCCTCCAACTCCTATAACCGCTACAGAGTCACCAGCACGCATTTCAGCTGCATGTCTCATTGCACCATAGGCAGTGAAAACCGCACAGCCTAAGATGGCAGATTCAGAATATGGAAGTGAGTTGGGTAGTATAGCCACAGCATTTGCAGGAATGACACAGTATTCAGCAAGTCCACCCATGCTGTACATGTACACAGGTTTTCCTGAACAATATGAGAGAAATTTGTACTAGATTCGTAAAAAGTCAAGACTGCAAGGTAGAAATAACTATAACACATATAAAAACTTAGGCCAAAATGACTAGATTACAATTACAATACAGCCATAATGGAGTGTTTCAGTCAAAACAACTCAAATTAAATAACAGAAAAATCAACTAAGCGTGTTGAGCACGAGGATAATCACCGCATTCACAATATCTAAGTTGTTTAGCATCGCAAATTATTGGACACTAAATGTTCCTGAGAAAAATCATTCATTCGATTTGAATCGTGTGTATTTTATGCTAAGAGCTATAGCTAATTTTTTTTATATTCTCAGTTTTTTGGCAGACATTAAAGGGACTTGAGGATAGGTCTTTAGTCCAAAGAAAAAACATGTAAAGGTTGTACTTAGAGCTAGAAAAAGGCAAGTGATTCTCTCTAGATGTTAGAGAAGAGGAAGCTTGTCATCAAGGTTGGTGACCATGGTTAATGGAATTCCACGGGTGAGAGTTTGAAAAAAGACGGTTTAAAAAGAGATTAACGATTATGAATAGCATGTCTTGCTTTCTCACATGTACTTACTATATGCTCGCCCTCATAGGTCTTAAAGTTATTCCACAATACTCTCGAGTGTGTTTGTGAAACCCAAAATTTTTTAAATTGAAATACCTATAAAAAAATAAAATAAATTAAAACAATCAAAAAATTATCAGTATATCCTAATGATGAATGTATTTCAAAGGTGAAGTAGCAAATGAATTTTTAGGTTGATTTTTGCTTATTGAATTTTTTTGGGTTTTCCATATTTGATTACATTCGAGCTTTACTTGAATTTAGTATTAATTCAACTATTGATATGGGCATTGATTTCCTTATATTAAATTCATGTCTAATGCTAATGTGTCTTGAGGGCTTTAATTGATGGTTGGCTTTAACGATATGGGGCCTTCATTTCAAATTTGAGTCTTTTATGAGTTTGGGTCTTAATTGATATTATAATTTAATTTTCTAATGATTTGACCCTCATGCTAATGATTGTGAGCAGGTGTGCGGTCTTGAGAGAGAGAGGGAAATTTTGGAGAGGATAGTCGTGACTCTTCCTCAACATAGTCTTCCCAATGACGAGATATACAACAAGAATTAGGTTCGACCAAGAGAGGAGGGAAGAGGGGAGCCTTTCTCAACCCTAGCCCTAGCCAAGAAGAAGATGAGAGGAAAGAGAGAAGATTCAAGAGAGATGATTAGGGTTTAATTTCTCATATCATCGAATCCACTCTCCTCACCTATATATAGTGAGGGGAAGGGTATAACAAAAATACCAAATATGCCCCTCACCCGGGCTACATAAAGTGTAACACCCCTTCCCAATTTTACAATAATCAGTCATCCGGTCGGGTCAGCGATATAAAGAGAACTAAAAAACAGTATTAAAACTAGTATGCAGCATGTAAAAAGAAGCAACTACTAAGAATTTAAAACTTACAACGGAAGCTAAGAAAGTAAACTAAGGGTAATCACATACCTAATATCTGGAGACTATACTGCTCATAGGGTACCATATGCCTTATGAGAAAGGTAGTGCGCCTCTAGCTAGCACGAAAAGACTTATGTGTGTTTACTGACCTTTTTGGTCTGATGCTACTCTGCTTGAGACATCTCTTTTGGTGTACTACTGAGCGACCCTTGACTTTCTCGTGGTCGACTAGAAGGGACATTCACGCCCTTGGTTGGACAAATTCCAAGCTTACGTACACGGGTAAAGGTTTCGTACCAAACATTACTGTTCATGATCTGACTACTTTGGTCTTAGAGAAGGGTGTCATCCTACACATTTTCCGCGACCATTTTCCTACCACCACACATTTCTATGCATGGTCATGATGTTTGTACAAAACCTACACATGCGTATATAAAATACATTTCTTGCTACGTCTAACTAACATGGATTAGGTTTCCTTACAGTGGTGGTGCGACGCTCGTACACTCGGCGCGGCGACATTTGTTTTTCCCGAAGGAAATCCGACTGCTGGGGACTTTCAGAACCTTGCCACAAGGCCACCAAAATCTTGCAAACCAAGACAACCCTAAATTTTACATTTTCCCCTTAGGGTTTTCATTGGAAAAATTCCAATAAATTAGGGTAACAAAAAATCAAAAGGCTAACATAGTGTATTACCTTTACGTGAGAGTGATTGAGGCTCTCACTGCGCCCAACTCCAAATTCGTTGTCGATCCCGTACTCCAAAACCGGAAACAAACGTTTTCAACTTCCACCGGTTAGGGTGAAATTGTTTCTTCCACGGCCAAAAAAGGAAAAGGAACACCCACCGGTGCCCGTAGAGGAAGGAGGAGAAGTCGGCGTTGAGATCTGGAGCGAGGAATGCCGTCGGCCAGGGCAGCGGGAGCGTCGCTTGCGGGAGACGGAACACGCGAAAATCGGGAGAATGGCTTGCGGTTTGCGGCTTTTCTCCGTGAAATGAGAGTGTGCGGGAATATATCGGGCCTTGCGGTTTTCTTATGAACCGTGAGGATGGTTTTGATAACCACCTCCCCCCTATTTCCCCAAAATGATAATTCTTTCTATATGCACACTCATTCTACACTAACTCCTTTGAATATAAACGATTTCGCCGCACGTCGTTACTAAAATACACTTTTGTCACACCACCACTACGATTGACATACTACTCAAATTAACGGACGCGATTTTTAGGAATAATAACATTGTACCTTGACGACGCGCTGCCTCGATCAAAATCCGTCGCGACTCGACCCTACAATTAAAATAAATTTTTGCGTCAAATCTTACGGATGTTACATAAAGCATGAGAAATAGAAATGAGCAGAAATAAAAAAAGAATAATAGTACGCGACAAATAAAGATACACATCCTCCCAGACACACGTCGCCATCCCTTACGTGGACCCATAACATTTCCGTGCAACCTCGGATCAAGCTTGTCCCCAAGCTTGAAGTACGAGGGTCCCACTGAACCATCATCCTCATTCGTCATCCGGGGGTGGGGGGGGGGCATCCACTTCGAGCCAAAAAAAGATGATTGCACCTGTGTCTAACTAAACATATTTCATCAAAGTTGAAACAAAGGTCTTGTGCACGACGTTCTGCTATCTCTGCTTGTGATAATCGCTTGACGGCAGAAGTGTTGTTGAATTCCATACCCCTAAGTGGGGTGAATACGCTGCTAAAACGAGAAGTGGGTGCGTGTGTCCTCAGACCGACCGTCCTCGAACCTGTCGTAGTGTCCTCCAACTTTGGTGTCCATGAGGAGATGCTTCTCACAAATGCAAGCGAGGCTCGTGTTCGTGCTAAGGTCCCACAGAGAGTGGAACTCCACATTGACACACAACCGGTCACGCAGGTTGGCAGTGAAGATAGGCACCTTGTGCTATGGGAAGATAGAAGGAACACAGACCAGTAACATCTGAAAGCTCTCAAAGTAACCATACATAGATCCAAATTGCTTGAGATTGAAGAGCGCCCCTAAAGAATTGTTGCGAATAGATGCCCCAAAATGCAGATTGCAGACGTGCTTGAAGCTGGCCCAAGTCAAAGTAGAGGTCTCTCGAGCCAGTTGGTCATACCACAACTGTGTCGATCCCAAGAGTCCAACCCGATCCAATCGTCCAATGGTGAGAGTGGGTTGGCGAGAAAATAATTACAACGTGAGATCCATGCCAGGGGATCGCTCTTTTCATTAAAAGGGGGAAAATCCAACTTCACATAACGCGGGACATTGCCTCCCGTGGACCGATGTGTGCCAGACTCTGAAGGCACGATGGGTGAGCCCAGATTCAAACTCGTCGCGAGGCGGGGGATGGTTGGGAGGTTCCCGGTAGGGAAGGACCCTCTACGCGGGTTGCCAAAGCGCAATCGAGACTTGTTGTTGAACCTGAATAGCCATCAATTATTGCATGGTCTCCATTATGTGTGCGAGGGTAAGATCCCCCTCTTCTGTGGTCACATGAGGTACGTGGGGTTGTTCGAAGGTGGAATAAGTGGGGGCAGCAAGCTGGAAACCGGGATGCAACTGATTGGGCACGTGGAGGGGTGTGGAAGCAGTGGAATGGGAGGGCTGTGATGCCAATCGGAAGTAGGTGAGAGCAGTTCAGCACCTGGATAAGGTGAAACCGCAGCTAGAGGTGAGCCGGAAAGAATCGAGTTGGTCGATCGAGCAGCTGCGTCGTTATCGGATTGGAAAGGAGAGCTTACAGTATGCTGGGGTCGTCGACGCCTATGTGCGTAGCTTCGTCAGAGGGCTTCGTACGATGGTTATTTATAATGATGTTTGGGTACCATCCACTGTTGCTTTTCTCTCTAATTACCGTTGGTTTGTGACTTTTATTGATTGTCTTTCTCGCTCGCTCTACTTGGGTGTATTTATAAAAACGAAAAAAGTGAGGTCTTTGATTATTTTGTATTTTCCACACCATGGTGAACACTCAATTTGGTAGCATTATTGCTCCGTAGTGACAATGAGGGTGAGTACAAACAATGATCATACTGCTTTTGACACTTATCATAAAGACCATAGGATTCTTCATCAAAAAACATGTGTCAACACCTCTACTCAAAATGGCGTGACAAAGCGTAAGAAATAACATCTCCTTGAGGTTACAAGATGCCTTCTTCTCACCATAAATCCTCTTAAGTCCTATTGGGGTGATGCGGTTCCAATCACTGCTTACCTCTTCAATTGTATACCCTCCAACACCTTATAATATGTTTATCCCTTATCTCATTTGTCTTCTAAATGCATTGTACACCCCGCTCATCTATCTCCGCGTGTGTTTGTCTGTTTCGTTCATGTTCATCGAACAAAATCAATATAAATTGGATGGGCATTCCCTTCAATGTGTCATTGTTGGTTGCTCTTCTACTACAAAAGAGTGTCGTTGTTATCTGTTACGGTCCCGCTCTGGTCCCGCCTTGGTCGCGTATATTGCCGACCCGTATCTAGTTCAACTTTTTATTTTATTATTATGCGTGCTTTTGATCCTCCGTGTCTAAGCCCAAGGAGGGGGCATTTTTGTGTGACTACTTAAATACTCGGGTGAAGAACCAAAGGGAACGACAAAAATGCAAGTTTATTTTATTTTCTAATTCTTCTCTCTAGTTCCTCTTTCTCTCTCTCTATCCCCTTCTCTTATCCCACTGAACCCGCACCCAGCCCCGTCGCCCTAGCTGTGCACCCAGTCGTGATTTGCGCGATCAACTCCCACCGCCTCTGTCGTTCGCAAGCCGCAAGCCGCCGCCATAGCTTGCTAGAGCTCCTCCTCCTTCGGGGACTTCCATACACTTCCCCCGTGCACGCATTCTCAATCTAAGACACGTAACAACTTGATATCAGAGGGAACTCTCCTCCCCGAAGTCGAAACTCCAGATCTGCCTCCTTCTACCCCCTCTGACCGCTTCGCACCGCCGGCTCCGCCTCGACAAGTTCCGCCCTGACCTGCGCAGCCCCGACCGAGCCCTACCCCGACCTGCTCTGCCCCAATCGGCTCCTCCCCGACCAGCTCCGCCCCGACAGGCCCCGCCCAGCCAACTTTGCCACGACCGGCTTTGCCCCGGCCGCTCACCGCCAGCCCTACCGCACAACACATCCTACTTAGCTCCTCCATCGACGGGGCCCCTTGCTTGTGGCCTCTACCGGGCTACTTCCACCGCCGGTCCCTCTTTCCTCCAATCCCTCCGGCGTCGATAACCCACCAATTTTGTCCCACGCAAAGGCCGACCAGCCCCCCTCAATCAAATTTTCGAGTCTCTCGCCAAGCTCCTAGCGGATAACAATAACTCCCTTATTACCACAGTCACCACCCAAGTAGCGGCTAACCGAACGGCCCAACCGACAACGGGCTCCTCCACTGATGTGCCGGTTCTGCCAACCCTGCCAGAGTTTTTAGCCTCGAGGCATGAGGGCAATGGTGTAACGACCTCCCCAGCCCACGACTCGAAAGGACAACCGCCAGCACCCCCAACACCACGCTCGAAAGGGTTCAGCCTCAAATAGTCTACAGACCATGCACCCCAACCCCTCTCCAGGACACAAACAGGTTGTTGGAGGCCGCAACCCTCCCTTTGATGAGATCTGATCCAGTTAAGCGCCCCTACAGAGACATCCCAGGAGGTCACCCATCCCGAGACAACTCCAGCCCGAGCACACTTAACTATAAAGATCTTTCACTTCTCCAGGAGGTCACCTAGGAGGTCACCCATCCCGGGACTACTCCAGTCCGAGCACGCTTAACTATAAAGTTCTTTCACCCATCCCGGGACTATTGCAGCAAAATTGGTGATGAGATGCGAAAGTACTTCATAGTTAAGCGTGCTCGGGCTGGAGTAGTCCTGGGATGGGTGACCTCCTGGGAAGTTCTCGTAGGAGCGCTTAACTTGACTTTACCCCATCAAAGGGAGTCTGCGACCTCCAACAACCAGCCCGAGGGCTTGGAGAGGGGTTGGGGTGCATGATGTGCAGACTATTTGAGGCTGAACCCTTTTGAGCTAGATGCTGGGGGTGCCGGCGACCGTCCTTTCGAGCCGTGGGCTGGGGAGGCCGTTACAAACTCAATTGGTGATGAGATGCAAAAGTACTTCATAGTTAAACGTGCTCGGGATGGAGTAGTAGTGGGATGGGTGACCTCCTGGGAAGCCCTCGTAGGAGCACTAAACTTGTCTTTCCCTCATCAAAGGGAGGTTGCGGCCTCCAACAACCCGTCTGCGGGCCTGGTGAGGGGTTGGGGTGCATGGTTTGCAGACCTGTTGAGGCTGAACCCTTTCGAGCGTGGTGTTGGGGGTGCTGGTGGCCGTCCTTTCGAGCTGTATGTTGGGGAGGTTGTTACAAATGGTGTGTCACGATACATGGGGCTGGATTTTCCAATATTCGACGACCACAAAGAACCCTTGGGCTGGCTCTCTCGTTGTGAGCAGTTCTTCGCCGATCAGCGCACCCCTTGGGAAGTGTGGCTCAATATTGCTTTCTTTCACCCGATGCCCCCCCCCCCAACTTTGATTTTCCCAGCTGCAACGAGAGAAACCACTCATATCTTGGGAAGATTTCAAAGTAAGTTGCACCCTCCGCTTTGGGCTACCTCTTCACAACAATACCTGTGGATCTCATCTCTCTCCGGCAGACCGGCCCGATCGACGAGTACCTCGAATAGTTTCAGGTGCACCTAGCCCGCACTCCCTCAGTTCTTCCTAACACAGCAGACACCCATCTTCACGACAGGACTCCATGAACGCCTCTGCATGGACGTGGAATTTTAGGCCACCGCAAATCTGACGACTGCAATGAGTTTGACTCGCATCTGCACTTGGATCGCCCCCATCTACATCACCCAGACACCAAGGGGCCCAGTCGTAGCCCGCGCCCTCTGCCCTCGCCCACAGTCAGTCTCCTCCTCCGGGCCGCGATGTCGACCGTCTAGATACCATTCGCCGACTGTCTCCACAGGAGATGTGTGACCGTTGTGTCAAGGGCCTCTGTTACAACTGCGACGAGGCATTTTTTCGTGGACATAGCTGCAAATGCCTCTTCTGGTTGGAGGTAGACGACCCGGCTGCAGAACGGGATACTGACACTAAAACAGGGGATCCGACGCCGACCGTCACCACAGAACAAGCTTGACGACAAGCTTGTCGTCGGGCAGGGTGGAGATGTTACGGTCCTGCTTTGGTCCCTCCTTGGTCGTGTATGCGTGCTTTTGATCTTATGTGGCTAAGACCAAGGAGGGGGCATTTTGGTGTGACTACTTAAATATCCGGATGGGGAACCAAAGGGAAAGACAAAAATGAAGTTTATTTTATTTTCTAATTCCTCTCTCTAATTTCTCTTTCTCTCTCTAACCCCTTATCTTTCTCTCTCTAACCCCTTCTCTTATCTCACCGAACCCGAACCCAGCCTCGTCGCCCTAGCCGCGCTCCCAATCGCGATTTCCGCGATCCGCTCCTGCCGCAAGCCGCCGCCGCCATAGCTCGTTGGAGCTCCTCCTCCTCCTCCCTCGAGGACTTCCCTCCTCTTCCCTAGTGCACGCGCTCTCAATCTAGGGCACACAACATTATCATCCTCCCTCTTGGTAGTTGTACTGCACAATGTACATGACGTTTTGTGAGGAGGCACGGTACTTTCGTTCTCGTTTGAGGGAGGACACTGTTGTCGACGATCCCCAACTCACTCTCCATATTATGGCCTCACAATCACCTAATATGCCTTCCTATGACATGTCACCTCCCGCGAATCTATCTACTATGGACTCGTAAACAACTCCTGTGACTGCCCCGTACATACCTACTCCTCTTGCAAATCTACCTCCCGGGAGTCTTATTCCTCCTCTTCCTCCAACCTATCGCAGACGCAACCCTGGTGCTACGGTGTTATAACCCCTAGTCATTTCTCCACCGCAGGTATGCTCTTCTGACTCAGGTTTTGACGACGAGCTTCATCGCCCTCGTATACATCTAAAGCGGAAGTCAACCTCTATTAAATACTCACTTGTCAATTATATCACTTACCAAAATCTGAAACAGACTCACAAGTCCTTCATCACCTCCATGGATTGTATTTGCATTCTTAATACTTCCTAGAAATCCATAAAGATACATGTGTGGCACAAGGCAATGGAAGAAGAGATGCTGACATTGGAAAAACACAGACTTGACACTAGCCCACCTCCCCGTCGGGAAGAAGTCTGTTGGTTCCTGATGAGTGTTCACTATTAAACAGAATCAAGAAGGGATTGTTGAGAGATATAAAGGAATTCTAGTTGCTCAAGAGTATACTCAAACCCCAAGTGTAGACTATCATGAAATGTTTGTTTGCTTTTGTTGCCAAAATGGACTCCATCCATGTCATTTTATCATGTGATGCATGCTTGAGAAGGGAGTTGCAACAACTTAATGTCATGAATGCCTTTTTACATAGTGATCTTGAAGAAGAAGTCTGTATGAAAGTCCCACCTGGTTTGGTGAAGGATGGATCTGAGGGAAAGGTATGTCAACTTCAAAATTGTCTCTACACTCTCAAGCAATTCCCCAAGGTTTGATTTGGTAAGGTCCAGAATGCCATGACCGTAATGGGATACAAACATGGTCACTCAAATCATACCCTCTTCGTGAAAAGGAAAGCAGAGAAAGTGATAATTCTCATTATTTACGTCGACAACATAATTATCACAGGAAATGATGTTGCAGAAATCAAGTGGCTTAAGGCACACTTATGTAAAGAGTTTGAAGTTAAAGATCTAGAAAAGTTGAAGTATTTTCTGAGAATAGACGTTGCACGCTCAGATCGTGGAATCTTCATTTCTCAAAGAAAATATGTCATAGATCTTTTAGAAAAAACAGAGATGCTTGGTTGTGCTCCTGCTAATTCTCCCATGGAAGTAAACTGTAAGATTGATGAAGACAAGTATGTTGAAAAAGTGGACCTCCCTAGCTGCCAAAGACTGGTGGAAAGGCTAATTTATCTCTCTCATACTCGCCCAAATATCACACATGTTGTTGGGATCCACAGCAGATACATACATTCTCCCATACTCCGATAATTGAAGAACTCCCATGGACGTGGACTTTTATTCTCCTGAAATAAACAACTGGATGTTAAAGTTTTTATAGATGCTGATTATGTTGGAAGTCGAGATGATATAAAGTCCACCACCTGATATTACTCCTTTGTTGGAGGGAATATAGTGACCTGGCGAAGTAAGAAATAAAATGTTGTAGAAAGAACTAGCGCAAAAATGGAGTATAGAGCAGTGCCACAAGGAATAAGCGAGGGGCTCTAACTTAACTCGATAATGCGGGATTTGGGACAACAGACCGGAAGGCCTATCAGATTATACTGCAACAAGAAAGCTGCCATCAATATTACACATAATCCTGTTCAACATGATCGCCCAAAACATGTTAAATTGATAGACACTTTAGCAAGGATCACCTTGAAAAAGGCAATGTTTACATAACATTTGTTCAATCACAAGATCAACTTGCAGACATCTTTACCAATTGCCTAAGTTGTGACTTGTACAAAGACAATATTATCAAGCTTGAAATGTTCGACATATACTCACATCATACGGGGGAAAGTTGAATTAAATCATTATATGTAGCATAATGTAAAAAGCCCATTATAAAACGTCCATTTATTTTTTTCTTTTTTGAGTCTTCACCAATTGTGTGTAAATAGAGGGAGCTGCCCTGAAATGAATTAAGCAGCTCATTATTTCCGCATGATTCCGCCTAACTACATGAAGGCCAAGAAATATTTAAAATAGACCAAATAAAGATGGGGTTTTGACAATCACCACTGTTACGCAAAAATAGCCGGGTTTGGCCATCATAAAGCGTTCCTTTCGCACGGTTCAAGGCAAAAAAAGCCTCACACAGGTCTTCTTGGCCCTATACAAGGGAAAAAAGAATCAGTTTCTGGAACGAAAGACTAAATAAATGAATAAGGTTCAAAAGGCTATACTTTGACACAAAAGAAGCAATTGCCACAAGGCATGATAAATGCTCCAACGACATGGCTTCCAATCGGGAACCTGTAAATTCAAACTAATAAGTAGTGACTTAGCAAACCAGAATAAATAACTTCAATGGTAGAAAGGGTGTATTTCTTAATAAGAAACCAACACCAAATATTCACTGCACCACATTTACCTTTTTGTTATGCCAGCATCCGTGTGGGCACCATGTTCAACTACTTCACCAGTTATTTCATGACCCAAAACACATGGAGTTGCAAATGGAAGTTCACCTTTCAAGACGTGAAGATCAGAGTGACAAACTCCGCAAGCTGCATAAACAAACTTAAGTGATACGAAAATTGAATAACAAAAAAGGAAAAATATAGAATGTTTGGAGATTTCTGTTGAAGGAAACACGATTTCATAGGGATGCCATATGTAGCACAATTTATAATACCCTGGTGATCTAACAAGGAGGTACTTCTAACTTAGTTACAAAACTAGTGTACATGAATGAATAGGTACATGCATTATGAGTTTATTTTTTCAATCAAAATGAAATGTACTGATTTTAAAAGATTTGCAAAAGCAAAAATAACAACACTCAAGCCTTTATCCCACTATAGTGGGGTCGGCTATATGGATCCTTTGTCGCCATTGTGTCATATCTTGCGTCATAATCTCACTAATGCCTAAGTACATCATGTCGTTCCTTATAGTTTCATTCCAAGTCTTTATTGGTCTACCCCTCCCTCGTTTAGCATGCCTAGTGACTAGACTCTCGCAAGGCCTAACAAGTGCCTCTAATGGTCTCATTTGTACGTGTCCAAAACATCTTAGTCGAGCATCTCACATCTTCTCTGCAATTGGTGCTACTCTCATCTTATCCCTGATACATTCATTCCTAATTCTATCCAGTCCCGTGTGTCCACACATCCACCTAAGCATTGTCATCTCCGCAATTCCCACTTTTTGTCAGGGGCCACTTTGCTTGAGTTTCACAGCCCCCAAAGACACTCACTGGCTTCATCGAAATTAGGATGTTACAAGCTCACTGGGTTTAATGATGTCTGCCCTCGAATTATGCACACAATACTGCAGGAGGTCTAGCTCTAATATCATTGGTAAGGACACAACTCACACAATATCAGAAGTACAACTGTTTTGGTTCATCATATCCCATACATTTAATCGCATGGTTTTATCTTATTCCGCATGTGGCATATAAGCACTTCTTAGAAGGTCGCTCATCTCAAGAGCACTCTCACTTGATGCGAAGCAAAGACGAGGACGAGCATTGTGCCCATTCGAGGCTGATTTGGAGACTTACCATATATGGCGTGCCCGGATCGAAGATCTGACTCCGTGGATGAGTCCAGATTCGCGTTGCGAATCAATTTCATATATAGCTTTGTACTTTTCGTATTCTATTTCATATAGTTTTGGCCCCGAGACCAACGACCAATCATAGTCGTTGATTCCGGGTGCCCTAATTTTTATTTCTTATAAATAGATGGTTTAGGGCTGCCATCATTTCTCATTGCTGAATGTTTGGAGAGCTTCTTCCTTCATTCCGGTGATCTTCTCCGCGGTGCCGACTCTGTGGAACCCCTTGATGACGACTCCTTGGGTAAGGTTTTGTATCTTGGTATTTTCCTCCTCCCCCACCCTCCTCCTTTCCTTTTTTGTGTTGTCCAGCCACCAATCCCCTCACGAAAACCCCTGCAGGAATTATTTTTCTAATGCCCAGCAGCAGCCTACCCTCAAAAAACCCCCACATCAAGCCGCCTCCCCTGCCCCTTCCTCCACCCTTTCCAAATCAGGCCACCGGCGATTGTGCTGTCCAGATCTGGCCAGCAGCCCCCTCCCCTCCACCAGGCCACCAACCACCCAAACAGCCCCCTTTAGCTGTTTTCCCACAAAACCAGTCCAGATCGGGCCTCTTCCAGCCAGGTCCAGCCACCCCGCCTCCTCCCCATTGCTGTCATCAGCCCCCAACCCCGTGGATCCACCTCAAAACAGCCACCCAACACCAAACTTGTCCAAATCCAACTATTTTAGCCCGGTTCCAGCCATCCCCTGCCCCGATCCAACCCTCCTAATCCCCAACTAGCCCTCCCGTTACCCGATCTGGTCCACCAACCACCGGAACCCCTTTTGAGCTCTCTAATATCCAGATTTGTGTTATTTACAGCAGCACTATTATTCGTATTGTGTTTTGTATCGGTATTCCGTTGTAAAACGTTGTTTATTACATGGTTGCTTGGGTGTTCAGTTTATTATAGTTATTTGTGCATGGATTAATCTCTAACTGCAGGAAGGATTCATTCGCCGCGCGCTCTTGCCTTGGCCCTCCACGCAGAGGAAAGCCTAAGCTTGCTTTTGCTCTAATAAAAATATTTTGTCTTGTCGTGGATTTATTTTGCGTGAGATGTTTTATTTATTATCCAATTGTGATCTAATAGTCGGATTTGCATAACATGTAGGGCTAGGTCGCAGGTTTCCCACCGCCTATAGATTCGTCCTGCGTCAATTGGTATCAGAGACAGGTTGCACGCACTTTTCGATACGCATTCGTAGATTCTATAGGTTTTTCATTATGTCTAGGTATCACCACTTGTCCCCACCTAACTTTGAAGGTCGTGAGTCCACTTTCACCCGCTCTCACAGAGCCCCGTCAGGGAGATCCTCACATTATTACGACGATCATTCTCGATCGCAGTGCACCACTTTCAGAGATCATGTTGACCCACCGACACGACCCCAATATGCTAGAGACGATCAATATGACGATTGTCGTCGTGCTTATCCATACACTCGAGCAAATCGTGTTGATCCTTTGACGCGACTCGGTTACCTTAAGAATGATTATTATGAGGATAATCTTTCCGAGAGAGATCTTGAGAGTCAATTTCGTACTGCTTCCCCTTCCTTTGACGGCTCATCGAGTCCCGAGCCTTTCAACTATTGGCTCGAGGATATGAAGTATTATTTAAATCATTTTGAGTTTTTCGGCGAGCTTGCGTCAAATTTGTGAAACTTAGACTTTTAAATCAGGCGAGGGCTTATTGGGCTAGCGTTGAGAGGACCCGCGAGTGAGACCATCTTCGTCGCATCACTAGTTGGGCGGACATGAAGCGTATATTGTGTCAGAGATATCTGCCTTCGTCATATCGGAGTCGCTTGCTCGACTAATTATTTTCCCTTCAGCAAGGATGCATGTCTGTCGCTGAGTACATGGATCGCTTTGATGAGTTAGTTGTGAGGAGTGATATCCGAGAGGATCCAGCCATGACCACTACCAGATTTCAGTCTGGGCTTCAATCTGACATTCGTACTAAGATATTTGTTTATTACACGGTTGTTTGGGTGTTCAGTTTATTATAGTTATTTGTGCATGAATTAATCTCTAACTGCAGGAAGGATTCATTCGACGCGCGCTCTTTCTTTGGCCCTCCACGCGGAGGAAAGCCTAAGCTTGCTTTTGCCCTAATAAAAATATTTTGCCTTGTCGTGGATTTATTTTGCGTGAGATGTTTTATTTATTATCCAATTGTGATCTAACCGTCGGATTTGCATAGCATGTAGGGTTAGGTCGCAGGTTTCCCACCGCCTATAGATTCGTCCTGTGTCACCACTGTAGCATATTTAATTATGGATTTTCAATACAACTCCATCATTTGCTTCGAAAAGACATATTTGATATTTGAGGATCTGAATTATTATTTAAATTCAACAACTTTCCTCCAATTCCAATATAAGATTTAGTTCATTTTTGCACATCCTTTCACTTGAATGCATGTCATCTTAGAAGTATGTTATGAGGTGCATTGTTTGGGCTTCACCGCTCCAAAACACTCTTTGCCTTCGTCGGATTCAGGATGTTACAAATCATACCTTTTCACTCTCCATATTTTTAAGTATTAGCACCAAGCACCGTATAAGGATAGATTATAATGGATGAACAAGCATTTAACAGAAAAGTGAGCTACACTGGTGCACAGCATGGAGGTCTTAAGCAATAAAAAATACAAGACCCAGATTAAATAAGAAAAAGCTAAAATAAGAAAATGAACAGTCCGGGAGGTTAAAAATGTTCTGTGCATGCAGTAAGGTTTTTTGCACTTTCTACACAAGTGTCGAAATGCTATGCATCCGGACCTAGATTTTGGAAGGGGTTCAAAAATTACACCACATTTACATTAGGGGTGACAAGAGAAAACTGAAAACCGACAAAACCGACCGAACCGACCGAGCCCCCTAGTCCGGTATCGGTTTGATTTGGAGCAGTTGAAAACCGAAGTCTAATCAGTTCAGGTCGGTTTTTTAAATTGTAAAAACCGACCAAACTGAACTGAACCGACATTAATGATTGATATTATAATAATTTATAAATTATGTATAGATTATGTCTTGTTTTATAATAATTATAAAGTACGCAAAAATTATGCATTCTCTGCTTTTATAGAATATATTAACATTGTATAAGAATGGTTCAAACCTTGTATATCCTTCTTGAATTACAAAATACAAGTATGAGTACTAATATATAGAAGAGAGGAGAGAAAAAGACAACTATACAAATAATGTGGGACTAAGCCAGAATCCTACATGGGCCATAATAATGGGCATGTACATCATCTTTTCTAGTATTTCATAACACTCCCCCGCAAGTTGAAGCATACAAGTTGTAGGCACCAAGCTTGGATAAGAACTGATGGTACATTTGTCGTGGTAATGTCTTGGTGAGAATGTCAACAACTTGCTCTGACGCAGGAACATGCTCAAGCTCTAACTTCTTTAATTGAACTATTTCACGGACGAAGTGACAGACAACTTCAATGTGCTTGATCCGCTCATATAACACAAGATTCTTCACAATATGGATTGCAGCCTGACTATCGCAAAACAAAGTTGCTGGTGAGGATTAAGCGACCCCCAAATCACCAAGAAGACCCTCAAGCCAGGTGAGTTCAGATACAACAGCCGCCATTGCACGATACTCAGTTTCAGCAGAAGAGCGAGCAACCACAAAGTGCTTCTTGCTACGCCAAGTGATAAGAATCCCTCCAAAGTAGGTACAGAAACCCGTAGTGGAACGTCGATCGTCCAGGGAGCCTACATAGTCCGCATCTGAATATGCAAATATGCAATAAGAGATACAGAGGATGATGGCTTATATACCAATCCTTGTCCAGGAGCTGTCTTCAAATATCTGAGGATGCGTTCTACTGCCTGGAGATGAGAGATCCGATGAGCATATATAAACCGGCTGACCACTCCAATAGTAAAAGAAATATCAGGTTTTGTAACTGTCAGATATATCAGTTTTCCTACAAGAGGTCGATAATACTCAGAGTTCGTAAGCAGAGAATCGGAGTCAGACCCATGAACACATAACTTGTGATTGGCATCCATCGGAGTTTCCACACGTTTGCACCCGGAGTAGCCAACATCGTGTAGGAGATCAAGGCAGTACTTTCATTGTGAAAGGACAAGACCATCAGGCCGTCTTGCAACCTCAAGTTCAAGAAAGTACCTTAGAGCCCCCAGATCTTTTGTTTGGAATACGGAGTTTAAGTGTTGTTTGATTTGTTGTATCCATGTGGAGTCATCGTCAGTAATCAAAATATCATCAATATAAACCAAGAGAATGACAGTCTCAGTTGATTGATGACGATGAAGAAAGAGAAGTCAGCTGAGCTCCTCTTGAATCCAACTTCGCGAACGGTATTACTAAATTTATCAAACCAAGCTCTGGGAGATTGTTTGAGATCATAAATAGATTTCCGAAGATGACATACACGAGAATCCTCCATGGTCTCAAACCCGGGAGGTTGGTTCATGTAGACCGTTTCTTGAAGATCACCATTTAAAAAGGCATTTTTTATATCCAGCTGATGGAGAGGCCAGCGGAGATGAACAGCCAAGGAGATCAGCAACCGAACAGAGTTCAACTTGCCGACGGGAGAGAAAGTTTCATCATAATCAAGTCTCTGTTGTTGAGTGAACCCCCGAACCACAAGTCGGGCTTTGAGCCGGTCAACAGTCCCATCTAGACCAAGTTTGATAGCAAACACCCACTTGCAACCGACACGCGATTGTTCCGGGGGAAGATGAATCAAATCCCAAGTCTGGTTAGACCAAAGAGCGGTCATTTCCTCTTCCATAGCCGCACACCACCCCGGATGAAGAAGAGCCTCCTGCACCAAGTTTGGAATAGAGATGGAGGAGAGATAGAGAGCAAACTTGCGGAGAGGTGGAGACGGGCGATGCAGTGAAACATAATTTGTCATTAGGTGAGCGGTAGATGTTGATGCTGGATCGTCGGTCCGCGGGATAGCACCAGTGGAGGAGGGATGTTGTAGAGCTCCAGAGACCGAGGTACGATAAGTGTACACACGAAGAAGAGGCGGTTTGGGTGGTTGAGGTGGAACAAGTACCGAAAGTGGAGTGAGAAGAAGGGGTGGTAGGGAAGACATGACTGGAACGGTTGGACGAGGTATGAAAGAGGAGAGAAGAGGAGCAGAGGTAGACAGTGAGTCATAGAATGGTTGAGCCTCACGAAAGGTGACATCGGTAGAGACAATTACTTTGTCAGTAGTCGGAGAATAACACAGATAACCATTTTGAGTCTAAGAGTATCCGAGAAACATACATTTGTTGACACGAGGGGCAAACTTAACCGTGCTCGGAACAAGGTTGTGAACATAGCAAGTACAGCCTAACACACAAGGCGCGAGAGTGAACGGGGATTGAGACGGAAAGAGGAGACTAAACGGAGTGACAAAGTCGAACACAGAGGATGACATGTGATTGATGACGTGAAATGTTGCAGATACAGCAAAGTTCCAAAACCGAGTAGGAACCTGCATTTGAATCATGAGTGACCGAGTAACATCAAGAAGATGACAATTCTTTCGTTCGTCCGCACCATTTTGTTGAGCTGTATATGCACACGAGGTTTGATGTATAATGTTAAATTCTGTGCACAGGTTCGCGAATGTCCGGCTAGTGTATTCCCTTGCATTATCAATGCGAATGATTTTTAAAAAAGAGGAGAACTGAGTACGAGTTTCCATAAGAAAGACATGAAATGTAGTGGTCAGATCAACACGATCTCAAAGTATAACCAAATTAAGCGAGAGTAATCATTAAAAAAAATGACAAAATAACGATAAACAAACATACTAGGGGTTTTATAAGGTCCTCAAATATCAAAATGTATTAATGATAAAGGAGTAGCACTCCGAGTACAAGTAGGCTGAAAGGAAACACGATGTTGTTGCCAAAAATACAAGATTCAAAAAAAAAAACTCATGCAGGGAGACATCCGGAAGAGCTTTCTTGAGAATCTGGAGGGGAGGATGCCCAAGACGACGATGTCAATTGGTAGTGGAGACAACGGAGAGAGCAGAAGGAGGAACATCGAGGAGGTAGAGCCCATTCGACAGCTGCACCTTACCAATGATATTCTGCGTTTGCCGATCCTGCACAACAAAGGTAGATGGTGAGAAGGTAACACAACAATTAAGGTCTTGAGTAAGGCGGTTAACAGAGAACAAGTTAAATGGTGATCCTGGAACATGAAGAGCAGAAGTCAGAGAGAGATTGGGTGTGAGGGGTATATCAGCAACGCCGGATATGGGAGTGGTATCACCATTGGACACAATAATGAACTCGGGGTGGGCAGTCATCGAATATTGCGGAGGGCGCTTGTAACATCCTGGTTTGTAATATTTGTTATAATAACAAATAACATAATCTCTCCCCCTCTTATATTATTAACCGAGCCCCCCCCCCCCCCCCCCTCTTAAACCCGTCGGTCTAGGGCAAGCCCTGTATCCCGCGTATTGAAGCCGCAAGACGTCGCCAGTTTTCTCCTTCCACTCCCGCGCCGATTCCGTCTCCTGCTTCTCCTGCCGTGGCCGCCGACTGCTTCCCCTCCTCCCGTGGTCGGCCCCTCTTCCTCCTGCCATGGTCGACTGCTTCAGCTCTTTCCTTGCAAGGGTCGACAGCCTCTGCTCTTCTCCCTCAGGCCGACGACAACGATCTTCCCCCTTGCTTTGGTAGGCAGCCACCTACTTTCTCCTAAGGGGCAGCAACTTCAGATCTCGCCTCCTCTCTGAGATATCCGCCTCTCCTTGGATTTTTGAATCCGATCCCGGTCTCTTTGGGTAAGAACCTCCTCTTTTCCCCTCTATTCAGATTTCCATGAAATTTTCTTGGAAAGTTTGCACTCCAATTTCATATATTTTGTGATTCATGATTTTTGTCTCTTTCCTAATCGGCTAACCTTTGGGTATTTGTGATTTTTCGACGTTGTTCGTCGCTTAAATTGGCGGTTCCTGAAAGAAGTCCTCTCCGAATTAGGGTTTCCCCTAGCCTAAGCGTCTCCAAGTCTCAGCCTTCGTCTCCGCGTGGAATCTCTTCTCCCCTCACTCTTGAGAGAGGTAAATCTCTTAGCCGCCCTTGATTCAATATTGTAGCAAATAATTGTCTGTATTAGTGTAGTGGTAATTTGATGTATCGCTTCCGTTGTACTTGTACAGGTTCAAAATATGATTTCTGATCTTGCTTGCGCCGCTCAGCCGCCTCCGTCAGATTCAGCCTCCTTCAGGCAAGTAGAGATCTCTCTCTCTTGCAATCATTGAATTTCAATTACTTGGTCTGTTTTTATGATTATACGAATTCACCCATGTCTGTTTGTGTTGTCAAATTAATTGAAGTATCGAATGTCTAATCCGACTAGTTAATATATTAGGGATAATGTATTTGGAATGTCATGAGATTGTGTACATAGATAATTTTATTTGAGTATTCACTTAGATGAACAGATTTTCTCGTTTGATGTATAAATCAAAGCATGTTGGATTTTTGAGAATGATTATCAAATATCGTAATGAGAGTCATTAGGAATTGTATGAATTATATTATTTGGATTCACACGTATATGAATGGTATCTTACATTGATGGATTTCGTCTCTGTTGATGAATAATTTGAAGAATTGTAGAGCGTTAATCACGATCAATATTGTCACGACAATAATTATAATGAATTCGGCTTAGCACGTAAATGATTGGTGTTTGGATATATTATGCTCATAACGCATGTTTACCTAGGAAATAATCGTGTCTTGGAATAGATCAATTTAAAAGAATATTTGGTGTCCAGGAAAATAGAGTATTGTAAGAGTGTCACACGTGAATGCTTAGACCCGCAACCATAAGTCCATTATCTAGTTTTTTTATGTCACCGAATTCTGTTTCTTAGGTCTGTTCTAAGACTTGGACGAATATTGCTCCATAACTCAATTCCTCTCGTGATGCATTTATGAACTCTATCTTATACAACTAAATCGCTAAATTTGTATCAGGTCTTGATATGTTAGGAATCTCCTAAATCATGAATCCTCAAAATCATTAATGTTACAAGCAAATCTTTGAAAGGTAGTGTTAAATTGATGCGACGCTTTGACTCGAGTTTCCGCTTGACTGGTAACGGAAACCAACAAATGGACATAGCAAGCACAACCAGTTTGATAAGACTTGCGTTTAGACTTACATTAGAATCTCTTGTATCAAATAAAACAATTTCACCTTTCTCTGATTACAGCTAATGACATATCTTGATCTGTCTATATGTTATACTCCAGATTAGTCTAATAAACTAACTTATTCTGTTTAGCTCTTTTATTTATGTCTCGAATAATTTTGCTTCAGGAGCATGTTATGCACGTACTAGGGAAGAAGAAGAACTAGAGGAAGAAGATAGAAATTAGGGTTGAAAAGAGGGAGAAAGGAAATACCTTTGATAATTCTTCCATACTCCAAAAGAGAGGGGTCCGGGTATATATAACCCGGGACCCAAGGCCGGCCAACCGGGGGGCCGGCCGGCCCCCATGGGGCTGAACCAAATGTGGTTCAGCCCCCCTTGAGCCGATCTTTTAAGAAGAGGGGGCTGAACCCATTGGTTCAGCCCCGTTGTTGCCTTGCACGCGTCGTTGCCGCCGCTGGTAATGTTGCCCAAATAGCCTAGCCTCGTTTGGAGGCTTAACATTCCCGTCCCCATCAAAAGCCAGCTTGTCCTCAAGTGGGTAATCGGGGTAAAGCTCCCGGAACTCCAGCAAGTCCACCCAAGTATTTTGCTCCGCGGAGAGATCCTTCCATTTAATCAACAGCTCTGGACAGTACACTGTGCCTCGACGTTTCCACTTGATCAATAGTACATCGGCCGGAATGGGGCGAAGCTCGCCGCCAGAAGTAGCCTCGGGCAGCACGGGAAAGACCGGAACAGCCTCACCTAGCTTACGCTTCAACAGCGAAACATGAAAGGTAGGATGAATCCGTGAGCCCTCGGGTAATGCCAAGGTATACGCAACCGGCCCGACCCGTCGCGTGATCCGAAAGGGTCCATAGTAGCGGGGTGCCAGCTTCTGATTTGTCCTTTGCGCCACAGACAACTGCCGGTAAGGGCGAAGTTTGAGGAAAACCTCATCCCCCACCTGGAACTCTCTGTCCGTCCGATGTCGATCTGCCTGTGCTTTCATACGATCCTGCGCCGCCCGAAGATTCTCGCGCAAGGTGGCGAGGGTCCGATCACGATCACGGAGTGCCCGATCAACAGCAGCCACGGCGGTACTGCCGGACTCATAACTGCTTAAGGAGGGAGGTGGCCGACCATAAACGACCTCAAAAGGGGTGAGTTTGCTAGCGGAGTGATACGAAGTGTTGTAGCAGTACTCCGCCCAATGTAACCAACTGGCCCATGTCCTTGGCTCATCCATAATAAAGCAACGAAGGTAAGTTTCCACGCCCCGATTTAAGACTTCCGTCTGGCCATCGGTCTGGGGATGGTGAGCCGTACTAAAACGCAATGAAGTCCCTTGCAAGCGAAAGAGTTCCGTTCAAAATCTGCCAACAAAAGTCGGGTCCCGATCGGAAATGATCGCCCGGGGAATCCCGTGCAAGCGAACAATCTCCCGAACAAATAAAGCCGCCACAGACTCACCTGTGTAAGGATGGCTCAGAGCCAGGAAGTGCTCATACTTGGACAACTTGTCCACCACCACTAAGATAATTGTTTTACCCTGCGACTTGGGCAACCCATCAATGAAGTCCATAGAAACCGTATCCCAGATTTGATGCGGAATCTCCAAGGGGGTGAATAGCCCAGCTGGAGAAGTAGTCTCATATTTCTGCCGTTGGCAGACATCACATTTCTGAACAAACTCCTGAATGTCACGGCGCATCCCTTTCCAAAAGACATTTGCTCGAGCCCGCTGGAGAGTGCGAGAAATTCCCGCGTGACCGCCCGTCGGCGACGAATGGAACTCATGCATCATCACAGTCCTCCATGCTGACTGCCAAGGAATGACCACGCGTCCCTGATAATATAGCTGGTCATTTTGTAAGTGATAACCCGGGGTCACCTCCCGAGCCTGCCGTAGGTTCTCGACAATGACCCGTAACTCGGGATCTCGCTGCACCTCCTCCTGAATCTCATCCATCGACTCCAACTGTGGCATAGAAATGTGCGCCAAGGCCCCCGCTGGTAAGCGCGACAGGGCGTCAGCAACCCGATTGTCCTTCCCCGGTCGGTACTCGATCTCATAATCATATCCCAGCAACTTAGTGACCCACTTCTGTTGAAGGGGGAAAGAAATCCGCTGGTCGAGAAGGTGCTTCAAGCTCTGATGATCTGTCCGTATTTTAAAACGATATCCCAGCAGGTATGGCCGCCATAGGGCCACCGCATGAATAACCGCTAGCATCTCCTTTTCATACACCGATAGGCCCAGTGTCCGTGGAGCCAAGGCCTTACTGTAGAAAGCGATCGGCCGGCCCTCCTGCATCAAGACCGCTCCCATGCCGACGCTAGAAGCATCCGTCTCGATCACAAACTCCTTAGTGAAATCGGGAAGTGCCAGCACTGGAGTCATCGTCATCGCCCGCTTCAACGCCTAAAAGGCGGTCTCGGCTTCATCCTGCCACGAGAAAGCATCCTTCTGAAGCAGTTGCGTAAGTGGCCGAGCAATCTTCCCATAATCTCGTACAAAACGCCGGTAGTATCCAGTGAGGCCCAAGAACCCCTGCAGCGCCCGAACGGTCAGAGGCCGTGGCCAAGAAAGCATACTCTCGATCTTCCGTGGGTCGGCTTTCACCCCATCCGCGGAAACCAGATGCCCCAAGTACTCCACCTCCTGCTGTCCAAAGGAACACTTGGACCTCTTAGCATAGAGCTTATGTTGCCGAAGAGTAGAGAAGACCTGAGCCACATGACGTAAATGATCCTCCCAAGTAGCGTTGTAGATCAGAATGTCATCAAAGAAGATCAAGACGAAGTGTCGCAGGAATGGCCGAAAAATCTCGTTCATATTGGCCTGAAAAGTAGATGGCCCCCCCGTCAAGCCATTCGCCATCACTAAGAACTCGTAGTGGCCGTCATGAGTTCTGAAAGCCGTCTTATGCACGTCCTCCTCCTTCATAAGGATCTGGTAATAGCCGGATCGCAAATCCAGCTTCGTGAATCTAGTCGCCCCACGCAACTCGTCCAACAGCTCCTCAATCACGGGAATCGGAAACTTGTCCTTCACGGTAACACTGTTTAAGGCACGGTAATCAACGCAGAAACGCCACGATCTGTCCTTCGTTTTAACCAGAATAATTGGGGCTGAGAAGGAACTGGTATTAGGCCGTATAATGCCGGCCTCAAGCATTTCCTTCACACTACGCTCGATCTCTGCCTTCTGCATGTGGGGATACCTGTAAGGGCGAGTGTTGGGCGGCTCCGCCCCCGTCTGGAGCACAATCTGGTGATCACGGAACCGTGACGGTGGAAGCGTCCCCGGTTCCTGGAAAATGTCATCATACTCCTCCACTAATGCCCGCATCTGGTCAGGAACCTCCGTCGGTCTATCCTCGTCAGACCTCACCCCCAACAAGACCGTCATCAGACTACTGGACTCCTGAAGCTGCTGTAGGCTGCGAATGGAGATCTCCTTGACCGGAGAAGATCGGAGTCCTTTCAAACAGAACTGGCGCCCCCCTGCGAGAACTCCATCGTCATCTGGTCCCAGTCAAAGGTCACCCTCCTCAACTGCTGCAGCCACTGCACGCCAAGCACCATATCTGAGCCTCGGATCGGTAAGAGATAGACATCCGTGCAGCCCACATAACCCTGCATCCGAAGCTCCATTGCCTTCAATACTCCCTGACACTGTAGCTTGCTGCCGTCTGCAACCATAACCTGGAACGCCGCTCCAACGTCAATCACGTGCCCCACCCGCTGTGCCACATCTGGATGAATAAAATTATGAGTACTCCCACTGTCCACCAGAATGGTCACCCTCTCCTGTCGAATCCACCCCGCCAGCCGCATAGTAAGCGGAGGTGGATTGCACCCTTCCATGGCATGTAGGGACACACCCAACTCCGTCAAGTCTAAGTCCCCCCCAGACTCCAACTCCTCCTCCGGAAACTCGTCCTCCTCCAGTCGCTCCTCCTGATGCAACATAAAGACCTGGACCTTCTGGCACTTGTGTCCCGGCGTAAATTTCTCATCACAATTAAAGCAAAGGCCTTTCTCCTTCCGAGCTTGTAACTCGTTCCAAGACAACCGTGTCACCGTCGGTCGGCCGGCCACTGGGGTCTCCCTCCTGGCCGCGGCCGGTGTAGTAGTGTGTCGTGCCATACTGCGGGCTCGTTGCCTATTTAACTTTTCCTCTTGGATGTGCGCCAAGCTGATTGCGTGGTTCAGACTACGGGGCATGTAGGCATGAACCTCATCGCGTAAGTGATCCTTCAGTCCTGAAACAAAACAGCTGAGGAGTGTCTTTTCTTCCCACTGAACCCTGTTGGCCAACTTCTCAAACTCCGTTCTGTACTCCATCACTGTACCCTTCTGCCGTAGCTTCTGTAAAAGCGCCTCAAAGTCTTCAAACTCCAAAGGCCCAAACCGAGCCGTGAAGCCTTCCACAAATTCCTCCCACGGAACATACTCCCGTCCCCGCAAGAACCACTGTGTCCACTGGAACGCGTCGTCCTCCAGATGGAAGGACGCTAGCTGCACCCACTGAGCCTCTGACACCTCCTGATAGCTGAAAAACAACTCGGCTTTTTGCACCCACTCCAAAGCGTCGCCCCCACTGTATCGAGGGAAATTCAGCCGAGTCAACTTAGGAGCCATGTACGGCCTTTGGCCGCGTTCCCCCGCCATTGGGGCCCCATGACGGAAAGGCCCCCCTTCTCCCCACTGCACCCCTCTACCAAAGCCTGGTGGTTGCCCTCTTCCTGCCGGTGGGGGTAACAGCCCATCCCGACCTTGCCTCCAAGGAGCGTGCTCGGTAAAAGTCTCAGCCCTTCCGTCAAGACCAGTTGCGAAGCCGCCACCCCTACCGGCCATGTCCAGGCCTGGCGGCCCAAATCCAGCCACTCTGAAGCCACCCCCAGCCATGCTGCAGCCACCCGGCCCAACCCCGACGCCCTGATGGCTCGCCGGCCCCGATCCGAGCCTCACAGGGGCCGCTGATGCCCAACCGACCCCGCTGGAGCCGCCTGCGGCATTTCCCGCGCCGCTGTAGCCCGCCGGGACGAATCCGACCCCCTGCATGCTCGCCACCCCCGATCCAGCCCAGCCAGCGCCGACAGCTGCCGATCCGGGCCCCTGCGTATGCGCAGACCCCGATCCCGACCAACCGGTGCCTCCCCAGGCCGATCCGGCCCCTCCGTGGTACGACGCACCCGATCCAGCCCCCGCCTGGCCCGCAGCACCCGATCCGACGCCCGCAGCCCCCGATCCGGCGCTTCCCGCACCCGATCCACCAAGTCCGGGCATTTCCGACCTATTCCCTGTAGATCCGCCCGGTTCCTCCTCCGCCACCGCCTTGCCCTTCAAATTTTGGGCTAATAGCGTCATGATATTGTTCAAGCGGTCGTCGATTCGCTCTTCCAACCTTTGAGTGGATGTTTTGACATTTTCTTCGATGGCGGCTACCGAATCGGTAAGCCTCATCAAATTCTCCTCTAGGGTTTTCAAGCGGTCATTCTCCTCTTGCGAGCGTGTAGTCACCATGATGGAGGAAGGAATGCTTTGATACCAATTGTTATGCACGTACTAGGGAAGAAGAAGAACTAGAAGAAGAAGATAGAAATTAGGGTTGAAAAGAGGGAGTAAGGAAATACCTTGGATAATTCTTCCATACTCCAAAAGAGAGGGGTCCGGGTATATATAACCCGGGACCCAAGGCCGGCCAACCGGGGGGCCGGCCGGCCCCCATGGGGCTGAACCAAATGTGGTTCAGCCCCCCTTGAGCCGATCTTTTAAGAAGAGGGGGTTGAACCCATTGGTTCAGCCCCGTTGTTGCCTTGCACGCGCCGTTGCCGCCGCTGGTAATGTTGCCCAAATAGCCTAGCCTCGTTTGGAGGCTTAACAGAGCAACTGGTACGCTCATACTTTTCTGCTTCTATTACTGTTCTATACTTTACTCTGCTTATTTCAATGTTCTGAAACCTTTCCTTTTTGTTTTGAAATTGCCTTAGAGTTCGTGCAGCGCCGCCAGGTCCTCGATCTCGATCTGCTTAAAGTTTCAGGTTCTATGTTTACATTTCTTTTAATGTCAAATATTTCTTTTATGTAATAATTGCAATCAAACATTTTCTCTGATATCATGGACAACTGCTAGGCTATTAAAATACTTTATGTACTAGAATTTGATAGTAATGCATGTGCATGCTCTTGTGAATCATAATTGCATGAAAACTGTAGTAGTACCCGTAAAACATGAATTTTTACAAAATACATGTGCATTTAAAACTTTCACTGTTTTAAACCCTAAAAACTTCCGCAATAAAAATCAAACTGTTTTTCTCCAAATTAACTACTTTAAAACTATTTTCATAATTCTCTGCATCCGCCTTAGCAGACATGACTTTCCTTCCGCTCATGCATATGGCATCACGGTCCGCCCGAATCGCACTCTGACTTATGTCAAGGCGGGTCGTGACAGCGCTGCGAAGTAATATGGTGTGTGACTCCCGAATCCACAATCCAGTGGGAGCCCTGTAAGAGACAAGTTATACCTTCATTTGAAATAGATGCAACGGATCCAGAGGAGCAAGAGATCACCCCTTGTAGTTGTTGGAGCTGAGTGTGGAGAGCATTAATGTCATCCCGAGCAGAGAATGCAGAGTCTGTGGCAGGAGAAGTGGAAGGATCGACCATAGTAGGAGCAACAAGATGTGGAGGCAGAGCATGTTTGCGATAGCATGTGGCCTCAAGATGACTATCCCGACTGCAATACGTGCACTTAAACGGAGATATGCCAGACCGGCCATGTCCCCTAGACGTGTTGCGTCCCCCACGGGCTGAGGACCCCCGAGCTGACAGAGCAGGTGTAGAGCATTGTAGAATAGCTGGGGAGAGAGTAACAGGAGCATCCTGGGGCGGTGTGAACTTCAGCAGCATAGAACACACATCTGACAGATATGGAGTGGTAGTAGATGAGAGAATATGGGCCCGAACGCTGTGCAGGTGAGAAGGAACTCGGGACATCATCATCGCAATCCCGACAACTTCTTTTTAGGCCCGTTGAGTAGTCAAATCTGTAGTAGGGGGCTGATGCTGGATCCAGGCCTCGACCAGTGTCTTGGCTTTAGCAACAAATGAGATCATATCATCGGGAGCCCCAGGATCAAGAGTTTGAAGATCCGAGATAATGTCGAACGAGTGTTGAAGACTATTCTGCCCAGATAAAAAGAGTGGAGCTCCTCCCACATGGCCTTCGCTGTATCATGATACATAGCCATCCTATAGGGCTTGGTGTCCATGGAGTTGAGCAATCATGACTGGACCCGGCCATCATCCCGAAGCCACTCATCGGTGGGGCGGTAGGAGTGGCTCGGGTCAAGTGATGAAGAAGTACTTTTGTCTGTAGTACTCGACGAACTGAGTGCACCCATTTCACGAAATTCTGCTTTCCACTGAGGGAGATAGTAGTAATCCGAAGTTCATCGCGAAGCTCGGGAACCGGAGCTGCAACATCAGCAGGCAAAACAGAGGTGATATTAGAATTCTGGGAAGCCATAAGCCCGCAGCGGTTAGAATGGGCTGTAGCGGTAAGAGGGAGCCCGTCGCGAATAAGAGACCGAGCACGCAACGGTCACAGGACTTAGCACACAAGCGGGTAAAAAAGAACCCGCAGCGGTCACGACAACAGTACACCAGCGGCAAGAGAGGCGGCTAAAGAGGAAACCGCAGCGGTTACGAAGAGAGATCGCTGCGGCAAAACGAGACCACACTAGCAGGAGGAAGGAGGGCCCACAATGGATAGAAACAACCAGCAGCGGTTAAGAATACAACCCGCAGCGGTTAAGGAGGCAACCCACAACGGTTAAAATGAAAAGCAGCAACGGTTAAGGAGAGCAGACCAGCGACTAAGCAGAGCCGCGATTAGAAGCACAACAGACCGCGACTCAACGGCTAGGCAGAGAGACCGCAAGCTGCGAGAAGATGCTGATAGAAAGCAAACCGCAGCGGCTAGAAATCAAACTGCAACGGCAAGACAATACCACACCAACGGTAGAAAGGAGGGCCCGCAACGGTTAAGAAGGTAACCCGCAGCGGTTAAGAAGGTAACCTGCAGCGGTTAAGAAGGTAACCCGCAGCGATTAAGGAGAGCATACCAGACCAGCGACTAAGCAAAGTCGCAGTTAGAAGAGCCAGCGACGAGGCGAACAAAAGCACTGGGGTGGGGTCCACTTGTCAGAGAGAAGAAGGCTATAAAGGGGCGAAGGAGAGTAAGGAGAAGTGGAAGCCACGAGAGACCAGCAGAAGCGGATAGGCTAGAGGAAACCGCGAAACCTTGTGGATAAGGGAGACCGAGCGGATAGCAGCGGTCTGAGCGGATAGCAACGATCACACAGCGGACCCACTCAAAGGAGTGCGGATAGCAGCGACCAGGAAAAAGGTATCCGCTCAGAGGAAGGAAGATCGGTGCCTCTGATACCATGTAGAAGAATGGTTCAAACCTTGTACATCCTTCTTGAATTACAAAATACAAGTATGAGTACAAATATATAGGAGAGAGGAGAGAAAAAGACAAATATACAAACAATGTGGGACTAAGCCAGAATCCTACATGGGCCATAATAATGGGCTTATACATCATCTTTTCTACTATTCTCTAACAAACATAATGGACTTATAGAATGATGTGATGCTAGTTTCCTTTGGGTAACCGAGGGGTTTTACAATGGTATATAATTGAGCATGTTGCATATCCCTCTGATTTTGTCGAGTCATTTTCAGCTTTAGTAGCTGATGGAGGAGCCACTATGAAATCTACAATCAATCGCTCTTTGAGAGCATATCTCGCAGCAATTGTTGCTGCAGAATATCTCCTTAATTGGGTATGTTTGAATTGCTTGGAGCACGGAGTTTTATTTTTTTAACATAATTCTTATTTCCCATTCTTGTTTTAAAATCATTTGCGATTGCGTGCATAATTCTTTGCATGTTTTAAATTTTTAGCTTAAATTGGGAAAAGTGTTTGAAAATAAAATCAAAACTAATTTTTGGTTTTATAAACAACAACAAAAGTAAGTTACAAACAAAAGTAAGTCTTTAAAAGTTGCGACATAAGCACCCAATTAAATAAAGACAATATCGTACAACCCTAATTTTGCGACCTCAGCCCAACCCATACCCAAAGGGGGGTAGGGCGAGCCCGACCAGGCCGACCAGATCAGGCGAGCAGGATCTGGCGCCGCATCTTGCCGATCGTAGGCGGCCACGAGGCGAAAGCGACCTCACACCGAGGCGCATTCAGGCCCATCGAGCTCTAACCAGGCGAGCCCTCGCCTCGTGAGACCAGCCTTTCTCATGAGCTCGCCTCGATAGGGAAACCTACAGATTGCCTCTCCTGCTATTCGCAGACCATCCTGGTATGCCCATATCTATCACAAACAGCGGGATTACATTATCTGCAGACCAATCGGGGTGCCGATAGCAAAAAACCAAAAGGTGGAGGCTGCTATTAGCAACTACAGAGATAGTTTTGCCCCTAAATTGGAGTTTGCCTATAAATAGAACCTCAAAGCACCATAAAGAGGGAGACTCGGCCTCCTGGAGCTCCGGATTTTTTGGAGAGCTCCTGCTCTGTGCCATCAAAGGTGTCGAGCTCAGCCTTTGACTTTGGGAGAGGAAGACGCGAGACGTGCTTTCGGGTGAGTGGAGGGACCTCGCTACAGCTCACCGGGTATGTGAGTAGGCAACCATCTACTAACCATGGAGGGTTGATTCCGAGGACGAATTGACCTGCCTTGTTCACCCGACGACGTGCAAAGTAACTTGAATTGTTCCCTCTTAGTCCGAACTCCATTGAACCGGTAACTGGGTTTCAACAAATATATTATAAGACTATAAAGATCAGTGTGTATTCATAAGTAAGTTCATAAAAAACCAACACCGAACTGCAAAAAACCGATAAAAAATCGAACCGACTTTGAACCGATCCGATCGGATTCGACTCGGGTCGGTTTGGACAAACCAAAAATTGAGGTATGTTGGTTCGGTTTGGGTCCAAACCGACCCAAACCAAACCGCTCGCACCACTAATTTACATGGATCATAGAATATCAGACAATCTACACCAAAATAAGTACAAATATTGACAGTGAGCTATAGAATGACTGAACTATTAAAAAAATGAATCAAGAACCAGATTCAATAAGGCTGAGTTTGTTTGGAGTGTTGTGGTTTAAAAGTTTTTCTTTTGATCCAAAACGAAAAAAATCATACCTTTAACAAAAACTTATATTCGCTTGCAGAATCGTTTTCAGATCAGTTTTAAGTCAAACCAAAACTTATGTTCATTTGCCACCCAAAAAAAATTGCCCGTCCATTTTTTGCACATCATAGAACAGATTATTTTTAAATCGCGCCCTTCGGTAATTTTAGAGCGATTGCAACAAGAAATGAAGGGGGAACGAGAGAGGATCGGGACCTTTGGTCTTGATGAGGAGCTCGCCGGCCTTCGGCCGAGGCATTTGGAACTCCTCGATGGTGAGCGGTTTGTTAGGCTCCCAAAACACCGTCCCCCGCATGAATGAAGGTCCGCCGCCGACATGGTAGGCGGAAGCATTGATCTTCTCCTCAGTGGACGCCGGAGTGCAGAGAGACCTACAGTACGCCGGGAAGGGAGGGAGGTTTTGCCGACGCCGGAGCAGAGAGCGACAGGATGATAGAAAGGCCATCAGATGAAGCGGGCTGTTACTGCATCGAGCAAGGTCAATGCTGCTGAGTTGCTACTTGTTGGAGACTCGGAGGAGCATTTTGAAGTGTTGTATTTTATAATTATAAAAAAATAGTTGTTATTATTAAATTCAGGCTTCATTTGGTTCCGCGTTTCGCCGCCTCTGTTTGGAGCAAATGTCGCCAGACGGCGGGTAAACTAATAGCCGGCGGCGGCATTTGCTCCGTTTGCACCAGTAGTAAGGAGAAAATGGCCCCGATCCGCTCTGTTTCAACCCTCGTCTCTCCCCCTCCTGTTCAAAAGTATTGTTTTGACCTGCCGGATGCACCCGCAACCACCGAACCAAATATAACATTAATCTATTGTACATATCCTTTCATATTACATATACAATGCTGAGTACCTTGCCAGCAAATTGTTTCCACCGTGATCTCCTTCTCCAAAAGTGTCCCATCCAAAAGATTTAGGGCATTGATATCTTGGAATGATCAAAATGAGGCTTTGTTTGGGATTCCGGCGGGACACCATTCCGGCCAGGCTGAAACGGCGGAAGCTTGTTTGGCAAGCTATCGGGAGCTCCAGCTGAGGACGGTCGGGGTGAAAGGTAGGCAAACTGGGCGTTTTGTGAGTGGAGGCCCGAGCACCAGTCGACCGTTGCGAACGGCCGTTCCCGCTCTCCTCCCCGGCGTGCCACCGGATCCTATTCCCAAACAAAGCCTGATACTGTAGAGGATTGTGTCAATTTTTCAAATTCAAAACTCAAAATCATGATCTAACTAGACAAAGTGTGGGCCTGTGATGAAGTTTGGTGCAAAACCATCCTCGTTCAGATTTCAGGTACTAACCAGACAAAAATACTCCTATAATTTCGGTGTAGGGTGCAAAGTTCCAAAGGTAATATATTTTGGAGGTACAAAGTAGCGAATTTAAACTTTCGAAATGCAAAGTATAAAAAAAATCATGTTTCGAGATGCAAAGTGTCAAAAAACCCTCAAAAATATCACAATAACATGTACAAGATTATTGTGAAAGTGTTTAGAGTGTGGCAATCTATTTTAGAGATTGACACTCTTAAAAAAAACGATTCCGAGCGAAAAAAAACGCCCTCAAGCGAAAAAAAACGCGCCGGGACGAAAAAATTGGGCACGAGCAAAAAATCACGCCCCGGCGAAAAAACACGCTCGGTCGAAAAATCGCTCCCGGGAGAAAAAATTGCGCCCGGGGGAAAAAATCGCGTCTGAGCGAAAAAATCGAGCCCCGGTAAAAAAATCGCCTCCGGGCGAAAAAAAACGCGGTCGGGAGAAAAAATCATGCCCGAGTGAAAAAACGCGCCCGGACGAAAAAATCATCTCAGGGCGAAAAACTAGCTTAGTGCTTTTTTAAGAGATAAGCGATTATGAGAAGGCATAAACTGGACTCGAATAACTTATAAAAAATAAGCTTATCATCAGTTTTGAAATAAGTGATTTTCTAACAGCTGCACAAACAAACAGCTGTAAAACTGCGTTTGAGTTTGAGTTTTGAATATAGATTATCCATCTGCATAAGCTGTCCCAAACAAAGCCAAAATTGTAGTGCAGAGCACTCCCCAATTTGGGGAGTCCCACTAAGTGGGGAGTGTGTTATTGCGCGCGTCCTGCACACAATTATTTTGTGGGTACTGCACGCAATTCCGCACAGTTGGATACGTGCAGTTGTGTATTGTGTCGCGTTTATGCGTGCACTGCAGGCATAGGCATGCAACACGGGGTTTCGTGTGCAATCATGAGTGCGGTTCGCTCCCCGGCTTGCGGGTGATCGTTCGTTGCGTGAGTAGTCTTTGCGAGCATGCTCATCACGTGTTTCACGGTTAGTTTGAGGAGTCAAACAGACTCGGAATTGCGTTGGAAAGTGCATGCTGGAAATTCATTGGCAACCCGATCAAGATCACAGCGAAAAATCTTCGGTTCGATGGTATTATTTTTGGGAAACTCCTTCAACAATAACAGTCTTAAAACACACACAAAAAAACCCAACTAGTATTTCAACATAATATACTATACCCACATTGCAATCACAAAGAAGATATGCTATCCAATGATATTGAACTTGCCAAACTGCTGAAAAGTGATGCCAAATTTCATCCAGCAGCCAAACATTGTCAAGACCGCCAAGCCATAAATCATTCCCAAATACCAAGAAGCAAATATCACTATCACTCCCATGTCATCACCCGTGATAAGTTAATGAAGAGGAGAAAGACTGACTTTGTTTGCGGGGACTTATTTTCACCGGCCAAGCGGTTGCGACCGCATGAACCAAATCTTAATTAAGATCCAGTTCACATGGTCACAACCACTTGGCCGGTGAAAATAAGTCCCCCCAAACGGAGCCTAAGGAGGGGCCTCCTATTTAAAGACTTCATATAGGTTTAATTAGGTCATTTAGAAATACTGAATAGTCTAGTACCTTCAATGCCAAATATTACTGTATCAATATATCATGGACTCTAAGAATAACATGGGACATACAACCCAATGTCCTCCCAAGCCTACATGCTACACGGTTCATAATCACAACTTAGGCTCTGCTTGACGCGACATTTTTGCTCTGGTGAATTTGGACAAAAAGATGTCACCATCATATAATGTATGTGTAGAAAGAGCCAAAAACTTGTGTATATTGATTGAGTATATAAATACAAGGAGATAATACAAATATATAGGAGAGAGAGAGAGTGAGAACAAATCCTATACAAGATGTGAGATTAAAGAGAAGAAGCATAAATGGGCCAAAATACATGGGCCCAATACATGGGTTATTCTAACACTCCCCCGCAAGCTGGAGCGTACAAATTGTATGCGCCAAGCTTGGACAAGCATTGATAGAAGGATGCCTTGGGAAGAGCCTTTGTGAGGACATCCGCAACTTGTTCCGTCCCTGGAACATGCTGTAGATCGAGCTTTTTCATTTGAACTTTCTCTCGAACGAAGTGACAATCAACTTCAATGTGCTTCGTTCTTTCGTGGAAGACTGGGTTCTTGGCGATATGTATAGTCGCTTGGCTATCACAAATAAGGAGAGCTGGAGAAGGTAATATTACACCCAGATCAGTGAGGAGACTTTCAAGCCACGCTAGTTCTGATACAACAGATGTCATTGCTCGGTATTCTGACTCAGCCGATGAGCGAGCAACGACCGCTTGTTTCTTGCTTCTCCATGTAACCAAATGGCCTCCAAAGTATGTGCAGAAACCACTAGTAGACCGCCGGTCATCAAGAGAGCCCGCATAATCCACATCAGAGTATGTTACTAAGGTTGAAGGAGATGAGGAAGTCCGGTACACAAGTCCTTGACCCGGGGCTGATTTTAAGTACCTCAGAATGCGTTCAACAGCCAGAAGATGAGACTTATGAGGAGAGTGCATGTATCGACTGACAAGACCAATAGCAAAGGAAATATCTGGTCTGGTAACAGTGAGATAGATCAACTTTCCAACAAGCCGCCGATAGTATTCAGGGTTCTGGAGAAGTAGATCCGAGTCAGACGCCTGAGCACATAACTTGTGGTTTACATCCATGGGGGTATCACTTGGCTTACACCCTAAGAGACCAGCATCGTGAAAAAGATCAATACAGTACTTTTGTTGAGATAGAACAAGTCCGTCCGGTCGCCTGGCAACCTCAAGACCCAGAAAGTATCGCAGAGTTCCCAGGTCCTTTGTCTGGAAAACCGAGTTCAGATGCACTTTGACGGCATGTATCCCTTGTAAGTCATCTCCTGTGATGATGATGTCGTCAACATATACTAACAGAAGGACCGTCCCTGATGGTCGGTGACGAGTGAACAGTGAGAAGTCAGTCGAGCTTCGAGTAAAACCGATATCACGAAGGACCTTACTGAATTTGTCAAACCAGGACTGTGGAGATTGTTTGAGACCATACAGAGCCTTAAGAAGGCGGCAAACCTGAGACTCGCTCGTGGTCTCAAACCCGGGCGGTTGTTGCATGTAGACCGTCTCCTGGAGATCCCCATTTAAGAAGGCATTCTTGATATCAAGCTGAAAAAGGGGCCACTGGCGATGAACAGCGACAGAGATGAGGACTCGAACGGTATTGAGCTTGGCGACTGGAGAGAAGGTTTCGTCATAGTCGAGCCCCTGTTGCTGGGTGAAGCCACAAGCGACAAGACGAGCCTTCAGACGGTCAATCGTCCCATCAGCAGCATGTTTGATGACAAAGACCCATTTTCACCCCACCGGTTTCTGACCCGGAGGAAGGGGTACCACGGTCCATGTCTGGTTAGCCCAGAGAGCAGACATCTCCTCTTTCATGGCTGCCCGCCAGTCGGGATGTTGAAGCGCCTCCTGCACAGCGTTAGGAACAGCAATGGAAGAGAGAGAAGTAGCAAAGGTGTGCAGAGGTGGAGAGAGGCGATGAAGAGAGACGTAGGCATCCAGAGGATGGGCAGTGGAAGGCGTTACCTGATCAGAGGGACGCGAAATATCCATGGCGGAGGTCGGCTGCATAGGGGCAACGAAGTTGGGAGGGCGACGAGTGTAGACACAGATAACGGGTGGTTTGGTGGTAGAAGGAGCGGGGGCAGGGAAGACTGGTGGTGGTGGTGTAGTAGCAGGAATAACGGGACGGGGTAAAGATGGCGGAAGAGGAGTCGGTGGTAGCACAGCAGGTAACAGAGCAGGAAAAAACGGTTTGTCTTCCCTGAAAGTAACGTCAGCCGAAACGGTGACCTTTCGAGTAGCGGGTGAGTAACAGACATAGCCCTTCTGGGTGCGGGAGTAGCCGACAAAGATGTGTTTCACCTCCCTGGGATCCAATTTATCCGAGGAGGGCCCGAGGCGGTGGACATAGCAGGTGCTTCCGAAGATACGGGGCGAAAGAGGAAAAGCCGGAGTGGAGGGAAATAATATGCTGAAAGGAGTAGCATAATTGAGGACAGAGGAAGGAAGGCGGTTGATGAGAAAGCAGGCAGTGGAGATGGCAAAGTTCCAGTATGCCTTGGGAACATGCATTTGGAGCATGAGCGAGCGGGCAACATCGAGTAAATGACGGTTCTTGCGTTTGGCAACCCCAATTTGTTGGGGTGTGTAAGAGCAAGAGGTTTGATGGAGAATGTCGTATTCCGAACAGAGAGTGGTAAAGTCGTGGCTGGTGTATTCACGAGCATTATCAGTACGGAGGGTTTTGAGTATGGTGTGGAATTGTGTCCGGGTCTCGAGGACAAATGCCCGAAACACCCGGGGAAGCTCGGAGCGTTCGCGGAGTAAGTAGAGCCACGTGGTGCGAGAATGATCATCAATAAAGGTGAGAAAATAAGGAAAATCACATATACTGGGAATCTGAAATGGACCCCAAATATCCGAATGAACTAGATCAAAAGGAGTCGCACTCCGAGTACAATGCGAAGGAAACGAAGAACGTGGTTGTTTGCCGAGAATACATGAATCACACTGAAAAGAGGTAAAAGGAAGGTCTGGAAGAGCCCGCGGGAGAACTGGTAGAGGGGCATGACCAAGCCGGCGATGCCAGGCAGTGGAGGAGATGGAAGACAGAGCGATGGGAGAGTCATCGAGAAGGTAGAGCCCATTCCGCAGCTGGCCTTTACCAATGGTAGTCCACGTCCGCCGATCCTGTATAACAAATGAAGAGGAAGTGAATATAACAGAACAATCCAGATCACTTGTAAGACGCCCAATAGAGAGTAAATTAAAAGGTGAACTCGGAACATGAATAGCCGAGCGAAGAGGAATGGATGGGTGGATAGAAAGATCTGTCGAGCCGGAGACAGGAACCAGCGCCCCATTGGCCACGGTGATAGACTTCGGATAAGGAGAATCCGAGTACTTGGCAGGCCGTTGCGAAGTAATGTGATGAGTGGCACCAGAGTCCACAATCCAACCCGGGCTGTTGGAGAGACAAGCAGTACCTGTGTGGGAGACGGAGGCGACGGAGGCCGAGGGTGGGTTGAGCAGACCCTGGAGATGCTGGAGCTAAAGACGGACGGTCTCTAGATCCGGAGGACTAGCTTCAGTAACAACAGAAGCTGTCAGACGAGGGGGGTAGCCGATTTTCTTGTAACAAGTCGCCTCAAGATGGTCATCTTTCCCGCAGAAGGAGCACTTTGGTCGGCAACGGCCCCCCCGGCCACGGCCCCGCGAGCCCGACCCCCCCCCCCCCCCCCCCCCGAGCAGAAGGGGGAGGAGATGGTAAGAGCGGAGGGGCCTGCTGAAGAAGAGCCGATGGAGAAGGAGCAGGAGGATCTGGAGGAGGGGAGACCTGGAGAATCATGGAGCAAACATCCGAGAACGATGGTGTGGTGGGAGCAGCCAGGACTTGAGCACGAAGACTCTGAAGATGAGAAGGAAGGCGGGCCATGATGATGGCAATGCAAGCAACTTCCTTCTGAGCCCGCTGAGCAGCATGATCAGTGGTGGGCGGCTGGTGCTGGATCCAGGCTTCCGCAAGATTTTTAGCCCAAGCGACAAACGAGGTCATATCCGAGGCGCCGCCAGTGTCGAGAGTGAAGAGGTCAGTGAGGATGTCATAAAGATGCTGGAGGCTGTCGCGGCCAGAGTACAAGGAATGTAGCTCATCCCACATAACCTTGGCAGTGTCGTGGTACGTAGCCATTTGATAAGGCTCACCGTCCAAGGAGTTCAGAATCCAAGTCTGAACCCGACCGTCATTGCGGAGCCAATCATCAGTAAGGGGGGAAGGAGGTGTCTGAGTAAGGTGCGACAGAAGCCCCTTAGCCTGGAGAACCCGCCAAACAGAATGTACACATGGAATAAAATTCTTCTTGCCAGAAAGAGAGATGGTAGTTAGCCGGAGCTCGTCACGGAGTTCGGCAAAATAGGCCGGGCGGTCTGGTAGACAGACCGATGGTCAGGGGGCGGGCTGGCCGCGGAGCTGGGAGAAGTTCCAGAGGAAGTCATAGAGACTGCAACCAAGAGAGCGGGAAAAGGGAAAGAACAAGACCGCACGGACACACTAACACCAGCAATTAGTTAGATCGCGACCTAGATGCGGAAAGAAGGAGAGTCCGCACGGTCTAGGTGAATACAGTAGCGGTCAAAGAGGGGAAGAGGCCGCAACAGATAGGAGAAATCCGTAAGGAGAGCCGGCGCGACCAAAGCAGAGACCGCCCGGTCAAGGGTGAAAAATCACAAGCAGCTGGAAGAGGCCGCGACCAAAGGCGGAGCGACCAGGGGAACAGGTCGCAGCGGGAAGAGACAAGGCGCGCCGGACACAAAGAAGTCGCAGCGGGCAGAAACGGAGCGACCAGGAGACAAGTTGCGTCGGGCAGAAAGAAGGCGCAACGGGCAGAAACGGAGCGACCAGGAGAGGCGCAGGAGACCGTGACCAAGATGCAGGCGTGAAGGAGGCAGCCCGCACGGTCAGGCAGATCCTAGCAGCGAACAGAGAAACCGCAAGGAGAGACAGGCGGATAGAGAAAAACAGAGGTCGGCAAGCCACAGGCAAGACAGTCCGCGAACAAGCCGCAGAGCAAATTGGCAAGCCGGAAACAAGTCGCAGAGCAAATTGGCGGACTGACGACAGGTCGCGGCGAGTAGAGAGGCCGCAGCGGACAGAGAAGAGGGTGGTCCCACGAATTAGGAATGTGGAAGGGCTATAAAAGGGAGGGGGATTGGGGGAAGGCGGATCCACGGAAAGGAGCAAAGGGATGAGGCAGAAAGCGGACTGGGAGAGAGCAAGCCGCAGGGGAAGGCGGATAGAAAGGAACAGACCGCGAAAGACAGGACGCTGGAGGCAGGCCGCGAGAGAGAGATTACTAAGCGCGGTCAGAAGTCGGCAGACCGCGAGGATCGGAACCTGCCTCTGATGCCATGTAGAAAGAGCCAAAAACTTGTGTATATTGATTGAGTATATAAATATAAGGAGAGAATTCAAATATATAGGAGAGAGAGAGTGAGAACAAATCCTATACAAGATGTGGGATTAAAAGAGGAGAAGCATAAATGGGCCAAAATACATTGGCCCAATACATGGGTTATTCTAACAGTATGTTTGAAATTACAACAGTTATGCTCTCCACGAAAAAAGAAAACTAGTTTTGAACATTAAAGTGGAAGAAGTTCCATAGGTGAGGTCGGACGTTCACAAATGACGGTTCATAACCATCACGTTCACAACCGCTACCACATTGCCAATCAGAGCTTTAACTATTTCATTAAGCAATTATTTTGTTAAGATTTAATAAATTAGATTGTTAACAAAAATTGTGTGGGCTGATCAACACAATGCTTTATTCAAGTTCTAAAAACCACACAGAGCATACTCAATTTACAAAAGTCCTAAATCAGACCATACCAAAACTATGCTGTTCAGCTTAAAAATTGGTCCCGTTTGTGGAGCATAAATGGTTTTTAAGTTGGCAATTTCTAAAAACTCACCCCAACTTCAGCTGGCCAGAAACTAGCTCTATTAAAAAGAAAATGGGCAGTCTGAGAATGCTCACACCATTAAAAAATGCTTTAAAAAATTTGACAATATAAGACCACAAAAAACTGTAATGAATATAAAAAAATTTAAAGTCTTGCTAAGAGTATATTGAGTAAAACAAAAATTACATCTTTTGATGTTAAATATGAGATAAAATATCTAACATAAGAGACATACTAATCTTAATCAAATTAAATGCAATAAAAATGAAGATGATTAGCAGCATTAAGAAGTTGGTGGGTTCATGTAAAATTTGAACTCATAAAGCAACATCAGGAACAAAAACATATACAAACAAGAAAATGAATGCATCTTATTTTTCATACAACAAATATTTGGGACAAGACGAAGATGTTTTATGACTATTTACAATTGACATCAAGAAAGTTTTATGATCAATTAATAGTTTACAATGTCTTTGTTTTAATCACCAACAATCTTACAATCAATCTTTCAATCAATCTTCCACGGCCCAAGTCTCACACCACATTGAAAGGAATAAAAGATTTGCCACCAATAAACCAACTAACAGCTCCACTCAGTCCATTCCCTGAGGCTCAACAAGAGGAAGATGAACAAAGTTAACTGCTTGCTAAATTGAGGAATGTAAAGCAAGTACTGGAGTCGGAAAACTAACCCGGGGGAGCGTATATTGGTAAGCTAATGTTTCTGCTGCATGATTTTCTCAAATTTGATGTCTTGTAGTGTACAGTGCTAGAGCGAAGTACGCAGTCCCGAGGCTTGAAAAAGAAAGATGTTGAAGCACAATTATTTGATGAAAAAAATGAGAAAATGCTATTCTTGATCTTGCACCACTACATAACTTGGAGAAAAGATAACAATGCTTGAGAATTGTAAGGGCCAAAAGCAGTAAATGTGAGCCAAAATAAATAAAATAGCAGTGCCAACCATGAAACCAATTGGCACCCAACTCATAGTTGAAGTCTTATTTTCACGGAGACGCGTCCAGAAACAATCCATTAACGATAATCCAGCTTTGAAGATGGGCCTCAAAATCATCAAAAAATTTAAAATGTCTTAAATATTGGCATATGAATTACTGCAAGCATGGAGAAAAGAAATAGAAGAATGTTGAATTTATTTATTTATATGCAGAGATCTACGTGAATTGACGAATACAGAACTTTTTTGCATTGATCTTCCTAGCTTCCAAGTACAAGGATTGCAAAGAAAATGTGGTTGTTGATCTTCCGCTAATTCTTATAACGTACTCAATATGCGGTGTGATGATTTTTCGCTTAGCACTATCGTCGGTTTGTACCTTTAGGAGAGAATGACGGGAGAGGATTGAGACATTCATACCAATACTCTTCCGTTATTCTTTTTTTTGCTGAGGACTGATAGTGGTGTGCGCTAAGATCCTCTCGTCGTGCCTAATCTCTGGGGGGGGGGGGGGGGGGGGGGTCCTACAGCAGCACTAGGTCTCCTACTTTTTGATAGGAACTGATCCCAAGCGACCATGAACATGTGTGTATATTTAGAACTTGTTTTTGTGCAGTATTGACAAATAACCGCACAGACATAAACAGCCTTCAACTTTATTTACTGGCTTCCTGCATGCCTCATTTGTTGTTTTCATTGAAAATCCTTGGATCCACGTGTCAACTGGATGACAAAAATGTATGTTAAAGGCTATATCGTTGTGGAACTTGAAGAAACAAAAAATTCTTATTTCTTACTGAACAAAGCAAGAAATATATATTCATTAACATTTTGGGAGGGTTGTAAAATACAAAATAAATATACAGAACCTTAATTACAACACTCTCCTCGAGATGGGACCAGCTTGCAAGTGAGATTGTGAAATCTCTTAGTGGACAACCCTTTTGTCAAGACATCAGAAATTTGTAGTTTAGAGGGAACATGAGAAGTACTGATTAACCCACTGTCAAGTTTTTCTTTGATGAAATGATGATTGATATCTATGTATTTTGTCCTATTGTGTTGAAGAGGATTATTAGTGTTAGAGAAGTCCATGTAAAGACCGATGTATGTGGCCCATTTAGTCTTTTATTGTTTCTCTTTATACATTAGTCTCACACCTTGTATAGGGGACTCGTCTCACTTTCTCTCTCCTATATATATGTATTCATACATTGTATTTGATAACGAATAAGTATAGACAAGTTTCAACTTTTCTCTACATGGTATCAGAGCTCCCAGTCCTACCTACGGTTTCGGGCGGACACGTCGATTTCTAACCGCCAGCTTCTGCAGTTACTCCTTTGCTATCCGCCCCTTCTGTCTAACCTCCCCCCTCGCGGTTTTCCGTGTCTCTACCCGGCTTCTCCTCTCCTCCCGTGAAACCACCCCCCTTCTTGCGCGGTCTCCCCCCTAGCCGCGTTTCTCCTCTGCTGTAGCCGTTGCTAGTCTGTTGCCGATCTCACTTCTAGTCGCGGTGACCTCATCTCTTCTACTCGTGGCGACCTTCTTGTAGCCGGCCTCTCTGCTGCGGATTTCTTGCCGCTGCGATCTCCGCTGTCTTAAACCGCGGCCTTCTCTTGCGTGGGTTCCTCTTCTAGGTGCCATTGTCTTGCCGCGCGGTCTGTCTCAGAGTCCCTCTTGTTCTAGCCGCGCGGTCTGTCGCGCGACTTGCCTTTGTTGCTGCTCTTGTCGCTGCGGATTCTCCGTAGTCGCTGCGCTCTTCCCTGCTTCCTGCCTCTCAAGACGCCCGAACTCTCCTCATCTTCTCGCCGCGTGCTCGCCTTATCGTCGCGATCTCTGCTAGGTAGTCGCCACGGTCTTGCCGACAACTCTAGTCGTTGCTTCTCGCGACACGCGCAGCCTTGCTGAACTATCTTGTCGTGCGGTCTAGGCGCCTTCTGCTCTTTTCCTTGCCGATCTCTCTAGCCGCGCGGTCTGGGCGCATTGTGCGACTTGTCTGTCTGGTTCTCCTGCTTTGCCGCTGTGACCTTGCCGCTTGTCTAGTTGCTGCTTAGTCGTTGTCTTGCCGGTCTAGCCGCTATGACTGCATGGAGGTCCTCAATTGATTCTTCAGAGCAGCCCACACCTCCTCCTCCAACCCGATTGCTCCCTGCTTCGGAGCTGCATGATGAGTTGAGAATCACCACCATTTCCCTCACTAGGAAGAAGAACTTCATTGAATGAGTGCATTCTGTCATACGAGTTCTTCAGTCTAAGGGCCTCTGCAGCATCTCACTACGGATCCTCCTTCTCCACCCACCGATGATTGGCTTTGTCATGATAGACGTGTTCAAATGTGACTCCTCAACTCCCTTGCTGATGAACCTTACCGCATGGGCATATATCACAAGACGACCAAGGAGATGTGAGATGAACTCCATTCTCTATACTCTATCAAAGATAGTCTTTAGCACCTATATGACATCATTGTAGATCTTCAGACTCTTGACATGGGTAGTGTTGCTGACTGGACCGCCTTTGTTGCTCAGGCTAAGATACTGGTTGAGGCCTGGATCCGCCACCAACCCCTACTATGGATCTAGCTGCCCATTGTGCCCAGAAGGAAGCCGTCTATATTGCCATGATGATGGCTCGTGTCCCACCTCATATTCAGAGCATTCAGACTCAGAACCTCTCGTCAGCAGCTATCTCCTCACTCTCTGATGTGTGCTCCATGCTGCTCAAAGTATCACCACCTCCTGATACTACTAGACCCCCTTGCCGACCTCTTTCAGCACCTCTCCCTCCTCCTACCTGTGGAGGGCGTTCAGACTTTTGAGGAAGGGGTCGTGGAGGCTAACCACATCTGAAGTGTTCCTTCTGCGGAAAGGAAGGACACCTTGAGGCGACCAGCTACCGCAAAAATGGTGTTCCTCCTCGTCTGGCTACGTCGGTTGCGGCCGACAACACCTCTGTCACTCGTGCTGACCTTGAAGAAGTCCGCCTTCAACTCCAGCAACTTCACGGCATGCTCAGCTGTCCTCCTGCCTCCGTTGCCTCCGCTGCCTCTATCTATAGTGACCTACAAGAAACGGTTTACATGTAACAACTGCCTGGGTTTGAGACCACGGGGGAGTCCCGAGTTTGTCACCTTAAGAAGTCTATTTATGGTCTCAAACAATCTCCTCGGACATGGTTTCATAAGTCTAGTAAGGCTGTTCAGGAGGTTGGCTTTACTCGGAGCTCGGCAGACTTCTCTCCGTTCACTCGACATCGAACTACAAGAACAGTTCTTCTTTTAGTATATGTCGATGTCATTCTAATTATATGAGATGATTCAAAGGGAATACAAGCCGTCAAACAATATCTTAGTTCGGTTTTTCAAACCAAAGATCTAGGGAACCTTCGATATTTCCTTGGTCTTGAGATCGCAAGACGTCTCGATGGACTTGTTCTCTCTCAATGGAAATACTGTCTCGACCTTCTTCAGGATGCTGGTTATTTTGGATGCAAGCCGATTAACACCCTGATGGATGTTAACCACAAGCTGTGCGCACATGCTTCTGATGCAGATCTTCTTCTTCCAAATTCAGAGTACTATCGTCAACTCGCTGGAAAACATATTTATCTAAAGGTCGCGAGACCGGACATATCCTTTGTTATTGGGGTGGTCAGCCGGTTTATGCATGCTCCTCAGATGTCTCATCTATAGGTCGTCGAGCGCATCTTGAGACATCTAAAAACAGCCCCTAGTCAAGGGCTGATATACAAAACTTTTTTTCTTTTATTCCCACATTGATGAAATATTCAGACGGAGATTATGTTGGTTCCCTAGACGATCGACGGTCCACCAGTGAATTCTGTACCTACTTTGGAGGTCACCTTGTGACCTGGCGCAGTAAGAGACAAGATGTGGTTGCTAGATCTTCGGCTATAGCTGAATATCGGTCGATGACATCAGTTGTTTCTGAGCTTACGTGACTTGAAAGTCTTCTCGAGGATCTAAGAGTAAAATCCCTTCACCTGCTACCTTCTATGTGACAGTCAAGCTGCTATACACAACGAAGAATCCAGTCTTCCACGAAAGAACGAAACACATTGAAGTGGATTACCACTTTATTGGGGAGAAAGTTCAAATGAAGAAGCTAGAATTGAAGCATGTTCCGGGCACTGAACAAGTTGCTGATCTTCTCACGAAAGCTCTACCAAGTACCCTAATTTTTCAGTTCTATCCAAGTTGGGTGCCTACGACTTGTACGCTCCATCTTGCAAGGGAGTGTTAGAAAAGTCCATGTAAAGGAACATGTGCGTGGCCCATTTGGTCTTTTATTGTTTCTCTTTATACATTAGTCCCACATGTATAGGGGACTCGTCTCTCTTTCTCTCTCCTATATATATGTATTCATACATTGTATTTGATAACGAAGAAGTATAGACAAGGTTCAGCTTTTCTCTACAATCAGCAATGCTTATAAACGACTCATGAATCTCACCATCTCTGTTAGACACTATGGACTCGGTAAAACGAGCAACCTAAAGAGATCCCTCACGAATAGTGATGCGACATGAGATACGTATGTAGTCTTACTGCACATAATGAAATAAGCCATCTTCGAGAATCGATCGACGCTAATATAAATAGAGTCATGCTTTCTTAGAGTGCGAGGTAGCCTGAGTATGAAATCCATACTAATATCTTCCCAGGGCTGGTGTGGGACGAGCAGAGGAGTGTACAAGCAAGTGTTTTGTTTGGTCCCTTGGCTGTTTGACAGGTACGATAACGTCGGATGACGCGAGCCACATCTTTCTTCAGGTTCATCCAATATAAGCGGTCCTCAACAATAGCCATCGACTTATCCCTACCAAAATATCCAACAATGCCACCCGCATGCATCTCCCAGATCAGGTAATCATGATAGGAAGTCCAGGGTACGCATAGGTGAGAGCCCTAATATAAGTAACCCTCAATAATCTGGAACCCATCAAATAAATAATAATAATAATCTGGAGCCCATCAATAAGCCCTGAGGATATCTGGACAATACGGTGTATATCTCACTAAAATCAGGACAAGCCAGATAGTCAGTGATCACTCTCTGAAACTCATCTACTCGGGTACTCAACGTTTGTAGCAATGCGGCTCGACAGCTCAAAGCGTCCGCAAGTTTGTTCTCAACGCCTACACGGTGTTCAAAAATATAGTGAAAGACCTGCAAGTACTCGGCCCATTTGCGGTGTTAATGTCGCAAATTCCTCCATGAGTATAAGTAAGGGAATGCCCAGTAATCAAAATAAAGAACAAACTCTCTGAGTAGGTGGTAGTGCCTCTAGTAGCGTAGAGACTGGACAATAGTATAAAACTTTCGATCATAGTTCGAGTATTTTTGTTTGGCTTTGTTTAGTTTCTCACTAAAGTTAGAAATCGTATGTTCGAAAACAAGGGTGGTCGTCAATTTCTTTTTAATCTCTTCAAATGCTCGACTGGCCCCTGCGGTGCACTAAAAAATGACGATTGCTGAGCTCGCGAAAAAGGGTCATAATCGTGCTAAACCCCTTGCTAAACCTCCTATAAAAGGTAGCAAGTCCATGAAAGTTATGGGCCACTTGTAAATGGGCTTGAACTTTTCAGGGTCAACATATATTCCATTAGTGGAGACAATAAATCCTAAGAAATAGACCAACTCAGATAGGAACGAATACTTCTTCAAATTTACAAATAGTTTGTCCTTAAAGAGGATATCAAATAGGAGTCTGACTATACATCGAAATGTCGTCGAAATATACAACTAAAAAGTTGTCCACACAGAACCCAACACCTGCGTCATAACTCTCATATAGGTACTCGGGGGGATAGTTCAAATGATATGACCAACCACTCATACAGACTATCCTTGGTCTTAAAGGCGGTCTTCCACCTGTCCCCTTCTTAAACTCGGATTTGGTGGTACCTACTACGAATATCGATCTTCAAAAAGATTTAGGTAGCCACCATCGTGCTTAATAAGTCATCGAGCTAGGGGATAGGGAAGCGGTGATTCATAGTAATCTTGTTGATAGTCCGACTATCTATACACGTGTCAGCTGACATTCTTCTTATAGGTAAGAAATGTTGGGACCATGCATAGACTCAAGCTCTTGCGAATGAAGTGCTTCCAGAGAAGCTTATAGACCTACCTCTTAAGCTCGACATGCTCATTGGGGTTCATACGGTAATGGGGGAGGTTCGGTAGTGAATCTCCCAGAACTAAGTAGATGACATACTAAATGTCACACAGGGGTTGTTGCTCATCGAGAAACTCGACAAGTATTATATTAACAAACTCATCAAGAATGTGATGAATGCTCGAGTGAGGCTCGAGGGCCTTGGGAGGGCCCTCAGAAGTCATGGTGGGCACCACTACATATGACATCGCACCACCTCGATCCTCAAATGTAGCGAGATTGATCAGAACAAGGAACCTCTTGGTGACTTGGATCACAGTCTTGTCGACTCAGATGACACGATAGGGATGGAGTGAGACCAAGTATTCACATGCATACGCTCAAGACCCTTTTGGGCCACGATATTCACGCAACTCCCACCATCTATAACCAGTATGCAGAGACCGTCTGCACTAGGAAAATAAGTATAGAAGATAGTGGTGTGTCACTAGTCCTCGTCCACTTGCAAGGTATGCAAGAGGAGCATAAATACTCCCATCTCCAGTGATCTCTCAGCATCACTCTCCCAACCATCATCAATAGTAGCTATAATTTCCTCCTTAGCCGTATCATGAAACTCAGTGCGGGGATTTCCTTCTTCGATGGGTAGATTCTGCGTGGAGCACTGCGCCACCATGCGACCTCTACTAGAGAATCAAAAACACTGGATTCCCCTGGGATTGGGAGCACTCATGATAATCGCCATGTACTTCATGTCGGCAGGCGCATGAGTCGCATCAGGTGCGTTTGGGGGTGGCCTCCTAAATGTAGAACCTTCCGTGTGTACGAGCTCCTGACTCGACCCAGTAGAGTGGAGGTACTACTAATACTCCAAAGCTAACTAGAAAATCTGCTCGACCGTCTCAAAATGGTGGGGAATGAGCTCTCTACGAATATCAATCCTCATCCTAGCTCAAAAGCGGGATGACACGATGGGATTCTTTAAAATATCACTTTGAACGACCAACTCATCGAAACGGGACATGTAGTCGGTGACAGAGAGGGTCTGCTGTCACAAAGCATATAGCTAGTTGGTCTAGGAGCTGATCATGATAAGATGTAGGCATGTATTTATCCTTCATTCTCTGCTTCATGTTCGCTCATCTGGTGATGGGATAGTATCCATCACGGTATAAACTCCTCTAAAGGCTCGTCCAAAACATCTTTGCCTGACCATGCAACTTCATTTTTGTGATGTATACTCGATGCTCATCGCTCGTCTCGTACCACTCGAAGTAGTGGTTCATGCCTAAGAGATAGTCACTAAATGTCTTTAGGTCTAGATGACCATCGAAGGAGGGAGCGTCGATGTGGATAAATCGAGTGTTGTCGACCTCCTGGGGAGGGCCTGAAGAACCCGTCGAACTGAGTGCACCCAAGGAATAAAGTTTTTCTTGTCAGAAAGAGAGATGGTAGTGATCCTTAGCTCGTCACGGACTTCAGCAGAGCAAACCGGGCGGTCTGTAGGACAGGTCGGGCGGTCAATAGGCGGACTGGCCGCCGAGCTAGTGGAGTTACCCTAAGAACCCATAGAGGCAGACCGCAGAACCAGACCACCTAGGGAGACCGTCGTGAAAAGAGCAAGAGGTCGCACGACAAGGCAGCAGCGGGAAGGACTGGAGACCGCGACCAAAAAATGCGGAAAAAAGGCACTTGTCCGCACGGTCACGCCGGTCACCAGCGATTAGTCAGATCGCGACCAAAATGCGAAAAGAAAGGAGTCTGCACGGTCTAGGTGAACACAACAGCGGTCAGAGCACAGGAAGCAGTCTGAAGCGGACAGGAGCAGTCCGCAAGAAGAGAGAGAGAGACTCCGGCGGACAAGAGCAGTACGCAAGAGAGGGGAGCCCGCGCGACTAGAGCAGAGACCGCCCGGTCAAGATGTGAAAACACCAGCGGTAGGAGGAGGCCGCGACCAAAGGCGAAGCGGACTAGGAAAAGAAGCGCGTCTGAAAGGACGACAACGGACTGAGAAAAGAAGGCCGCAGCGGACAGAGACAAGCCGCGCGGACAGGAAGAGAAGGAGAAGACCGCAACCAAAATGCGGGAGAGGAACAGCCCACACGGTCTGGCGGATCACAGCAACGGTCTGAGGAGAAGGAAACCACGAGTAGAAAGACTCAAGCGGATAGAGAAGGCAGGTCGCGGCGAGCTGCAACAGGGCGCGGCGAGCTGGAACAGGTCACGGGTAGGACAAGGCAGATCACGGATAGAGAAAGCAGCGGATAGCAGAGCAGCGGACTGAAGACAGGCCGCGGCGAGCTGGAGCAGTCCGCCAGAAGAATAACAGCGACCAAGAACCGTCTGCGAGCAGGGAGCCCGCAGCGGAAAGCAGAGAACAAGGGAGAAGGTGGCCCCACTGATCAGGGAGAGAAATGGCTATAAGAAGCCAGGGGGGTGGAACCACGGAAGGAAGAGAGCAACTGGAGGCAGCGAAAAAGAAGCGGACAAAGACGGGCAAGCCGCAGAATAGAAGCGAATAGAGACGAGCGCGAGGCAGCGCGGGAGGCAGGCCGCGGGAGGCAGGCCGCGGGAGGCAGGCCGCGGGAGGCAGGCCGCGGGAGGCAGGCCGAAGAGGCAGACCGCAAGAGGCAGGCCGCAAGAGGCAGGCCGCGGGAGGTCAATAGAAGCGGACAAAAAAAGGGAGTCCGCGAGAGGCCGATTATCGCTCTGATACCATGTAGAGAAAGCTCAAAATCTTGTATGTATTGCTTGAGTATGTAAATACAAGGAGAGAATACAAATATATAGGAGGAAGAGAGAGAGAATAAATCCTATACAAGATGTGAGACTAAAGAGAAGAGAGCAATAATGGGCCCAAAAGATGGGCCCAATACATGGGTTATTCTAACACTTACCAAGAAATTTAGAGGAGCGGAAGTAAATAAAATGATACAAATGTCGCTTGAGACTTTTCCTCGGACCCTGACGGAGCTCCCCAAGCCGGTGCTTTCCCCCGCGACGATCCTTGGTTGCGTTCGGGCAATTACAAGATCTATCACCTCTACGCAAGCATTACCCGTCTTCTCGATGGTTCACAAACGTCCACGTCGATTCTTCCTCCTTCCTTGACTGGAAATTTTCGAAGCAATATCAAGGAAATATCCTTGAAGCTTTAGAATGAGTGAATGGAGCCTAGGGGACGAAACCCCACCTCTGGGATGGAAAACGGCGAGAAGAAATCGAAAATGGCGAAAAGATTAGGAATCCCAGTCAAAATCCTGTATTTATAGTCCATCAGCAGAAAATAGTCGCACATGATAGGGAGAACGGTCGTACGCCCAGTCGTGCTCAAAGAAATGATAAATATGGGCAAGAAAATGAGAGACCTAGCAGCCAGATGACGATTGTGCACAATAAGCCGCACACGATCGTGCGTGAAGAATGTCGCACGAGTAAATCCAGGATGCAATAAAACTGAGTCATGGAACACGCACGGTCGTGCGCTTAAACATCCACACGGTCATGCGAATAATGGTCATGTGTAATAGACCACGCACGGTCATGCGCAAACAATGGCGCATGAGTAAAACCCGAATGATCAAATCTTGGGAAGTTGAAGGAAATGAACACGCATGATCGTACGTGAGTAACCGCACACTGTCATGCGAAACCCTTAACTGCAAACCAGTCGTGCGATTAGAACGCTCAAGATCGTGTGAGACTAAAATGGACTAGTAGACTTGAAACACTGGATTTTCAGGGTAAAGGTTGTGAGCGTGGATGGTCGTGCGATAATGATCGCGTTTGATCGTGCGTGTTCACAACAAGTTTCAAGGGTGCTTCTCCACCTCCCAAATAGCCACAAGTGCAATGTTACAAAAATTAAGATGAATAACAATATAAAAACCTGGAGTGAACGAGATAATGGAGAAAGCAATCCCCCTCGTGCATGAAGTATATGAAGTATACCCAAATAGCCTGCATATGCTCCTATGTGCCTACGGTCTAGCTAGTAGCAACCAATCGAGTACCTATGTCTGGGCTGACACAGGCCGCCTAGCAACATTACTGCTGACATTTTCTGTCCATTTTAGCTCTAAGAGCAGTTGGATCAACGGCTCTTTGGGTCGTTGATGAAACAACTCTTTGGGCGATTGGATCAAAGGCTCTTTGGGTTGTTGATGCACCGATTCTTTGAGCTATTGGTCGCTGATGCAACGACTCTTTGGGCTCTGATGCAACAACTCTTTGGTCCGCGGATGCAAAAGCTCTTTGTGCCGCCGATGCAACCTCTCTTTGTGCCGCCGATGCAACCTCTCTTTGTGCCGCCGATGCAACGACTCTTTGGGTTGCTGATGCAACGACTCTTGGGGCCGCTGATGCAACGACTCTTTGGGCCGCTGATGCAATAGCTCTTTGGGCCGTTGATGTGTTGGGGCCCGACAAATGGTGTCGGGCCTAGGCCAGACATGCACCTGACTCGGTTTGGGTCCGGTGCCCAGGCCTTACTTGGGCCTGGTCTGGATCGAGCATCGGACCAGGCGTCTTTTTGGGCGGGCTTTCCAGGGCTAGTCGGGCTTTCCAGGTCTGGGCCTCTTGGACACCCCTATAATACTTAGTTTCATAACTTTTCATCAATCTTCTGGGCTTCCTTCTCATTAACCATTTGCACTCATTCATAAAAGATTTGTAATATATCTATAGGTCTACTTAAGTAACTAGATCATTCCATCCACTAAAAGTGCATCTCTTGCAAGAGTGACAGGGTTGTCCTCCGGAGCAAGTATATTGGTAATATTGTTCAAAATTCAATATTTGAATATGGGCTCAGAATATGTATCGGCAAGTTTTAACATGTTAAATGCTACTATCCACTCTTCGTATAGAGATAAAGACGGAATTTGAAGCAATTCAACCACTCTTCTATTTGCCTTGGGAGAGTCGGAAACAAAATATTAGCTATAATTCCAACCGAAAATTTATATCTAGTTACAACTTTTTTTCCTTCCTATTAGCAGCAGCACTAAGGAGAAGTTGAAATTTGAAAACAATCATGTACCGTATGATCTGATAATATAGATTAAAAAAATGTTGAATGAAAACCTTAAAGTTCTTGTCAAAGCAAAGTTGAAGTTCCTCCAGGTAACCTAATCTGCACTCCAACAAAGGCAATGCTCCAACAGCTTTCTTGATTGCAGAAATGATATCTCCAACTGAATATTTTTCAGCATTGCTACCCAAAATACCTTCATTCATCAGAATGCTCTGCAAGAGTTATATACCAAAATAGTATTAAAGCTGAAGCGTTATTAAAAATAAGGATTTATTCCAAACTAAATTTTTTTCTTTCTTCTGAGCAGTTAATATCAAATATTTAACTCATTTTTTACATTTAGATTCCTGAGAAAGGAGAGGAATTTAAAATACATCATACTGAATAGGCTTTTGCATGAGTAATATTAACATTTAACTTCTGCAAAAAAAAATCAACTAAGCCTAAAGCCGAAAACAACATGTATCGGCAATCTGTACTATAATCATTTATAAAAATTCACCTATGAAGAAACTAAACAAATGGAAAAAAAGGCAAACCTAATGTGAGCAGAATATGAAAGAAAAGGAGCCATGGCAAGGCAGATTAGTGTAAGACATTTCTTCCAAAAATCTGCTATAAGCCCACATAGGGGTGACGACGTGTGGTTGCCGGCGACATGCATCTTCTCTTTTTTGCGTTGTATCATTATTTCTCACATTTTTATCTTTTCGCACACAATAATTTACTCAAACATCATATAGTCCGGGCGAAGGGTATGACAAATATTTTTGAGCATTTCCCTCTCACTATAGATGTTAGTGAAGAGGGCCTTAAATGGTAAAATGAGTGAAACCTCAATTCTCTCATCATAAGATTCTCTTCCCCCACTCATCTTCTCAAGCTAAAGCTAGGGTTGAGCAAGGCTCCCCTCTCTCCTCTCTCGGTCGAGCTTGGATCCCATTGCATCTTTCGTCATTGGGAAAACTAGATCAAGGGACGAGATGATCTTCTTCGAGACTTCTCTCTCTTAAAACCTCATACTCTCTCGCAATCCGAGCCCGTAACAAAATCATCTCTATTATAGACTTGAGTTATTATTTATGTTGATCCTTTGAGACTGGGTATTATGATAGTGTTTGATTTCCGCGGTCATTAAAGCCCCGACACTCTCCTATATATATATGAGGGCAAAGGGGAGGAATTGGAGGACCTTGATTGTTGATTATCAAAATCATGCGAGCTTTCTAATTTCCCATAGTACTACCCACTCATCTAATCCCTCTCTCTCTCCTGATCCCCCTTTTTCTCTCTCTCTTCCTTTAGCCTTTATATCAAACCATTCTCTATCTCTACCACATATATAAGGCCATGTTTGGCACCACAAATTTACAGTGGCAAATTCAACGAGACATTGCAGCAGGTGCCTTGTGTAACGACCCACAGATTGTAACACCCTGTTTCTCAAGGCTGACACCTAATTTGGACCTATAGCAATGAGTAGTAGCTGGTTAAGGCTGTAAGAATTAAGCAGGAAGCCTTCCAGGTCTATATAACGCCTGGAAGGCTTCCTATATAACGCCTGACACGCGTTAGTGTGCGAGAACCGTGTATATCAAACCTGAAGAGGAGACGGAGATTACCCCCTAGACGAGGATGTGGGATCGGTTATTGTTCATGGTTGGGTCTGATCGGCGATTGTCAACTGTTGGGTCTAAACGACGATCAGAGATTGCTGACCGAGAGGCCGGCCTACGATCATCGACCGAGGTGAGCCTATCAGCGATCGTTGACTTGAAGAGCCGATCAGCAATCATTGAGGGGTCCAGAGACGACCGTTGAAGCGATTACCACGACATGCTGCGAGACCCCGACATGTTGCCAACGAAGCGATTACTATAATTGCTTATTGTACTTTGTACATCTTTTACGATGTGATTTAAGGTCATAAGGCCAAACAATTCTTTTATTCCAAAGATCACTAATAGGAAGGACAAAGTTGATTTTTCAAGGGTTGTAGTGTTGTAGGAGGAGAAAAGATTAAGTGATCCCCTGTATAATTCCTTTAAAGCAAAAAACTGACTCCAAAGATCACTAATAGGAAGGACAAAGTGTCTAAAGTCAAAATGGAATCTACTACATCAAAAAATCTCATCATCCCATAATCAATATTGTTGTTGTATGGTGACCGAGCGGTCTAACGGTCTGCCCCTGGCGGCTTGGAGACCGGGCGGTCTGGCGGTCTGCCCCTGGCGGCTTGGAGACAGGGCGGTCTGGCGGTTTCTCACCAGCGGTTTGCGAGGCGGTTGATGCTAATTGGTGACCGGGCGGTCTGGCGACTTGAAGACTGGGTCGAGTCACCTTCTCTTCATTGTAGTTGCAGTGCGGTTAGTGTAACCGCGTGGCTTGTGCGGCTTGTATAGATATTTGTTTCTGTAATTATTAGTCTCACATTACTTATTTGTAATCTCTCTTCTGTTCTCCATTCTATAAAATAGAGCCTATACCTTTGTAATACACACAATTTTTGGATAATAAAATTCTTTTTGTCCAAATTTTCGGTCTACTTTTTCTTGTTCGCACATGGTATCAGAGGACTCGATCTTTTCCACCTGATTCAGTGATCTTCCTCTGTCCGCGCGACTTGTATTACAAAGGTATAGCCTCCTCTTCTAGCAGCGACCTGTTTAACTATCCACGACCTGTTCTTAGTCGCTGCGCCCTGTTATTCTCGCAACGACCTGTTTCTAGTCGCTGCGACCTCACCTTCTCGCCGCGACCTGTATTACAAAGGTATAGCCTCCTCTTCTAGCCGCGACCTGTATTACAAAGGTATAGCCTCCTCTTCTAGCCGCGACCTGTTTAACTATCCACGACCTGTTCTTAGTCACTGCGCCCTGTTATTCTCGCCACAACCTGTTTCTAGTCGCTGCGACCTCACCTTCTCGCCGCGACTTGTTGTTCCCGCTGTTTTCTACTCTCTTCTATGGCTCCCTCCGATACCTCTACCACTACTACCCCTGTCGCCCCTCCTCCTCCTACTCATCCTACTCCTTCGGGCAACCTTGGCACCGTTTCCAAACTCGTCGGTCCCAACTACCCGGACTGGAGTGTCTCCTTCACCTTTCTTCTCCGCTTACAACGCAAACGCCATCATCTCACCGACGACCCTCCTCCTCAAGACTCCGCTCTCTTTGATGATTGGGACGCTAGCGACGCTCTTGTTCGCACTTGGCTGGCTAACAGCCTTTCTGATGAGTGTCTCTCCATCATCCGTCATGATGAAACGGTCAAGGCTGATTGGCTTCACTTGCCGCTCTCTAATCAAAGGGGGCTCAGACGTCTCACATTTATACTCTCTATGCGGACCTTTTTGTCCGTTCCTCCATGTCTCTTGTTGCCGCCTATCAACAAGTTCAGGCTCTTGTAGTCGAAATTCTTCAAAACCGTCCTTTCTCTGCCGATCTTGCCGAGCAACACAAGCACTTCCAGGAGGTTCTGGTGGTGTGTTATCTTCTGCGCCTTCCTGAGTCTTATGACATGATCCGTCAACAGATCCTTGGTGAGGCGGATTCTCCAACCTTAGATGTCACTGCTGCCCGCATCGCCGCGGTTACCTCTTTGCTCCAATGTCCGTTGTTATCCTCCCCTCCTCAACCGAACAACTATGCTCACCAGACTCAACGGAGTGGCTCTGATGGCCGCAACCACCAATCCGGCGAGCGCGGTCCTTCTCGTTTCCTCTGCTCTCACTGTGGCCGCACCGGCCATACGATTGATCGCTGCTGGAAGAAGCATCCTCATCTTCGACCCACTGGGGACGCTTCCCCCTCTTTGAAGTAGTCCGCCTCGGTGGTCACGTCTTCAGGTAGTGCCCGCGTCGTTACTCAAGGTAAATGACTGATCGACACTGGTGCTACCAATCATATGACTGGCAATACTTAGTGTTTTTCTTTCCTAGAAACACATGATCGGTTGCCCCCGATCTTTATTGTGGACGGCTCTCCCTCACCGGTAAATGGAATAGGAGTGGTTCAAGTCACTCCGTCTCTTCGCTTGGCGGATACCCTCTACGTGCACAAGTTCTCTTGCAATTTATTATCTGTTACTTCTCTGTGCAAGCAACTACAGTATTCCGTCACATTCACTCTCACTTCTTGTTCTTTTCAGGATCCGGGCTACCAACGAACGATTGCTACTGGGACTGAGAGTGACGGCCTCTACTTCCTCGACAACGTCTATGCGTTGTCCGCCTTCCCCTTCTCTTCTACTGATCTTCTCCAGTGGCACCTTCGTCTTAGTCATGCTCTTCCACGACCTCTTTGTCAGCTTCTGCCCCACCTTCCTCCGCAGAGTCCTCCTCTCAACTGTGACGCATGTCAGCTTGACAAGCACCACCGCTCTCCTTCCCACTGAAGCAAGGTCGTGGATCTTCCCGTCCTCTTGATCTAGTTCACTCTGATATCTGGGGTCCTGCTCCTACCCTCACCATAGGTCGGGGTACTTCATATTTTGTAACTTTTATTGACAATTTCTCCCGCTGTACGTGTGTATATTTCTTAAAAGATCGCTCTGAATTATTCACTGTATGAACATCTTTTTATTTTATGATTAAGAATCAATTTGATGTCTCTGTTAAAATCTTTCTCTCTGATAATGCAAAAGAATATCTTAGTCAAATTTTTTCTTCTTTCTGTATGTAAAATGATATTGTTCATCAAAATAGTTGTGTTTATACCTCACAGCAAAATGAAGTGGCAGAACGCAAAAACCGTCACCTCATCGATGTCGCGCGCACTCTAATGACACAAATGCAGGTTCTTCGCTCTTATTGGGGTTATGCTGTTCTCATCTCCTACTATCTCATCAATCGCATTCCCTCTACGGTTATCCACGGTAATACCCCATTCTCCATTCTCTAACCGGGCAAGGATCTGTTTCCTCTCCCTTTACGTGTCTTTGGGTGCACGGTCTCTGTGCACTCTCCCTCAACTACCCATGATAAACTCTCTCCACGGGCCACCAAATTTGTCTTTTTGGGTTACTCTACTACTCAGAAAGGTTATTGTTGTTTTGACCTTGTTGCTCGCAAGCAGTTCGTCTCTGCGGACGTAACCTTTTTAAAAAATGCATCATACTTCTCTCACGACTCCTCTTCTCTTCCTGATGTTTCTGCTTCTCCTACCGTCCCCTCTGTCCCATCTACACCTGCCGAGATTTCTCCTCCTCCACCGTGTCCACCATCTCCTCCACCGTATCCACCTACCGAGATATCTTCCTCTTCTCCGAAGCCATCTCTCTCCTCCCGGGCCGGCTCTCTCCGTCACGGATGCCCCGGAAACTGAGGAACACACCGACCTGGATCTTCCCATTGCTCTTCGCAAAGGGGTGCGGACATGTACCCAGCACTCGTTAGCTGCTGTTATTTCCTATGATCGTCTTACTTCTTCTTGCAGGACTTTTGCATTGGCGATCTCTGACACTGCCACTCCCAGCACCTACCAGGAAGTCTTTGCTATTCCTCATTGGTACCTGGACACTTGTTCCTCCTCCGTTGGGCACCGATGTTGTTGGCTGTCGGTGGGTTTTTGTTGTGAAGTTCAGTACAGACGGCAGTGTGGATCGTTACAAGGCACGTCTTGTCGCCAAAGACTTCACACAGACTTATGGTATTGATTATTTTGACACATTCTCTCTCATTGTTCATCTCAGCACTATTCGGGTTCTCCTCTATGTGGTCGTCAACAGAGATTGATCAATTTCTCAACTGAATGTCAAAAATGCTTTTCACAACGGTGATCTTCCGGAAGATGTCTACATTGAGCATGTTTTTATTGTCGTTGTAGAAAGAGCCAAAAAATTGTGTATATTAATTGAGTATCTAAATACAAGGAGAGAATACAAATATATAGGAGAGAGAGAGTAAGAACAAATCCTATACAAGATGTGGGACTAAAAGAGAAGCATAAATGGGCCAAAATACATGGGTCCAATACATGGGTTATTCTAACACTCCCCCGCAAGCTGGAGCGTACAAATCGTATGCGCCAAGCTTGGACAAGCATTGATAGAAGGATGCCTTGGGAAGAGCCTTTATGAGGACATCCGCAACTTGTTCCGTCCCTGGAACATGCTGTAGATCGAGCTTCTTCATTTGAACTTTCTCTCGAACGAAGTGACAATCGACTTCAATGTGCTTCGTTCTTTCGTGGAAGACTGGATTCTTGGCGATATGTATAGCCGCTTGGCTATCACAAAGAAAGAGAGCTGGAGAAGGTAATATCACACCCAGATCAGTGAGGAGACTTTCAAGCCACGTTAGTTCTGATACAACAGATGTCATTGCTCGGTATTCTGCCTCAGCTGATGAGCGAGCAACGACCGCTTGTTTCTTGCTTCTCCCTGTAACTAAATGGCCTCCAAAGTATGTGCAGAAACCACTAGTAGACCGCCGGTCATCAAGAGAGCCCGCATAATCCGCATCAGAGTATGTCACTAAGGTTGGAGCAGCTGAGGAAGTCCGGTACACAAGTCCTTAACCCGGGGCTGATTTTAAGTACCTCAGAATGCGTTCAACAGCCAGAAGATGAGACTTACGAGGAGAGTGCATGTATCGACTGACAAGACCAACAGCAAAGGAAATATCTGGTCTGGTAACAGTGAGATAGATCAACTTTCAAACAAGCCTCCGATAGTATTCAGGGTTCTGGAGAAGTAGATCCGAGTCAGACGTCTGAGCACATAACTTGTGGTTTACATCCATGGGGCTATCACTTGGCTTACACCCTAAGAGACCAGCATCATGAAGAAGATCAATACAGTACTTTCGTTGAGATAGAACAAGTCCGTCCGGTCTCCTGGCAACCTCAAGACCCAGAAAGTATCGCAGAGTTCCCAGGTCCTTTGTCTGGAAAACCGAGTTCAGATGCACTTTGACGGCATGTATCCCTTGTAAGTCATCTCCTGTGATGATGATGTCGTCAACATATACTAACAGAAGGACCATCCCTGATGGTCGGTGATGAGTGAACAGTGAGAAGTCAGCCGAGCTTCGAGTAAAGCTGACATCACGAAGGAGCAGGAGGATCTGGAGGAGGGGAGACCCGGAGAAACATGGAGTAAACATCCGAGAACGATGGTGTGGTGGGAGCAGCCAGGACTTGAGCACGAAGACTCTGAAGATGAGAAGGAAGGCGGGCCATGATGATGGCAATGCAAGCAGCTTCCTTCTGAGCCCGCTGAGTAGCATGATCAGTGGTGGGCGGCTGGTGCTGGATCCAGGCTTCAGCAAGAGTTTTAGCCCGAGCGACAAACGAGGTCATATCCGAGGCGCCGCCAGTGTCGAGAGTGAAGAGGTCAGTGAGGATGTCATAAAGATGCTGGAGGCTATCGCGGCCAGAGTATAAGGAATGTAGCTCATCCCACATAGCCTTGGCAGTGTCGTGGTACATAGCCATTTGATAAGGCTCACCATCCAAGGAGTTCAGAATCCAAGTCTGAACTCGACCGTCATTGCGGAGCCAATCATCAGTAAGGGGGGAAGGAGGTGCCTGAGTAAGGTGTGGCAGAAGCCCCTTATCCTGGAGAACCCGCCGAACAGAATGAACCCATGGAATAAAGTTCTTCTTGTCAGAGAGAGAGATGGTAGTTATCCGGAGCTCGTCACGGAGTTCGGCAGAATAGGCATGGCGGTCTGGTAGACAGGCCAGATGGTCAGGGAGCGGGCTGGCCGCTGAGCTGGGAGAAGTTCCAGAGGAAGTCATAGAGACTGCGGCCAAGAGAGCGGGAAAAGGGAAAGAACAAGACCGCACGGACACACTGGCACCAGCGATTAGTTAGATCGCGACCTCGATGCGGAAAGAAGGAGAGGTCGCACGGTCTAGGTGAACACAGTAGCGATTAAGGAGGGGAAGAGGCCGCAACGGATAGGAGAAATCCGGAAGGAAGGCCGGCGCGACCAAAGCAGAGACCACCCGATCAAGGGTGAAAAAACACAATCGGCTGGAAGAGGCCGCGACCAAAGGCGGAGCGACCAGGGGAACAGGTCGCAGCGGGCAGAGACAAGGCGCGCCGGGCACAAAGAAGTCGCAACGGGCAGAAATAAGGCTCAGCAGGCAGAAACGGAGCGACCAGGAGAGGCGCAGGAGACCGCGACCAAGATGCAGACGAGAAGGAGGCAGCCTGCACGGTCAGGCAGATCCTAGCAGCGAACAGAGAAACCGCAAGGAGAGACAGGCGGATAGAGAAAGACAGAGGTCGGCAAGCCGCAGGCAAGGCAATCCGCGAACAAGCCGCAGAGCAAACTGGCAAGCCGGAAACAAGTCACAGAGCAAATTGGCGGACTGGCGACAGGTCGCAGCGAGTAGAGAGGCCGCAGCGGACAGAGAAGCGGGTGGTCCCACGAATTAGGAAGGTGGAAGGGCTATAAAAGGGAGGGGGGATTGGTAAGGTGGATCCACGGAAAGAAGGAGCAAAGGGATGGGGCAGAAAGCGGACTGGGAGAGAGTAAGCCGCAGGGGAAGGCGGATAGAAAGGAACAGACCGCGAAAGACAGGCCGCTGGAGGCAGGCCGCGAGAGAGAGATTACCAAGCGTGGTCAGAAGTCGGTAGACCACGAGGATCAGAACCTGGCTCTGATACCATGTAGAAAGAGTCAAAAACTTGTGTATATTAATTGAGTATCTAAATACAAGGAGAGAACACAAATATATAGGAGAGAGTGAGTGAGAACAAATCTTATACAAGATGTGGGACTAAAAGAGGAGAAGCATAAATGGGTCAAAATATATGGGCCCAATACATGGGTTATTCTAACAGCCGTCAACCGGATCATACCAAGAAAACATGTCCAAAACTTCTGAATAAGGAAATCAACTCTCGTGGACAACCTCCTGCTTGCTGAATCATTAGCTTCGGCAGCTTCTGCACCGGCACCTGTACCAGCACCTGCTCCAAATCCTCCTCCAGAAATTCCTGAAGAACGTCTAAACCCGCCGCGAGCGTTCAACTTAGAACAGTATCACAAAAAATAAATGTAGTTTCCTTAATGTGAATATTGTAAATATTTTTTTTTGATGAATAAAGTGACCTTTATCTTTTCGAGGACGAAAAGTTCTTTTTAGGAAGGAAGGATTGTAACACCTTAATATTTCACGCACTCACTTTGATTTATTTCCTCGATGATGAAAAAAAAGCACTTATGTTTTATTTGATTTAATTTATTTTTTGCTTTTTATTTCTTTAATACATTTTTCTTAGTTTTTGCAAGTGGTAATAGCCATTTTTGGGCTTGCTGCCTTTGATGTGGGTTGATTAAATTAGATGTGGGCTGACTTGTATAAATGGGTTGAATGCAGCGAGCTGTTGGATATTTAGTGCTGGCTGTTTGTTAAGTGTTGGCTGCTTTGTATATGTGCTGGCTATGTTGTGGTGTTGGTTGGGTATGACTTTGGGATCGGTTGGGTAACACCTGGAGCGGTGCTTGGCGTGAACTTGTCGCTGGCCGCTTATTTCACTTCTATAAAATCGAGCCCAGGCCCTTCTCCCGCACTGTTTTTCCCATTGTCTTTCTGCTTCTGCGATTTCCCGTTGTCTTCTTCTTCTGGCTACTCTACTTCGACAGAGAACTGCTTCTTCTCCTCCTTCTACTTCATCTTCTTCTTTCTCTGTGCCTCTAATCGACGGAGCTAAGTCGACCTTCATGTGCCGTCGCTGTCGTGCTTTCGTGTCGACGATACCGCCACAGCTACTGTGCTGATTTCGCCTCTACTTTGCTGCACTCGACCTGTTGTCGCTTAGGGCTCCTCCTGCTGCTTATGTTCTTCTTCTACTGTTGTACCTGAGCTGCTATTTAGGGCTTGCTACTGCCCTGCTACTGTTGCTCCTGGTTGTTGCGCCCGAGCTCCATGTCTACTTGTACAGTGCCCTTCTCCTCTTCCTCTTGCTGTAAGGAATTTTTTTCACCTTTTCCCTTGGCTGGTTTGGTTTATTTCCTCCTTACTTGGCTAAATTGCTCTACTTAGACTATTTTTGAGTATTGGGGGTACAAATCTCTGAAATTATGCGATTTTCTTAAATTAAAATGCTGATTTTTGTGGGAGGGATTGATTTGTACTGATTAACTAATGCTTTTAGTTAATTTTATTGGTTAGTCAATTTGAAAATTTTTGTTTTACTTTTGGGCTGATTTTGCAAAGTTATTTTGAGATATTTTCGAGCCAGCTTGGCTATTTTTGTGTCGTTTGGTCGGCTAAGATTAAGATTTACAGTCTCGGTTGAAGACTGTTTTGGGTGGATACTTTTTAGACATTTGACATTTCTTTTACTTTCCGGGATTTTAAACGTATTTTTGGTAAACATTACGGCTACGAATATCAAGTGACGCAACCCAATAAAACATGTGTTTAATTTCAGTGATTTTCGAGGCTCAAAAATAAGAGTATGACGTCACAAGATAACCATGGTGACAATGCAAATAAGAGTAGGGATAAAGGCAAGGCCGTGGTGAGTTTCTTATTTCTTGATTAGTTTACTCAATTATTTTTTTCTATTTTCTGCTTTATTTTATAAAATAAACAAATGTCTGTACATATGAGTTTAACTCATTAAGATATCGTTATAGAATAAAATGTGGGCGAGGGAAAAACATAAAAGCGATATATATTTTTTCTGAGATGATTACTTTTATTAAAAACTCTCGTTTTCACGACAAGATAAAATTTCTTAAAACTCTGCATGGGGAAATGTGATGTCTTTGAATCCGATAATGTAGAGGCATCTACTGATGGATTCACCAGTAGGGGTGAGCCTACAAATTACACCCTTCGGAGGTGGGGCCCAATTTAAGTTTGCATTAACAGAGCATTTCCTATTTTATGTAACTAAAAATAAGGGGTAAAATCAAGATTCAGTTTAGAGAATGAAATTAATGATTATTGTACTGTATGCATATTAATAATATTCTCATTATTTGCATGTACAACACTTCACGAAATATTTATCTCACATAGTCATAATGTTTATAACTAACTTATTGTGGACCCATTTTTTTAGGCAACAGAAGCATCTCTCAGTGCTCCTAAGAGGATTCCTCCAGAAGAACTAGCGAAAGTATGACTAAAGATCTTCATAGGTATTGGAGAGGTTCAACAAAAGCATATGAACTCTTGTAGAGATCCGTATTGTGATTTTTGTATTGAGTACAAGTGATACTCCCTTTATTTTCTGTTATCAAATGTTGTAATCATAAATAAAGAAATAAAATACTAGTGTTGATGTTCTTTGTATTGTGGTATTCAATGTTGCGACTCTTTTATTGAAATGCTGTTTAATTCTTGAAATCATTTGGGAAGCTCGGGAATTTGGGTCTTCACAGAAGAACCCTGGGTGGGTGACTTGGGAGGGTTTCTGGTAGGTAACATATGCGAAAATGAAGCCTAAGATGTTCGTCGGAAGAGAGCAAAGGAGAATCATGACTCGGGTTGCTCACTGGAAGGCAACTGGGAATTTGACAAAGATGGTGTTGCTAGAAAAGTATTGGATGGAGTCGCAACAAGGTGTAGATGGGCTGGGTGGGATTCTGTACTGTTTAGGCTTAGGGAAAAAGGAGGTTTGATGTGGGAGGCTGTTGTTAGGCTTTCAAGATATGGGACGGTTTTTGCATGAGTGGTCAGAAGGGATAGAGGATGGGGAGAAGGGGGAGACAGTAAGGAGGAAACAAAGGGAATACAGGAGTCCGCAACTACGAATTCGCGGAGTCGACACTACAAGAATTTCGCTGAATTCTAGGAAGAACTCTCCAAAAATCTACGATATGCGTCAAACTAGCCCCTCGTTATTTATAATGAAATATGTTTAGGGAAATTATCTTGGATGACTATAATAGAAGCTCACTATCATTGAACCCAAAATTGTATATTAAACACAAAAATAAGATATAAATATTGAGACAAGATCGATTCAAACTCTTGAGGGCAGGTTCCTCTAAGAGCCTTCTCTCCAAGAGAGACTAAGACAAAACAAGATCTCAAAATAAAGGACTTTACACACTAAGGGCTTCTTATATAGGTGGATACTTGCTACAAGACAAACACACTAAAGGAAAAACAACACAAATGCAATACAATATTATTATAAAGGTAAACATGTCATTGAGAGACCCTTGCGAGATGAGGTTGATTGTCTGAGTACATGCGGGTGCCATGTACGCAATACGTATATGTATCGACTATGATTGGTCGTGAATGATAGTTGTCTGATCGTTCTAATAAAACACTATAAATAAAACCAATACAAAAAATATTGAAACATCACTCTGAACACGACTGTGGACTCCATTCGTCCATTAGTTATGGCAAGTGACCAATCGGTCTAAAACATGCCTCCAAACTTGTGTTTCAATGCCTTATCGATACACATCAATTGTTGTCAAATTTTTTAAGTATTACGTGAATCCTTCAGAAGGAAGAAATTCAAAACACAGTCCGACGAGTTGCATAGGCCCAAGCTAGTAAGGCCATGTGGCACGTAGATTTTGCAGAGTAAGGTTGCTCAATTGGCGAGAGCAAAAGCTTAACCGTCGAGAGTTTTACTACAAGAATCGTGTTGCTTTAATACCATGTAGACGTGTGTAACAAGAAGCACAATAATTTTATTACTTCACATTAACTTGAAAAATACAAGTATTTGTACAAGTATATATAGGAGAGGGGAGAGAGATTTTAATTTCAAACTGAAGTGCGAGACTAATCTATACACGAGAGGGATCTCCTAAAAAGCCAAGAGAGTGGGCTATTACATTGGGCTTATACATAGTTATTCTATATTAAGTAATTCTACAACAAAATCCAACAAAGCCAAACTCCCGGTAGATTTATTTGGCCATATAATCATACATCCACTAATATATAATTAAAACAAAGAACCAAATACCAACCGTAATGTTATACTTGTGATAAAGATCAAGGGCCGTCAAAAAGTAGTTGTATTCATCTTTTATAACAGGATATGCACATGTGCCATGTTTTTCTGCAAAGAAAGAACAATGGAAAAAATAAATCCTGAATATAGAAAGTTTAGAGGCATGTTTGAATATTGCTTTTGGAATTATCCAAAGCACAAAGTTTAGTAAACAGGCCAACGTAAGCCTTATGTACCACTTCTTTTTCTCCCTGTTTCACTTTTACTAAACACATCTGTAATTGAATATGGTTATCTATGTAGAACAAGGTAAACAAAAGAATTTCATCCAACAAACATGAATTCATGCACTGCCAGTAATGCCTATGACTGCCAATCCAGGAGACCGGCAAACAAAAGTTGATGATATCAATCAATAGAGAATTTATGTGAAAGGAAGCATTTTGGCTTTGTTGAGAATATAATCCCACATCGAAAAATTTACACAACCTTATGCACTTAATATAGATCATGAGTCTCTCCACCTATAATTATTTGGCTTAAAGTTGGATGCTTAGGTTCTTATATGGTTTCAAAGTTGGTTGACCTACATCCCTCTTCCTAGTCCCCTTGCCAACGTATTTCGTCATGCACTGGATTTCACCGTGACCTGACGTGACAGTACACCCATCACTGACTGTCTCCATGAAAATATTTAGCCAAATATAAAGCTTAATAGAAATTGAGAGAATGACATGTATTTCAAGAAAAAAAACAAGCAAATTAAATATACCTTTAAGAAAATTGTAAAAGACGTAATAAAGTAGGGGTAAAATTAGAAAGGTGAATATTTCACTTGTTTTCACTTATATATATATATATGTGTGTGTGTGTGTGTGTGTGTGTGTGTGTGTGTGTGTGTGTGTGCACCTGTGTGCGTGTATGTATATGTGTGTGTGTGTGTATGTATATGTGTGTGTGTGTACATTCTTGGGCATCTACACTTTGTACAAATTGGTTTCAAATTGGATGCTTGGGTTCCAAATGGTTTTAGATTTTCCTCCATGAGTTCTATGTGGAAAAGGACCAGTACATATAGAATTTGAGTGCTAAGACAATTACTCTTCAGGTAGGAATATTTAACCTCTGATTTGTTTCAATATACTACAAGCATATCAAGTTAGATAAGTTAAGAAAGTTACCCCACTGCACATCCAGCAAATAAACACCAGACGACAACCAAAAAAAGTTTGTCAGACTCAAGTTAGGAAATGGAGAAATTTAATTTAACCTACTGTATAATGCATTAATACCTCATGGGCCCAGAACAACCCTTTGTCACCATGGCAACCAGATGGAGAACCACAACTTAAAGAGGGCCAATATTTCTGAAGTTCTGGCATGAGAGATGAGATCTGATAAAAGAACATAAATAAGGGATGAATACTCTAATTAAAGAAATTTAGGTGATAAACAAACACAGGAATCACCTTTTTAATACTAAAATCGGATTTTCTACAGCATGATGGATACTTCCCATCATTATAATCTGTCCAAAGCCCATCTGTTTAAAGATAAACACAAAATAAGATTTTTATAGTTATAACTTGAAAAACTAGAGAACATGTTTTATAAAATTTAATTTTCTATTTCAAGGATTTTCCTTAAAAAACTGTGGCTAGATAACAAATTAAAGAGACGGACATTTTATACAACAGCAAATCAGAAGCTATCACAAAATGATCTTATAGGATTTAAATGAATTTTTTTATGATCATCAAGAAAATTATTTTTATTGGATAGGATCGTCTGTCAAGGACACGAGAATATGCAAGGACATTAACATGAATGATCATGTTTATTGTCGAAGAACTATAAATAGGCCCATGTAAAAACCCTCTTTCTTGGCCCATTATGTGATTTTTCTCTTGTATAGATTAGTCTCACGTCTTAGTTTGGAGTTGAGTTTTCACTCCTCTATCGTATAAATATGTGTACAAATACTTATATTGTAAGTGCATGTATCAACATGACAACAACACTCGAGCATTTATCCCACTATAGTGGGGTCAGCTATATAGATCCTTTGACGCTATTGTGCCCTATATGGCTATATTTAGTCATAATCTCACTAATGCCAACTGCCTAAGTACATCATGTTTTCTTTATAGTTTCAGTCCAAGTCTTTATTGGTCTACCCCTCCCCCGTTTAACATATCTAGTGATTAAATTCTCACAATGCCTAACAGGTTCCTCTAATGGTCTCCATTGTACGTGTCTGAACCATCTTAGTCGAGCTTCTCACATCTTCTCGGCAATTGGCGTCATTACTGTCTTATCCATGATACATTCATTCCTAATTTTATCTAGTCTCGTGTGTCCACACATCCACCTAAACATTCTCATATCCACAACTTCCATTTTTTGCTCATGTATTCACTGCCCAACACTCAGAACCATAGAGCATCACTGGTCTAATTGTAGTACGGTAAAACTTGCCTGTAAGTGCATGTATAACAACAACAACACTTAAGCCTTAATCCAACCATAGTGGGGTCGGCTATAGTGGGGTCGGATATACGAATTTGGAGGATCAAAAATGCTTATGAGAACAGAGCGTGGTGATATCTATTTAGGCAATTGTTTGTTGTTTTGTTATGTAGCGATCTATTATGTTTTTTATTTATTTATCCATTTTAGGCATCAACCATCATACACAATTTTATTCTAGAACATGACGTTATTTGTGTTACACTGTTTTACTCAGGTATTTATGATATGTTATGTGCTTTACATTTGCAATCGCTGGATGGGAAGGATTACCTCATGATAGTTGCATATTTGCACGCACATTGACAGAAGATAGACTATATTTTTCGCATCCCTCTCAAGATAAATTGTTGAATAAATGATCATATATGCTATAATCATTCACTACCATATTAATATGTTTAACATATCAATTAATTACAAGTATGTTGGATATCTATTAAAGACGGACTATTCAAATCCATATCCAGTAACAAGATATCATTTGGTAGATTCTGCAAGCGGGAGTCGTACCGTCCAAGGCAGACGTGAGCATTTTAATAATGCACATTCATCTCTTCGAAGTGTAATAGAGCGGGTGTTTGGTGTTTGGAAGAAAAAGTGACACATTCTTCAAAAAATGTTACAATACAACTCAAGAAACGACGTTCAGTTGTGCTAGCGACCATGACATTGCATAACTTCAATCGTAGAAAATCATCTCGACGGGACCCAGAATTTAATGCTTGTGATGATAACTCATTCATACCCATAGAGGATGATGACACTATAATAGGGGATGATATTGAAATTCATATGTTTGATGTTGGGGGCGATGAGCATATGTCTACAGTACGAGATCGTATTGTTGAAGAATTATACAACGTCCGTAGATAAAATTTTCAGGCTTCTTTTTTGCAAACACTAGAAGTTATCATATTGAAAGTTCGATTAATATTGATTTTTTTAATCGCACAGGTGAACGAAAATGAATGGAAAAGGCAATGCACTGCAAATATTAACATTTATTTTTTTAGTGAACAATGTAAAGCATTTCAGTTTTATTATATGTTTAATTTTTCCTATGAACAATATACATTTCAATGTTTTTGTTTAAAAAATGGCTTTCAAAAAATTGTTTTTCCAAGTAGCTTAATTGAAAAAACTCTATTCGATTAGCATTTATGCATAGACTATCCAAACGGTATACAACTTTTTCATTACTGCCTCTAAAACAGCTCTATTCAATCAGATATATTCGATCAACAACATTTTCATTGGCAATAGCTGAGCCAAACAGAGCTTTCATTAATAGCCCGCATGCCTGACACAGTCTCTCCACTTATTTGCTCTCTCCCTCTCTCCACTTCTTTTCTCCCTCTCCACTTCTTTTCTCCCTCTCCCTCTCTCTTCTCAGTAATAACTTCCTGTTTTCTCTCTCCTAGGCACTGTTCACTCAACTTCTCTTTACAATATAAGTGTATATATATATATATATATATATATATATATATATATATATATATATATATGTAATAGTTGTATTTTATTCAGTTTTTCTACAATTAAGAAGACTAAAACAATGAAATGCATTTACATTATAATACATATATAGCACCGTGGATGATGTCAAATCTCATCTTACTGATGCACAGAAAAAGAACTTATACTTACGAATTGTGAACTCAGTCAACGGATTTGATCTGCAAATAAAATGGAACAATCAGAACGTTTATCCAATGTAAGGAAAATAAATAACAACAAAGCTCGGAGATTAGAAGTTGAGGTGCCAGAAAAATATTTTGGTCTGAAGTGCAAATAAACAAAAGTGGACGAGCTAAGAAAAGAGTGATCATGGAAGAAGCATCTCAAGTAAATCATCTATGAATGAGAAAAAAACTAAATTAATGTAAAATAGGGGCTCAAACAAGAAGAACAAACCATTTGGGGAAAAAAATCTCAGGAACAACTTATTGTATAATATTGACTTTATACAAATATTGAAAATTGAAAGGTGTTAGAAAAGACCCATGTTTAGGCCCATGTATAGGCCTATTTAGTGTAGATTCTACTAGTCTTGTATTAGTCTCACACCATGTAAATGGGACTCATCTCTCTCTTCTCCCTATATATATGTACTCATACATTGTTTTTATACATTGAAGAAGTATATACAAGATTTCAGTATTTTCTCTACATGGTATCAGAGGGAGGTTCCTCTTGGGCGGTCTCTGATTTTTTAACCGCCTCCCCTTGGGCTGTCTCTTCCTTCCTTCCCGCAGACTCGGCGAGCCCCCTCTTTGGCGGATAGTAATTGAGTACCCGCACGACACCCCTTGCGGTTTAGTGTCCGCACCTCTCTGCAGTCACTGCTACTTCTCTCGTGCGGTTTACTCCTAACCACAAGTTTCTCTGTTGCTGGTTCTCGTGGAACCACCCTTCTCCCCTCCTTCTCCTCTTCTCCTTTAATAATCTCTCTAGTCTACTCCGTGGGACCCACCTCCCCTCTTACCGCACGGCTTTCTACTCTAGTTGTTGAGGACCCTCCGGCCTCCCCGCGACCTTCTGCCTCCCTCTTTGGCGGGTTGCTTGTAGCGCGATCTGCTTGTGCCGACTTAATCTTGTCGTACGCCATGTCCCGTGTTTTCTTCTTCTCGACGTGTTCGCATGGTTTGATCTTATCGCGCGACCTGCTGCTTATCTCTTTAGCATGGACTTCTAGTGTTTGCTGCGGACTCCTGTCCTCCTGCTGACTTCCTTAGTCGTCGCGATCTTCTCTTTTAACCGCGTGGTATTCCTTAGCCGGGCGGGCGGACGGTCTTATTTTTTTAATCGCGCGGTCTTCTAGTGTCCTCCGCGGACTCCTGACTCCTGCTGACTTCCTTAGCCGACGCGGTCTTCTCTTTTAACCGCGTGGTCTTTCTTAGCCGCGCGGTCTTCTCTTTTAACCGCGTGGTCTTAGCAGTTTGATCTTCCCGACCGATTTTTCTCATCCGTGGTTTGTTTTTCTTGCCGCGTTCTCCTCTTTCTGGTTGTACAATGACCTTCCCTTCTTGTCGCGGTCTCCTCTACCGAGCTCTTTGCTTGTCTGTTGCTCCTTGGCGACTGCGCATTGCGTCTAGCCGTTGTCCACTGTATTTGCTCTAATCGCCTTCTAGCCGCCATACCGTCTCTCCATGGGCTCCTCGATTGACTCTACCGAGCACCCTATTTCTTCTCCCGCAGCCCGCCTGGTTCCTACTCCTGAACCGCGTGATGAGTTCAGGATCACCCCAATCTCACTTACCGGGAAGAAAAATTTTGTTGAATGGGTGCACTCTGTACGTCGAGTACTTCAGTCCAAGGGAATTCTGCATCATATCTCTCGGGATCCTCCTTCAGCACCTACTGACGACTGGCTGCGTAACGACGGTCCTGTTAGACCTGGCTTCTCAACTCCATTGATGGCAAACCTTACTGTATGACCATATATCACGAGACAGCTAAGGCAATATGGGATGAGCTTCATTCCCTTTATTCCGGCAAGGACAGTCTCCAACACTTATATGACATCAAAAGGAAGCAGTCGGTATTTCCATGATAATGACTCATGTCCTGCCTCATCTTCAGAGTTTTCGGGCTCAGATCCTATCGTTTGCTGTGACTCCCTTATTCTTTGATGTGTGCTCCATGCTGCTGAGGGTTTCACCACCTCCTGACACTACCAGCACACCCTCACCGGCCCTTCTCCAACACTCTTCTGTGCCTTTACTACCACTCTCTCCCCTGCTCGTGGAGGACGTTCCGGCTCTCGGGGAAGGGGCCGAGGTGGGCGTCCGCGGCCCAAGTGTACTTTTTGCGGTAAGGATGGACACCTTGAGGCGACCTGTTACCGCAAACATGATCTTCCACCTCGTCTGACTGCTTCTGTTGTTGCTCACAGTCCCTCTGCCACTCGTGCTGATCTTGAAGAAGTCCGCCTCCAGCTCCAACAACTTCACGGGATGCTTAGACACCCGCTTGCCTCTGTTGCCTCCATCTTCAATGAAGGTATTGCTTGTCTCTCCACTAGTCCGTGTTGGATAGTAGATTCAGGTGCTACTCACCATATCACCTCGCTGAAGCCCCATCAATACTTGACTTCCCACATCCAAAGTGTATCACAGTAGCCAATGAAGACACTGTCCCTGTCTCCGGCTCTGCTGATATCCCTCTCACTTCCTCTATCTCTCTCTGCTCGGCTTTTCATGTCTCGAGATTTCCGTTTAATTTATTATTTGTTAGTCGCCTCACTGCTGCTTTGAATTGTTGTCATATTCACCTCTTCTTCTTTCTGATGCAGGATCGACGGACACAGTGTATCATTGGTAAAGGACGACTGCAAAACGGGCTCTACCATCTTGATGATTCTCCTACCATCCTCTCCTTCGTTGATTGACATCAGCGTCTCGGACATGCTCCTCTTTCGGTCCTCAAGAAGGCTCTTCCCGATATTTCTCTTCCAGCTTTTACATGTGATTCATGTATCTTGGGAAAACATCATCGTTCTTCTTTTACTCCACATTGAAGTTGATTTCCACTTCATTCGGGAGAGTTCAAATGAAAAAGCTGGAATTAAAGCATGTTCCGGGGACTGACCAAGTTATTGATCTTCTCACCAAGGCCCTACCGAATACCCTATTTTATCAGTTCTTGTAAAAACTGGGTGCCTACGACTTGTATGCTCCAACTTGCGGGAGTGTTAGAAAAGACCCATGTTTAGGCCCATGCATAGGCCTATTTAGTGTAGATTCTACTAGTCTTGTATTAGTCCTACACCATGTAAATGAGACTCGTCTCTCTCTTCTTCCTATATATATGTACTCATACACTGTTTTTATCATTGAAAAAGTATATACAAGATTTCAGTATTTTCTTTACAAAAGGGAACACAGATACTAAAGTTTAATTCCTTGTGTACTTGAAGTACACCACAAAGCTGACCTAAAGAATTACAAGGAATCCCCTAGCTACAAAAATGTACCTTCAAATGTCCTAAATTTCCCTGCTCTATCTCTGTAGCATCTGAATGTTACCCATCTTCTCATGTTAAATTTCAGGGTCTGCCAGAGTTAATGTCGAGATCGCCGACGTCGATTAATGTTATCATGTGTTTTATCCCAATGGTAGTCAATTAATTAATAAAATCATTCTTATTTAATAGGGTATTTCACAATTTATTTAGAAGTATTTTAGGAGTTAGGAGAACGCTCTTTGATGAAATAATAAGCTTTTTAGTGTGAAATGGCATAATTCTTATTAGATAAACCTAGGTTTGGTACCTATTTTTTAGTTCAATCACTGTAAGCAGTAAAGTAAGCACACAAACGTCCCCGAGCCGTTTCATTTTCGCCTCTTCGTGTGCATGTGAGAGTGGAGAGAAAATTGTCGACCCCTCGTATTCCTCTTCCATCTTTTGTTGCCGAAGTACGATAAATGTTCATTTCCTGTGGTTCTGCTGTTTCTTCAACCCACAAGAGCATCTTTCGGCAAGTCCTATCAACATCTTTGATCGGGTAAACAACAGACTCTTCCTGAACTGCCAATCCCTTGTGTATTTTCATTGTAGGGGAAGAGAAACCATCCACTGAGAATCCTTCTCCTTTTCACTTCCTTCCCCACCTCCATCCAGCATTTAGGATGAGTTTATAATGGTTTTCTGCCAAACCCTAGAGGGAAGGGATGGTCCAAAGACTTTTGATGTTTTATCTATTGTTTCTATGTAAGGATTTTTGTTTAATTTCAGATTTTGATTAAGCATTGGTGCTGATAGGAGAAAGAATCTTGCGTGGAATTCATAATAGGACCACGCCTTGTGATGAATTATACCGCCCGTCATGTCAATGAACATCAAAACATCCAAAAAGAAATTTCCTTCCTCTTCGCTCAACATGTCACTTTTATAGATTCTTTTCCTAGATTGCACGAGCTTATGCATGAATCTGTTACGGGTTAGCTGTAGAACCTCGGTAGGATTGTCGGAGGATGGCTGGAGGTGGAGATGACGACGACAAGGGATACAGTGGAGTCGGAGTCACGGGTTCTAAGCGGGGTGTGCTGGGCGAGAGATAGAGAGCTACCACAATCTCATTAAGGGGGAAAATAGATTTGACTTCTTCATGCCCATTCCATACAACATATGTCTTTAAACAAGCTTACAACATACTAAAAGACAACAATAATGAAAACTCGTAACCTCTAACCACAAAAGACAACAACAAAGATAATAATAACTAACTAGGCATGTCGCTCGAAGGTTATAACAGAATCTAATTTTCATGAGAACCTTTAATGAATGTTAAGCGTCGAATATTTTATTATAAATCGACACATTGATTATTATATGAAAATTTACATATTGTAACATCATATATGATTAAAAGGATTGGTGTACCTAGACACATGGTTATCAAGATAGCGATCCGGATAGTAGGATCCTACGATTCAGATTTTGTAAATCGAACCAGATCTTAACTAGAATCTAAATCGGCACATCTACAACTGGGATCGCGATTCGGATCTGAGGATTTTTAGGAACGCGATCCTGACCCGATTCAACCGGTGGAGCGGGTATTTGGCTGACGACCTAGACGTTAAGATTCTAATCTGGATTCATTTTCTTTTACTTTCCTCAGTCCCGACTATGTTAATTAATTATTTCTTATTACAAGTCGTACAGAACTATCTAATAGGTTTGTACCACATATGGAGCGAGGGATCCTACAACAGAAGTACTGCAGGCTAGTACATGGAGATAAGACCAAGATTGTAAATATCGGATGTCGGCGACATATCGAATTGAGTTTTTAAATGTCGGACGTCAGAAGTCGGAGACATGTCGGGGACATTTAAAAATATTATATCTTTATATCTTAAAAATAAAAATTTTATTTTTATGTATAGTAACTATAATTATATATTATAAAAGTAAAAAAATTTATAACAAATAGATAAAACATAAGTCATTTATATTACAAAATAAAATTGAATAGTATTTAAGATAAAATATGATTAACAAATACAAAATAATATATTTTAAATATATTTAATGTTATACAATAATTATACAAAATTGATTTTAAGAATATAAAGTAAAAAAAAATAAGTTTAAACAATTTAAACATATATAATATAATATATACAGGTGATTTAAACATATGTCGCTAGTCTGTTAATAAAACATAAAATAAAATAGCGAATGATATATTTAAAGTTGTATCAGTCGATATATCGGAAAAAATCAGACATGTCGACCTATATTTTACAAAAAAAACATAATCTAATTTTTTTAGAAAAACATATCCCTTTGCCCTCAAAAATGACATGTCGGAAGGCATGTCGGACAGGTCGGAGGACATTTAAAATAATAGATAAGACTCACTACATATGAGCGGGAGTTCACTCACATGTCTTAATATATGGGCACACTGCTGTGTATTGAGGAAGGCAAATGCTAATGCTTTAAGTACAAATGGTGTGTAACACAAATCTTTCATCAACATATTAAAATATAAATTAACAACTTAACAAATCCCAAGCGACAATAAAAGAAAAGTTAGTGCTGAAATGTCATCACTAAATTTTCGAGCTATATTTGACGAGATTTTTACAACGAATTTTCTTTGATTTTCATGTATGTGTGAGTGGCTAGGATTGGCTTGTTGAGATGAAATTAAATATGGTCCATTGGAAACAATGGCAAAATCGACTGGATGTGTGTGTGTGGCCGGAATTGGCTTGTTGTTGAGATGAAAAGAAATGTGGTCCGTTGGACACGGGCAAAACCGACTAGATTAATATAAAGTGAATATAAGGTTTATATGTTGGATTAATTTAAGCATGATGGGTTCTTTTATAAAATGGAATGAGTGAAGTCCTTAAATGTCCTTAAGTGGAGTCATGGTGACATTAGCTTTAGGCTTTGGATGGTTTGTGGATGATAGATATTAGAGGGCTAAAATGGGAATTTTGCATTCTTGCGTATATTTTATTCATCTCTCATAGTTTCGAGAGATTTTTGAGCCCTTTTCTTCATCCTGAGTCGCTTTTCTCTTCCTCTCTAGTCTGATTTTCTTTTTGCTGGTGCTTTGAAAGGAAGTTAACACTAAATTCTTCCTTCTCTTCTTCTCCTCTGATTGACCCTGTTACGACAAGAAGCCTCTTCTCTCTCGACGATGATCTCTTTCCCAGTTCCTAGGCAGTCTGGTTCTACGGATTTGGTTCTATGCGGTTGTAGTGCAGCGGCGTTGGTTTTTTTTTTGGTTTCCTTCAGTGCACTATAAACATCTTCTCCCGCTTCTTCTTGGCTTCCTTCTATTAGAATGGATTAGATAATATATGTAAAAGCCCGCAGATTGATCCATCTTGATTGCTTGTTTAGACACATATCTTAGGATAAGATTCCGCCTCTCTTTCTTCTCTTATATAAATGTACAAGTATACAATTCTATGAATGTATGATGGTGCCATTAAATTTGATAAATTAATAAAATTATTGGTTTTTCTCAAGTTTCTACATGGTATTAGAGGGAGGTTCCTTTGGCATCCTGTCCGGGCGAACTACACTTGTCTAACTGCACCTCAAGCTTCTAACTGCAACTCTTGCCTCTTTTATTTTTGCTGCTTGCTTTCTTTGACTGCACATCTTGCCTTCCTCTGCCCCTGTTTCTCTTCTCTTACTCCTCTTTTATAGCCCATTCTTCTCTCTCTCTCCTCTGACAGTGGGCCACCTCCCTTGCATTCTCGCAGTGGACTTGTCTCTGTAACCGCTTGCTCTCCCGTTTTCGGGCCGCGAACTGCTTCTACTCGCATTCTCTGCTCGGCGATCTGTCGTTCCTAGTCGCCTTCGACTTGCGGCTTGGTGATTCTGCGGTCTGGCCACTCCTGTGCACACTCCACTGCTTCTCACGCGGTCTGACCGTTTCTTACTCCTGGTTACTCTGTTGCACGTCTTGCCACCGCTGATATCTCTTGACCGCACCCTATTAGTTATTTTTTGCAGCCCGCCACGGTCTGCTTTGTTCTTCGCAGTTCGTTGCGGTCTTCGCATGCCTCTCTGGTCGTGGTCTGCTCCTGCCTTCTTGTTCTGGATCGCCTAGTCGCAGCTCGGCATGGTCTGCTGCTGGTTTTCTCGCCTAGCGGTCTTGGCTTGTTTGTCCCTTGTCGCGGTCTTCTCTTTTGCAGCTCGCCACAGGATATTGTTTTGGTTCGCCTAGTCGTAGCTCGTCTGGCGGTCTTTGCTAGTCACGCTGTCAATCCGCACCGCAGCATCTGGGGTTGTAGTTGAGTGTTTTGCAGCTAATCTCTTAGGCAGCCAGCTCTCCTTAGGCCGCCGCTTTCTTCCCCTTGGTTTGCCGCATCTGGTGTTCCCCAGTTCACTGCTCCTGCCTCAAGTCGCCTCCTTCATCTCGCTCATCGGGCAGCCGCGTCTTTACCCTCCTGGTCACTGCGATTGTTATTTCTGCTTCTCTGGTTGCTCTCCCTCTCAATCCGCTCTGGTCCTTGCATCCGCTTTCCTCTATCCGACCGATGTATTTCTCAGACCGCCAAAGTTCTCTCAGGTCGCTGGTTCTCATCAAGCCACAGTATTCTCTCAGGCTGTTGGTGTTCCTTCAAGTCGTCGGGGCTGCTTCTCCTGCTTCCCTAGTCGCGCGGTTTGTGTTATTCAGGCCATCGATCTGGTGTTACTTCAGGCCACCGCTGGTGTTACTTCCGTTGATCTCTGGGCTGCCTTCCTGACCGCAGGCCGCTGCTCGTTGCTGCTTTGTCGGCTACTATTTTTTTTGTCTCCTGCTGCTTTCTTCTTAATTGGTTGATCTTCTATGGCTGTGCCTGATCACCTGTCACACTCTCATGACAGTCGCCTCCTTTCTCACTGTTAGAATAACCCTTGTATTGGGCCCATGTTTTTGGCACATTTATGCTTCTTCTCCTTTAGTACCACATCTTGTATAGGATTTGTTTCCTCTCTTTCTCTCCTATATATTTGTATACTCAATCAATATACATAAGTTTTGGGCTCTTTCTACATGGTATCAGAGTCAGGTTCCGACTCTCGCGGTCTGCCGACGTCTGACCGCACTGTGTAATTTCTCTCGCAGTCTTCCTCCCGCGGCTTGTTCTTCGCGGACTGTTTTTTTTCTAGCCGCGCTTCCCTGCGGCCTGCCCTTTCAGTCCGCTTCCTTCTGCCCTTTTTTCTCTCCGTGGATCCACCTTCCCCCCCCCCTCTTGCTTTTATAGTCTTTTCTCTCTCCGTGGGACCACCTTCTTACCTGTCCGCTGCGGCCTCTCTCCTAGTCGCGGCCTCTCGTCAGTTCGCTCCTGCGCTCTTTGCTTGTTCGCGACCTGTCTTGCCTGCGGCCTCTTTTCTGTCCGCCGCGGCCTCTCTACTCGTCGCGGCCTCCTTCTCTGTCCGCTGCTAAGATCTGCCTGACCGTGCGGGCTGTCTCCTTCTCACCTGCATCTTGATCGCGATCTCCTGCCTTCTCCTGGTCGCCCGACTTGTCTCAGTCAGGCGCGACTTGTCTCAGTCCGGCGCGACTTGTCTCAGTCCGGCGCGTAAGATCTGCCTGACCGTGCGGGCTGTCCCCTTCTCGCCTGCATCTTGGTCGCGATCTCCTGCCGTCTCCTGGTCACCCGACTTGTCTCAGTCCGGTGTGGCTTGTCTCAGTCCGCCCGGCTTGTCTCTGACCGGCGCTTCCCCTGGTCGCTTCGCCTTTTTGATCGCGGCCTCTTCCGTCGAGATCTGCCTGATTGCTGGTGCCATTGTGATCGTACGACTTTGTTCTTTTCCCTTCCCGCTCTCTTAGTCGCGGTCTCCTCTCCTCCTCGACGGGGCCTTGTCGCGCGGTCTCTTGCTCCATCCGCGGCGTTCTTCCCGAGTCGTCTAAGGGTTGCGGCCTGTCTCCATGACTTCCTCTGGTACTTCTCCCAGCTCGGCTGCCATCCCGCCCCCTGTCAATCCGGCCTGTCCTCCAGACCGCCCGGCCTGTTCTGTCGAACTCCGTGACGAGCTCCGGATAACTACCATCTCTCTTTCTGGCAAGAAGAACTTTATTCCTTGGGTACATTCTGTTCGGCGAGTTCTCCAGGCTAAGGGTCTTCTACCGCAACTTACTCAGGCACCACCTTCTCCAATTACGGATGATTGTCTTCGTAATGACGGCCGTGTTCAGACTTGGATTCTGAACTCCTTGGATGGTAAGCCATATCAAATGGCTATGTACCACGACACCGCCAAGGCTATGTGGGATGAGCTTCATTCCTTGTATTCTGGCCGCGACAGCCTCCAGCATCTTTATGACATCTTCACTGATCTCTTCACTCTCGACACTGGCGGCGCCTCAGATATGACCTCATTTGTCGCTCGGGCTAAAACGCTTGCTGAAGCCTGGATCCAGCACCAGCCGCCGACCACTGATCCTGCTGCTCAGCTGGCTCAGAAGGAAGCTGCTTGCATTGCCATCCTTATGGCTCGCCTTCCTTCTCATCTTCACAGTCTTCGTGCTCAGGTCCTGGCCGCTCCTACTACACCCTCCTTTTCGGATGTCTGCTCCATGATTCTTCGGGTCTCGCCTCCTCCAGATCCTCCGGCTCCTTCTCCACCGGCTCTCCTTCAGCATACCCCTCCGCTCTTACCCTCTCCTCCCCCTTCTACTCGGGGGGGGGGGGGGGGGGGGGGGGGGGGGGGACGGTCGGGCTCGCGGGGCCGTGGTCGTGGAGGCCGTGGCCGGCCAAAGTGCTCCTTCTGCGGGAAGGATGGTCATCTTGAGGCGACTTGTTACAAGAAACTCGGCTACCCCCCTCGCCCGACGGCTTCTGCTGTTACTGACGCTACTCCTCCGGATCTCGAGACCGTCCATCTTCAGCTCCAGCATCTCCAGGGTCTGCTCAACCCCCCCTCGGCCTCCGTCGCCTCCGTCTCCCACACAGGTACTGCTTGTCTCTCCCACAGCCCGGGTTGGATTATGGACTCTGGCGCTACTCATCACATCACTTCGCAACGGCCTGCCCAGTACTCGGATTCTCCTTATCCGAAGTCCATCACCGTGGCCAATGGGGCGCTGGTTCCTGTCTCCGGCTCGGCCGATCTTTCTATCCACCCATCCCTCCCTCTTCGCTCGGCTCTTCATGTTCCGAGTTCCCCTTTTAACTTACTCTTTGTTGGGCGTCTTACGAGTGACCTGGATTGTTCTGTTATATTCACTTCCTCTTCCTTTGTTATACAGGATCGGCGGACGCGGACTACCATTGGTAAAGGCCAGCTGCGGAATGGGCTCTACCTTCTCGATGCCTCTCCGATCGCTCTGTCTTTCGTCTCCTCCACTGCCTGGCATCGCCGACTTGGTCATGCCCCTCTGCCAGTTCTCCAGCGGGCTCTTCCAGACATTTCTTTTACTTCTTTTCAGTGTGATTCATGTATTCTCGGAAAACAGCCACGTTCTTCGTTTCCTTCGCATTGTACTCGGAGTGCGGCTCCTTTTGATCTTATTCATTCGGATATTTGGGGACCCTTTCGGATTCCTAGTATATGTGGTTATCGTTATTTTCTCACCTTTATTGATGATCATTCACGCACCACGTGGCTCTACTTACTTCGAGAACGCTCCGAGCTTCCCCGGGTGTTTCGGGCATTTGTCCTCGAGACCCGGACGCAATTCAATACCACCCTCAAAACTCTCCGTACTGATAATGCTCGTGAATACACAAGCCACGACTTTACCACCTTATGTTCGGAATACGGGATTCTCCATCAAACCTCTTGCGCGTATACCCCGCAACAAAATGGGGTTGTCGAACGCAAAAACCGTCATTTATTGGATGTTGCCCGCTCTCTCATGATCCAAATGCATGTTCCTAAAGCCTACTGGAACTTTGCGGTCTCCACTGCCTGCTTTCTCATCAATCGCTTCCCTACCTCTGTCCTCAATTATGCGACTCCCTTCAGCATATTGTTTCCCTCCACTCCGGCTTTCCCTCTCTCGCCTCGTATCTTCGGAAGCACCTGCTATGTCCACTGCCTCGGGCCCTCCTCAGATAAATTGGATCCCAGGGCGGCGAAACACATCTTTGTTGGCTACTCCCACACCCAGAAGGGCTATGTTTGTTACTCACCCGCTACCTGCAAGGTAACTGTTTCTGCTGACGTTACATTCTGGGAAGACGAACCGTTCTTTCCTGCTTCATCCCCAACTGCACTACCACCGCCTCCTCTTCCGCCGTCCTTACCCCGTCCCGTTATTCCTGCTACTCCACCACCACCACCGCTCTCCCCTCCCCCCGCTCCTTCTACCACCAAACCACCCGTTATTCGGGTCTACACTCGTCGCCCTCCCAGTTCCGTTGCCCCTCTGTCGCCGACCTCTGGCGTGGACACTTCGCGTCCCTCTGATCAGGTAACGCCCTCCACTGCCCATCCTCTGGAGGCCTACGTCTCTCTTCATGGCCTTTCTCCACCTCTGCACACCTTTGTTACTTCTCTCTCTTCGATTTTTGTTCCTAACTCTGTGCAGGAGGCGCTTCAACATCCGGGATGGCGGGCAGCCATGGAAGAGGAGATGTCTGCTCTCTGGGCTAACCAGACATGGACCGTTGTCCCCCTCCCTCCGGGTCAGAAACCGGTGGGGTGCAAGTGGGTCTTTGTCATCAAACATGCTGCTGATGGGACGATCGACCGTCTGAAGGCTCGCCTTGTCGCTCGTGGCTTCACTCAACAACAGGGGCTCGACTATGAGGAAACCTTTTCTCCGGTCGCCAAGCTCAATACCGTTCGGGTCCTCCTCTCTGTCGTTGTTCATCGCCAGTGGTCTCTCTTTCAGCTCGATGTCAAGAATGTTTTCTTAAACGGGGATCTCCAGGAGACGGTCTACATGCAACAACCGCCCGGGTTTGAGACCACGGGGGAGTCTCAGGTTTGCCGCCTTCGTAAGGCTCTGTATGGTCTCAAACAATCTCCACGGGCCTGGTTTGAGAAATTCAGTAAGGTACTTCGAGATGTCGGCTTTAGTCGAAGCTCGGCTGACTTCTCGCTCTTCACTCGTCACTGACCATCAGGGACGGTCCTTCTATTAGTATATGTTGACGACATCATCATCACGGGAGATGACTCACAAGGGATACATGCCGTCAAAGCTCATCTGAACTCGGTCTTTCAGACAAAGGACCTGGGAACTCTGCGATATTTTCTGGGTCTTGAGGTTGTCAGGCGACCGGACGGCCTTATTCTATCTCAACAAAAGTACTGTATTGATCTTCTTCATGATGCTGGTCTCTTAGGATGTAAGCCATGTGATACCCCCATGGATGTAAACCACAAGCTGTGTGCTCAGGCTTCTGACTCGGATCTTCTTCTCCAGAACCCTGAATATTATCGACGACTTGTTGGAAAGTTGATCTATCTTACTGTTACCAGACCAGATATTTCCTTTGTTGTTGGTCTTGTCAGTCGCTACATGCACTCTCCTCGTAAGTCTCATCTTCTGGCGGTTGAACGCATTCTGAGGTACTTAAAAACAGCCCCGGGTCAAGGACTTGTGTACCGGACTTCCTCGTCTGCTCCTACCTTAGTGGCATACTCTGATGCGGACTATGCGGGCTCTCTTGATGACCGGCGGTCTACTAGTGGTTTTTGCACATACTTTGGGGGACATTTGGTTACATGGAGAAGCAAGAAACAAGCGGTCGTTGCTCGCTCATCGGCTGAGGCAGAATACCGCGCAATGGCATCTGTTGTATCCGAACTCACATGGCTTGAAAGTCTTCTCACTGATCTGGGTGTAAAATTACCTTCTCCTGCTCTACTTCTTTGTGATAGCCAAGCGGCTATACATATCGCCAAGAACCCAGTCTTCCACGAAAGAACGGAACACATTGAAGTCGATTGCCACTTCGTTCGAGAGAAAGTTCAAATGAAGAAGCTCGATTTAAAGCATGTTCCAGGGACGGAACAAGTTGCAGATGCCCTCACAAAGGCTCTTCCCAAAGCATCCTTCTATCAATGCTTGTCCAAGCTTGGTGCATACGATTTGTACGCTCCAGCTTGCGGGGGAGTGTTAGAATAACCCTTGTATTGGGCCCATGTTTTTGGCCCATTTATGCTTCTTCTCTTTTAGTCCCACATCTTGTATAGGATTTGTTTCCTCTCTTTCTCTCCTATATATTTGTATACTCAATCAATATACATAAGTTTTGGGCTCTTTCTACACTCACGATACCGACCGACACAACGACATTCAAGCTGACCTTGATGTCTTGCGCACCCAACTCCTGCAACTTCAAAAACTGAAAGGTCATTCTCCTAGCTATGTCGTGTTTATTTCTAACAACAATCTCTCATGTCTCGCTCATACCTCATCCTGGATTATGGATTCTGGGGCCTTACACCATATTACCCAATAGACGCCTTCCAAACACCCGAACTTTGTGCATCCCAAGTTCATTGTCGTTGCTAATGGGGACATCACCTCTGTCTCTGGCTCGGCAGACGTCAACATTACTCCTTCCATAACTCTTCTCTTTATTCTTCATGTTCTGTGCTCCCCCTTCAATCTTCTCTCTATTAGTCGTCTCACTCAAGATCTTGATTAACTGCGTGTCCTCCTCTGTTCTCAATCTTGCCTCTCCCTTTAATCTCTTGTTTCCTTCCACAAACACCTTTTCTGTCCCACCTCGTATCTTTGGTTGTATCTGTTATGTTCAAAATCTTACTTTTTCCACTCACAAATTTGCTCCACGTGCCACGAAATATATGTTTGTTGGTTACTCACACACTCAGAAGGGCTATGTTTGCTTCTCTCCCAAGGATCGCTAAGTTGTTACTTCTGCTGATGTCACCTTTCTCGAAGACCAACCCTATCATTCTCAAACAACAGCTTCTCCACTTTCGTCTCCTTTCGCGGCATGTTATCTTTGTTACTTTTAACCATCCACCTCTAATTCCTACGCCCATCCCATTCAACCCACCTCTCATTCCCACGCCAATCCTACCCAAACCACCTCTCATTTGTGTGTCGTCTACCTTCGTCTACTACCCTACGGGAGCTTCCCTCCTCTGGTGATATTTTGCAGCCTGCAAATTCGACAACTGTTTATATTGCTCACCCAATGGAGAATTATATATCCTTACACCGCCTCTCACCGAAACTCCGACAAATTACCCTTTCTTTATCTTCTATTATCACTCCTACTTCTGTGTAGGATACTCCCAACATTCGGGATGACGAACGACTATGGACGAGAAAATGACTGATCTTTGGGCAAACCACACTTGGCATCTTGTCCCCCTCCACCCTGGACAGACTTGCGTGGGTTGTAAGTGGGTGTTTGCCATCAAACATGGTCTGGATGAGACGGTTCAACATTTGAAAGCTCGTTTTGTAGCTCGTGGTTTTACTCAGCAACAAAGTCTAGATTATGATGAGACCTTTTCTCCAATCGACAAACTAAACACTATTTGTGTTTTGATCTCCCTTGTTGTTCATCGACATTGACCGTTGCATCAATTGGATGTCAAAAATGTTTTTCTCAATGACGATTTGTAGGAGGTTGTTTATATGCATCAACCTCCCGGATTTGAGACCACGGGGGAGTCTCTCGTATGTCATTTGAAGAAATCACTTTATGGTCTCAAATAGTCTCCTCGGGCATGGTTTGACAAGTTCAGTCAGACAGTTAGCGCAGTTGGGTTCACTCGAAGTTTAGTCAATTTCTTTTTATTCACTCGTCATCGTCCAACAAATATAGTGATTTTGTTGGCATATGTTGATGATATTTTGATTGCGGGAAATGATCTCACAAGAATATACATGATCAAACAACATCTGACGACTGTGTTTCAAACAAAGAACCTGGGAAATCTTCGATATTTTCTTGGTCTCGAGGTGGCTTGACGACCTGATGGGATTGTGCTATCTCAAATAAAGTACTGCCTCGACTTGCTTCATGATACGGGCTACTCTGGATGCAAGCCTACCGACACTCCCATGGATAGTAATCACAAGTTGTACGCTCATGACTCAGATTCTTATCTTCTCCTTCCGAACCCAGAATATTATCGTTGTCTTGTGGGAAAGCTGATCTACCTCACTTTTATAAGACCTGATATATCGTTTGATGTTGAAGTCGTCAGTCGATTCATGCATAAGCTGCGTATCTCTCATCTCAGACAATTGAGGGTATTCTTCGAAACCTGCACCTGGGTAAGGACTTGTATACAAGCCCTCTTAGTCTCCTTTATCTCTGATTGTATATTCTGACGTTGATTATACTGGTTCTTTGGATGATCGTCGTTCCATAAGTGGATACTGTACTTATTTTGGAGGACATCTCATTACCTGGCGCAACAAAAAACAGTCTATAGTTGCTCGCTCATCTGCTGAAGTCGAGTATCGTTCAATGACAATTGTTGTGTCTGAGCTTACATGCCTTGAAGGTTTCCTAGATGATTTTGGGGTCAAGCTCTGACCTCACTTGGGTTCTTCGTGCCTTCATGATTGAGACTCACAGTCAGTTCTCTACTACTATTAAAACTCTTTGAACCAAAAATGCCCATGAGTATATAAGTTATGGGGTTTCTGATATGTGTGCAAAGTTCAGGATCATCCACCAAACCTCGTGTGCTTATACCTCCAACAAAATGATGTTGTTGACCGCAAGAATCGTCACCTCCTTGACGTTGCACACTCTCTTATGTTTCAAATGAATGTCCCCAAACTCTATTGAAATTTCGCGGTCTCTATAGCCTGCTACCTTATTAACTGCATGCTCTCCTCCGTTCTAAACTTTGTCTCTCGCTTTAATCTCCTATTTCATTCCACAACCCCTTTTTCGTCCCACCTCGCATCTTTGTTTGTGTTTGCTATGTTCACAATCTTACTTCTTCCACTAACAAGCTTGCTCCACGCGCCACAAAATATATGTTGGTTGGTTACTCACGTACTCAGAAGGGCTAAGTTTGCTTCTCTCCCACGGATCACAAAGTTATTACTTCTGTTGATGTCACTTTTCTTGAAGACCAACCCTATCATTCTCAACCAATAGCTTCTTCACTTTTGCCTCTCCTTTCATGGCCTGCTATCCCTGTTACTTCTAACCTTCCACCTCTCCTTCCTATGCTCATCCCATTCAACCCACCTATCCTTCCCATGCCAATCCCACCCAAATCATCTCTCATTCGTGTGTATACTCATCATCAACCTTCGCCTACTACCCTATGGGAGTTGCCCTCCACTGGTGATATTTGCAGCCTGCAGATTCGACAACTATTTCTACTACTCACCCCATGATGAATTATGTCTCCTTACACCGACTCTCACCAGAACTCCGACAAATTGCCCTTTCTTTATCTTCTATTACTATTCCTACTTCTGTGCAGGAGGCTCTCCAACATCTGGGATGGCGGACGGCTATGGACGAGGAAATGAATAGGGAGTGCTAATTGAGGTTATGGTTATGGTTATTTCTATATTATTCTTCTACTGAGAGGTTTCAGCCTTGGATTATTCGATGTTCACTATGTGGATTGTTCATTCTTTATAATATCAGCTGTTATAATTTTCATTTGTATCCTTTAGAAGGATTTTTCCTTCATAAATTTCCACGAATTAAGGGAACATGAAGTTTTTTTTCTAGGGTTATCTTTAAGGATTATCCTTTGAAATTCATTCTTGAATTCATCGAATTATGTGAATTCTTCATGACAATCATTATTACTGAATCGTCTCTCTTCGGACAACCCCTAAGAAGTCGTGTTGTCGACTTATCGTCCCGTGGATTTAATGTTGATATCTATTTTAAAACGCAACCCATAATAAAAAAACTCATATATTACAGATACTAAGAAGGATAGCGCCAAAAGATAAATGAGATGATGATCCTAAGAACGATAAGAGAAACGAAAAGATTATGGCGAGTTTTAACCCTTTGATTTATGTTTTATTTTTTGTTTATTTTAAATTATTACATGCAATACTAAGTATTTTCATATCGAAATTATTTCTTGCATGTGCATATGCATGGTTTCATTTAAATTGAATAAGTTTGTAATTTTATGGCTCGAATGAATCACTAACAATAAGTTATCTGTAATGATGGCTAAAGATGACTATAATAATGGAATCAGAAAAAGATAAAAAATTTGAGGGGAATACTAATTGAATAACACCATATTTCATAAATGAGAATATAACATGTAATAAAACAAAACATGAATGATTGATATGATTGAATGCATCAATGCATAGGTATTGTTAAGGGTTAACCCGGATAGGGCGTGTGCATCGCTGACTAATGTACTGATTTTCTAATTTAGTGGGTTGAAGTGCCTAACATGTATTTGATCGCACTGAATTGGAATGTCTAATTCAGGGGACTAAAAGGCCTAACGTGTGTTCAATCGCGCTAGATTGTTGGATGATGATCTGGTGGGGTCGGGCTCAAATGACTGATGACCGAGAGCTACCTTTAACATCACTTGTAGGCTGAAAATGACAGAATGAATAAATAATTGCAAAAATGAATGAATAATTTAAGGACATGAACATTCCTTAGATTATTTTATTGTTTTACTACTTATTACTGGTTACTATATTGTTTACTGTTTATTATTGGTTACTATATTGTTTACTACTTATTACCGGTTACTGTATTGTTTACTACTTATTACTGATTTCAGTTTACTGCTTAATCACACAATTAGTGGAATATAATTTATATACATATTGTTACTAATCATTTATGTTTGCATGTATAGCGGTCAAAGATGTAAAATCTCACTTAATGTTTATAACTAATCATTTATATTATAAGTATCTAGGATCCTAGCAGTACAAAGACAGATTCCAGTATAAAATTATCAAAGAGAAGAAAATGATGAATTGTGGGCAAAACTTCTAATGAGCATCACAGAGGTGGTTGCGGAACATGAGAAATGGTGTCGTGACTCGTAATGCCCAACTTGTAGGCGGGAAGATTAGAAGTGTTGTGCTTATGTTAAAGTTTTTCATATGTAGTTGTATGATCTAATATTGCACACATGTATATGTATGTTTGGATATGTATGTGTATCAGTGTTGTAAATATTGACCGACATGTCGGCCAATATATAAGTTTGGCACCTAAAATGACACATTACCGTTTTATCTGGGGCATAAAGCATTTTGAAAAAAATGGCTGATATATCAGCCAGTTTCCGTTATATCGGCACGTGAACCGGTCAATATAACATTCATTCGGGTGGCTCTTAAATGTTTCGTAGAGCAGTATATTTATTTAGGCCCCACACTGCTTGCATTCGGCGCTGCTCTCTGTATTCGTCTCGTTCCCTATTTTTCGACTCTCTCTGCATGTGTGCTTCTCCCTAACTCTCTCTGGCGATCATCTCTCCAGGTCAAGGTATCTTTGCTGCTTCTCACTGGTTTGACGGTCCTCTCCCTGGTTCGACGACTCTCTCCCTAGTTTTTAGGGTTTCATTGCTTCTTCTCCCTCACTTAGTTTCCCATTTCATCAACGGCACTGTAAGTTCTCATCTCTCCTATTTTCTCTAGTTTTTTGTAATGCTTCTCTTCTCAGACCTCTCTGCACTCTTCTCTACTTCTCTGTGCTGGAGCTCATCTCGACCCTCTTCTCTCTTCTCTACTTCTCTGCACTAGTGCTCTAAATTTGTGGTATTTTTAGAGTTTTTTGTTAACTGTTGCACTATGCTTCTCTTTTCAGCACTTTTCTTTGTTCTCTACTTCTATAAATTGGTACTCTTCTTGGCCCTCTCCTCCCTTCTTGACTTCTTTGTACTAGTGCTTTGAATTTATGGGATTTTTAGGATTTTGGGTTAACTGTTGCATTGTGCTTCTCTTCTCATCCCTCTCCTCTCTTCTTTATATTTCTTTGTACTGGTGCTCTTCTCGGCCATCTCCTCTCTTCTCTACTTCTCTGTACCGATGCTCTGATTTTGTGGTATTTTAAGGGTTTTTGGTTAACTGATGCATTGTGCTTCTCTTCTCGGCCCTCTCCTCTCTCTCTCTATACTTCTCTATACTGGTGCTCTTATTGACACTCTCCTCTCTTCTCTACTTCTCTGTACTAGTGTTCTTATCGACTCTCCCACTCTTCCCTACTTGTCTATACTGCTTCATTGTATTGTAATTTCTTTGCTTGTTGGTTAATTGCTTCACTGCTATCAATTATCACATTTGAAGGTCTTTGTGGTATTAATTGCTTTATGGATAATTTTTTATAAATATTATTCGTGGCTATCAAAAACATATGATGATTAAAGACACCACACAAGTAATCTACTTATCCGGCATCATTTTGCAATCTATGATATGAATGACCATGTTGATTGATGAATGATGATATTGAGTTGTTTCATTCAAGAAATAAAAAGTTAGATGTGCATTGCTCGAAACTTGAATATAAATAGAATGTTGGTTTGCTAATTTGAATGTTGGTATTGGTTAGATATAACTTAAGAGTGATGGATTCTCTACTCTAAAGGATAAATTAATTGAGTTTTAAAAGAATATTTGATACAATACTGAAGACGTAAAATATCATTGAATAAATAGAAAATGTATGAAAAAAATGAATGATCACGGAAGATGAGACGATCTACTGAATGTTTAGGGGTCTTTTTTGAAATTATCTTAATTTTAATAATTCCTAACATTTGAATATTTTGTCCGCATTTTAAATAGTTTGTTTCATATTATATATTTCAATTCATTTTAAATAATCTGTTAATTCGAGAGTTTTGAACTTTTGCTTATTTAGAAGGATTTATTTTGTTGGATTTAGAGGGGTGACCCTTTCAATGGTACAGGTGGTAGAGATCCGTTCTGAGCATTTGGTGAGAAGTTGGTTGCAAATGACACCAACCGAATCAAATGCAGTTGAGGTGTTTATTCACATCTGCAAAGTGGGAAGCAACAAAGCTAGTCAGTGGTGCATGGGAAAAGCAGGTAAATGTATTGTATATTAATTCACATTAATTTAGAATATTTGTTTGAAATTAAAGTATTATATTATTTACTTATTTTGCACATGTCAGTCTGCAATGATAGTGATGAGCGCAAGATTTTAGGTGAATGTCGAGCAAGTTATCGTTATATTTACCCCATTTGTGAAGATTTTGAGAGGACTTGACGGGGATACACTTTTCATGGGGTGGTTATATGAGAATATTAAAAGTGATAGGGAAGAGGTTGTTGTTGTTCTCAATTGCCAAGAGAGCAGATGGGAGAACAAGATGAGCAGCCCTCTGCACCTTGTAGGATATTACTTAAACCAATATTTTATTATTCTCGCCAAGTGGAGATTGATGCCAATAGAAGAATTATGAGTGATTTTGTTGAGTATCTCTCAATGATATATATGAAACATCTTTCTACGCAGAATCACATTAGTGTTGAGCTTGATTTTTATCAATGCCAGCAAGAATTATTTGGCAAAGACATGATAAAGAGACAACTACACAATCCGAACTTAAATTCAATAAATTTAATATTTTGTATTAACCCTATAATTTTTAATGATACAGAATTGAAATGTGTTGTCATTTTATTGTTTTCATAATACATTGGTGGAGACTTAATTTTGATGATACGTCTCACGTTAAAACTATAAGTATGAAAGTTTTAAGTCTGATTACTTCATCCTCTGGCTGTAAAAGAAATTGGAGCACTTTTGAGATGATATGCATTGATTTAGTCTAACAAAAATATCTTATTATATGATTATATGCATTTTTTATATTATTTAAAAATTATATATATATATATATAACATTTCATAAAGAAGTATGAATGGCTTTTAAAAGCCATGCATTAAAAAACCATTCAATTAATATTAGTCTTTGGATCAAGTTCATCAGGCCTGCAAAAAACCAATTCTCCAAAAAAAGCTTCCTCCCAAACTACAAAAATCCCGATGTCGGTGGTGGCCCTGCCCGCTCGCCGTCGGACAACCCCGGCGGTCCGGCTAACCCGCCGGTGGGCACCGATCAGCCCGCCGGCGGCGGCGCGGATGGAGCGTGAGTAGGCGGGCGGTGGATCGGGGGAGGCTAGGGTTGTTTTAGATTTTTTCTGTTTTCATTATTATAAAAAAATTAATAATAATATATTATATATAATAAAATAATTTTTTAATAATTTTAAAAATTAATAATTAAAAAAATGTGTTTAATTAAATATTTAACAAAAACATAAACATATAATATTTTAAATTTAAAAATAAAAAAAAGTATTTTAAATTTAAAAAAATTAAAAAATTACATGATTAAAAAATGTCGGGGGAGGGATCGGAGGGCGAAAAAAGCCGTCGTTGGCCAGGTACTATCGCAAAAATGTTGGGGGCGGGCGCGGGCGGACGAAGCACGCCGCCGCTGGGTGGGTACTGTCGCGTTTGGCAGTAGGTGCCCTAGCCGGATACTGTGGCGCATAGCCATCGGGCCGGATGCCCGTGCATGTCACTCGAATATATATATACATACATACATACATACATACATACATATATATATATATATGTATGTATGTATGTATGTATATATATATATATATATATATATATATATATATATATATATATATATATATATATATATATTCTAAGAGGAGAAATGAACTCGAAAGCAAAAGATTGAACGTTTTAATTTTTGTAAAGTTTAATACTTTATTGAAGTCAAAATATTTTTGACACATTTTGAGATCCATTAGGAGCTAAGAGCTTAGATTTAGGGAAGGTACAAGAGTGAATGGTAAATGTTGATGATGGTGAGGATGATAATGATGATGGAGACGATGAAGTCTTTCCAGGAAAGGGGTTGACGTGGGCGTAACTTGGAGATATTGTCGACACTGATCATGATGCAAGGTCTCCTAGAATAACAAAGAGCAAAGATGTGGTCATCAGTTATCAAAGGAAGGGAAAGAGAAATATTTGAGATGGATGAGACAAATCTTGATGGATCATTAAATGATGGGCATATTCAATCTATTGTGTCGACTATTGATGAAATTATGAGTGATGAAGAATAAGGTGTTTGAATTTTAATTTTTAAAATATTGTTATAGAAAATTTATATAGTTGCAAATTTCTTATAATTATTATTTTACAATGTTTTTATCATTAACATATTGTATGTTAAACGTTTCATAAAGCTTTTAAAATTTAGAAGTTGAATAGGTTGTAAGAAAATTAATATTGTCACATATATAAAATAACAACACTCAAGCCTTTATCCCACTATAGTGACGTCGGCTATAAGGATCCTTTGTCGCATTGTGCCCTAACTTTTGTTATAATCTCACGAATGCCTAATTACAACATGTCTTTCCTTATAGTTTCATTTCAAGTCTTTATTGGTCCACCCCTCCCTCATTTAACATGCCTAGTGACTAAACTCTCATAACACTTAACGGGTGTCTCTAATAGTCTCCTTTGTACGTGTCCAATCAATCTTAGTCAAATTTCTCGCATCTTCTCTGCAATTGTTGCTACTTCTGTCTTATCCATGATACATTCATTCCTAATTTTATCTAGTCTCATGTGTTCACACATCCACCTAAGCATTTTTATCTCCACAACTCCCATTTTGTGCCCATGTACACAATTCACTGCCCAACACTCAAAACCATAGAGCATCGCTGGTCTAATTGCAATACAGTAAAACTTGTCATTAAGTTTTAATGGTACTTTACGATCACATAAGATCTCTGACGCGTCTCTCACTTCAACCAACCTTCTTGGAATCTATGTGTCACATCTTTATCAATACCTCCATCGTCTTGAACTATCGATCCAAGATATTTAAAACACTCACTACGAGAAATATATTGATCACCCAACTTAATAGTGAAGTCATTTGTCCTTCTTGCACTGCTAAATTTAAGCTCCATATACTCCGTCTTTGCTCTGCTCAACCTAAAACCCTTCTTTCCTAAAGTGTCTCGCTAAGATTCAAGTTTTGTGTTTACACCCTCACGCGTCTCATAGATCAAAACGATATCATCTGCAAACAATAAACACTAATGTATTGCATGTTGGATATGTCCGGTGAGCTCATTTAAGATAAGGGTAAAGAGATAAGGGATTAAAGCTGAACCTTAATGTAGGCCAACAGTGATAGGGAATTCTTGTGTTAATCCTCCAGATGTCCTCACCATTGTCACTGAGTTTGTATACATATCTTTCATTATGTCAGTGTATGATACATTTACACCATCCTTTTCTAAGACTCTCCAAAAGATCTCTCTTGAAACTCTATCATATGTGTACAACCCCATATTCGTTGGGTGGGCCCTAGACGCCCCAAGGACCAGGGTTGGGCTAGCCTTGGGCTAGCTTTAGGCTCGAAGCCGGAGTAAACATTTCTAGCCGAGAGGGTTCCCTCCCGGGGCATGCGAGAGGGCTTGCGCCTGGATCAGTGGAATGCCCTTAGGATTGGTGTTAAGTGAGGTTTTGCCACTTAATGCCCGACAGTTCCCGGCATTGAGTGAGGTGCCGAGAGGATTCCCGCCCGGGGCATGCGAGAGGGCTTGTGCCTGGATCTGTGGGATGCCTTTAGAGTTGGCGTTGAGTGAGGCTTTGCCACTCAACGCCCGGCAGTTCCCGGCGTTGAGTGAGGTGCTGAGAGGGTTCCCGCCCGGGGCATGCGAGAGGGCTTGCGTCTGGATCTGTGGGATGCCTTTAGGGTTGGCGTTGAGTGAGGATTTGTCACTCAATGTCATTTCGCCTCTGGCGTTGAGTGAGGCTTTGCCTCTCAATGCCCCTTTTCTCTTGGCGTTAAGACCGGTTCCGCCACTCAGCGCTCTCAACGCTTTGCGGCTTGCCCCTCGGTTTGACATAGGGCAAGCGGAAGGCTAGTGGCGGAAGGGCTTCCGTCCAGTGCGGTCTGGGGGTAAAATTACTAAATTGCCCTCGGGTAAAATTACCAGATTGCCCTCGGGGAAAATTACCAGATTGCCCTCGGGGAAAATTACCATAATACCCTCGGGACTGCAGTTAGTCTTTTTGCACAACGGGATTACGCTGTTGTCAGACCAAATATTGAAAATCTATAAATAGACACGCAGGGTACCTCAGAAGGCAGGGGTTTTTCATATTTTCTCATTTCCCTATGGTGCTTTCTGAGGTACTCTTAGCCCAGTAATTGGCTTTGGAGGGGAAGCGCTCAGAGATCTTCCGGGTTAGAGGAGGGACCTCCCAGCTGAGGCGTAGAGTCAGTTCTAAATGTTGTGTCACTAGTCAGAGGTTAAGGTTTTGGAGAAGTAGGTGTTAGCTACACCCCAAGGTCCAAACTCTCGTTGAGACCAGTTTTTGGCTTCAACATTTCTGGTGCGGTGAGCGTGGACCGTAGCTGACACAGAAAAATCTCAAGTCAAGTCTCATGGCTTGAGATGAAGGAGAAGGAGCTGGCTTGGGAGGTTCTCCCTCTCGGGGAAGTGGGGTGACGTTGGGGATACTGGAAGACTTCAGACGGGAAGTCCTCCAGACCATCCATTTGGCCTTATCGGCAAGAGGCGAGTGGGCGACTCCTCAAGTCCCGGTGGTGGCCCCGTCATTGGGCGAGAACGCTCCTGGGCAGTGCCCTGGGAAAGAGGTTCCAGCGGAGGTTGCCGAGAGGGATGTCGCCGGGCGGGAGGTGTTTCCCGGGCAGGCCAGTACGGACAGGGCTAGAAAGCCGAGCTCCCGGGACGTGCCCTCTCGGCAGGTTGGGGGCGGGAGCCCCTTTAGCGAGCTCATCATCTCGGCTCCGATTCCGGAGGGGTTCCAGGAGCCAGACATGTCCTACTATACAGGCTGGGACGACCCGGTGCAGCATGTGTAGTGGTTCGAGGATGTCATTTCCATAAGACAAATGTCGGACGCCTTCAAGTGTAGGCTCTTCGCCATCACTCTGAAGGAGAAGGCGAGGGACTGGTTCCATCAACTCCCTGCAAGCTCGATTTACTGCTTTGAGGATTTGCGTCGTGGGCTTTTTGTTGAGGTTCTCGACGTCAAAGAAGAGGAAGAAGGGAGCGGAATGCTTGTTTGCCATCAAGCAAAGGCCGGAAGAGACGCTGGTACGCTATGTTGATAGGTTCCAGGAGGAGATTCTGCAGGTTCAGGAGATGTCGGGATACACTGTGATGCTTGCCTTCAACCTTGGACTGAGGTCAAGCTTCTTTAGCATGGAGCTGAAGAGAGTTCCCCCCCCCCTCCTTCGAGGAACTGATGGAGAGGGCGGCAAATGAGATCGAGATCGAGGCGGCCAATCCGGTGTTTGCCAAGAAGCTAGCCAAGTTGGCGGAGGATGATGTGAAGGAGCCAGGAGCAGGGAGGTAGAGGGAGCAGAGAAAGGAGAGAAGAAGGCAGGAACCCCGAGGACAGGGGCAGCACCAAGGCTGGGGGCAGCGCGAGCCGAACAACAGGCTAGGCTGGAGGCCTTAGGAAGGTCACCCCCAGGGGCAGGGTGGTGGTCTTCAAGGAAGGGACAACTTCTGCGAGCAAAGGAGATTCAATCAGCCGGCCTGGAGGCAAGGACAGAGGGCCCCCCTCCCGCCGAAACAGGAGGCTATGGAGATCGTCAGCGGGAGAGGAGGAAGGAGAGGAGCTCGGGGAGGAGCGAGGAGAAGAGAAGGCAGGGTGGCGTTGCCCTTTTGTGACTTCCATCAGGAGGAGGGTCACGCAACGGCCACCTGCCCGGAGTTTTTGGAGATGAGAGGGGCAAGAGGGCAAGTTTAGCAGCAGCCGCCCGTGAGGATTGAGGAAGTTCTGCAAGGAGAAGGAGAGGATAGATGTGAGGATCAGGTGGATGTGGGAGCCCGAGGAGGGATCGGGGTGATCCGTGGGGGAGTGGGGATCGAAGCCACCCGTAAGGGGAGCTTCCAAACCATGTACCGAAGGAGCGTCGCCTCGACCTCCCAGACTCCCCCCCCCCCCCCCCAGGAAGAAAAAATCACTTTCTCAGCAAAGGACATGCCCGACTACGAAGACCCGTTCTGTGATGCCTTGGTGATCCAAACGACAGTAGAAAATTTCACGGTCTCCAAGATTCTGGAATACAATGAGAGCTCCGTGAATGTGATCTTCAAAAAAGCTTTTGATGAGATGAAGGTGGAGGCTCGGAGGGTTCTAGCCTCATACGGACTGTTGTTTGGGTTCTCAGGAGAGCGGAAGGAAGTTGAAGGAGGGGTAGGGCTGCATGTAACGTTGGGGGGGGGGTATCGAGGAACAGTCGGTTTGTCATCGTTGACGCTCCGAGCAGCTATAACGCAATCTTTAGGCGGCCCCTCATCAGCGCCTTTCGTTGCGTCCCCTCCTCGTTTCATCAGTGTCTTAAGTTCAGTAGTGGAGGTGTGCAGGTCAGGATCAGGGGGGATCCAAAGGTGGCGAGGCAGTGCTATGTGACTGCTGTCAACATCGTTTCCTGGATGGCAAGGGCCAAGGAGCGGGAGAAAGAGATGGCGATGCCGGAAGAAGTTGCGGAGGAAGGAGAGATGAGCCTAGGTGAGGCTGGAGAGAAGATAACGGAGGAAGGAGAGGTGAGCCTAGGAGAGGCTGAAGAGAAGACTGCAGAGGAGATCGTGGAGAAGGAAGCGGTGAGCCTAGGTGAGGCGGCGAACAAGGCAGTGGAGGAGCAAAGGATAGAGGGAGAAGTTGGGGGTGAGGCCTAGGGAGGTGGCGAAGTGGAGTGGTCGGAGGAGAGCCTGTCGGAGGCAATGGAGGTTGAGAGGGCAGGATGAGAAGAAGAGTTGGGGGAAGAGGAGGAGAGAGCCGGCAGGGAGCAGTCCCGGCTGGAGCCGGCAGAGGAGGTCGTGGAGATGGAGGTCATCCCCAAGGCAGGGAAGGCGGAGAGGGTAAGGGTCAGCGGCGGCTTGAGCCTTGAAGACCAGGCAAGGATGCGGGAGTGCATCCAAAAGAACATCGACGTCTTTTCCTAGAGCGCGGAGGACATGCTGGGCATTGATGCGGATGTGGCTTGCCACCGTCTGAACCTGGATCCCAAGACGCGCCCCATCCGCCAGAAGATGAGGACCATCGTCACCAAGCTGGAGGAACCCATCCACGAGGAGGTCAAGAAGCTTCTTGACGCAGGTTTCATCTCGAAGATCCAATACCCAGACTGGGTCTCCAATGTGGTAATGGTAAAAAAACAGGATGGGAGGTGGCGCATGTGTGTAAACTTTTCTCTATTAAATAAATCATGTCGCTAAGGAACGCTACCTCCTGTCTAGGATCGACGCGCTGGTTGATTCAGCCGTCAGTTTTTCTATTATGAGTTTTTTGGATGCTTTTTCAGGTTACCATCAGATTCGAATGCATCCCCCGACGTCAAGGATGTCTCCTTCATCACAAGGGAGGGATGCTTCAGCTACAAGATGATGTCCTTCGGATTAAAGAACGCAGGGGCTACCTACCAACGTATGATGGATCGGGTGTTCAAAAGTCAGAGGGGTAGGAACCTGGAGGTTTATGTTGATGACCTCATGGTAAAGAGTGGGGATGTGGGTTCACACCTACTTGACCTGTAGGAGACATTCGCGACATTGCAGAAGTTCAAGATGAGGATGAATCCCCAGAAGTGTGTCTTTGGGGCAAGCCGAGACAAGTTCTTTGGGCACCTTCTGACTCCAGCGGGGGTAGAGCCCAACTCGGATAAGGTGAAGGTCATCGTAGAGTTGGAATCATCTTGCAACGCCAAAGAGGTTCAGCGCTTGACGGGCAAGCTCGTCGGGTTGAGTCGGTTTCTCTCCCATGCCGGGGAGAAGTGTTCACCCTTCTTCAAGACGCTTCGGGGGAACCAAAAGTTTGAGTGGACACAGGAATGCGAGGAGGCTTTTCGGGCATTAAAGGCTCAACTATCCCAGGCGTCGCTCCTTCAGATCCCAAAGGATGGGGAGGACCTAGCCTTGTATCTTGGGGTAGGGGAGAGGCTGTAAGTTCTGTATTGGTAAGGAAAGAAAGGAAGAAACAGTTACCTATCTACTACGTCAGTAGGATCTTGAAGAAGGCGGAGCTCCGCAACCTCATACTAGAGAAGTTGGCTTTCTCTCTGATCGTCTCGGCCAGGAAGCTCAGACCATATTTCCAAGCTCATTCAATCAAGGTGGTGACGGACCATCCATTGTGCAAGATTTTTGAGGGGGTGGAGCACTCAGTGCGGTTGGCCAAGTGGTCCATCGAGCTCAGCGAGTATGACATCTCTTTTGTACCAAGGCACTCCATCAAGGCATAGGCAATGGCTGAATTCTTGGCTGACTACGTCGTAGAGCTGGAGGGAGAGGAAGCACTGCCGAGGGAAGCATGGAAGATGTTCGTTGACGGAGCCTCGGGGAAGCATTCCCTAGGGGGAGGGGTAGTATTGGTAAGCCCTCAAGGGGTCACCATAGAGCAAGCAGTGGCGCTGCACTTCCCGGTCACAAACAATCAAGCAGAATATGAGGCCGTCATAGCCGGGTTACGGTTGGCTAAGGAGCTCGGGGTTCACGACGTAGAAGTGTTCACAGATTCGCTAGTGGTGGCATCACAGATCATGGGAGAATATGAAGCCCGAGAGCCCACCCTCCAGAAGTACTTATCCAAGGTGAGAGTCATTATTGGTGGGTTCTGAGCGTTCTCAATCCAGCATGTTCCCAGGGAGGAGAATGAAGTGGCCGACCAATTAGCCAAGTTTGGACCCCGGGGGGAGGAACCTTGACTGAGTTGTTACATCCAGCGATTGAGGAGGGGGAGTTTATGAAAGTGGATCGGCGACCCTCATGGGTGGATCCCTTCATAACCTTCACTACAGGTAGCCTTCCTGAAGGGACCAAGGAAGCGAAGGCTTTCGGCACAAAGCGACGCACTACCTCATGCATGAAGGATGGTTACATCGGAAGATGCTGTCAGTCCTCTTGGCACGTTGTGTGCCAGAGGAAGAGATCTCAAGGATTCTGGAAGAAGTACACTCCGGCGAATGTGGTAGTCATTCGGGGGGTAGGAAGTTGGAAGCAATGGTGGTTAGGCAGGGGTACTTCTGGCCCTCCCTGAGGAAGGATGCGGTGGATTTTGCGAGGAGGTGCCAAAAGTGTCAACTATACGCCCCCCTCCAACTCCTGCACGCTCAAAGGCTCTGAAGCATCACAACACCATGACCTTTCGCAATCTGGGGAATGGACTTTGTCGGGTCGTTTCCCCCGGCGAGCAGGCAGAGAACGTTCCTTTTGGTTATGATCGACTACTTTTCAAAGTGGCTCGAAGTCAAGGCATTGGCCAAGGTAACCTCCCAAGTCATCAGGAACTTCGTTTGGGAAGAGATCATCTGTAGACATGGATTGCCTCAGGCCATTGTCACGGACAACGAGCCGCAGTTTGCCAGTGAGGAGTTCATCAGCTTCTACACCCAGCTAGGGATAGACCTCAGGTTTGCCTCCGTCCACTACCCAAGGAGCAACGACCAAGTGGAGGCGGCGAACAAGATCATTGTGAACCTGCTCAAAAAAAAGTAGAAAAACTTGAGGGGGAGTTGGGTGGAGCAACTCCCCTCGGTGTTGTGGGCTTTGCGGACAACCCCAAACACGGACACCGGAGAGACTCCTTTCAAGCTCTCGCATGGTTGTGAGGCGGTCCTGCCTGTGGAGTTTGAGGTTCCATCCCCGCAAGTTGCGGCCGCCGGCAAAGGAGACGAGGAATGGAGGGAAGAAAATGACGGGGAGCTGCGGCTCTCGCTGCATGATCGAGGAGCTCCACGACGTGGCCGCCGTCAGGTAAGAGGAGATTAAACGAAGGATGGTCAAGTACTTCGACAAGCATGTCAGGATAAAGCAGTTTAAAGAGGGGAATCTGTTCTTGAAGAAGGTCGACGCCGCCGGAAGGTCGGCAGCCGTTGGTACGCTCAACCCCAATTGGGAAGAATCATACATTGTAGAAAAGGCCCTGGAGTCGGGAGGATACCACCTCCTGAATGTGGAAGGGGTATCCATGAGTCATGCTTGGAGCGGCGACGATCTGAAACGCTTATACCCCTAGGATGGGTAAATTTGTGTATACCACTGTAATATATCATTTTAAGAATTGCTTCTTTGCAGGTTATGATGCATTTCTGGTTTCGATGGCACCGAGTAGACCCGCTGATCAGGCTCCCATCAAGCTGGCAGGGCCGAGGGCTCGCTCGTTGGCCAAGAGGTTGGTAGTTTGCAAGACCCTGAGAGGATCTCGCTGCTCAGGCTCTCATTAGCTGGCAGGGCTGGAAGGCGCACTCGGCCCCAAGTAGACCCGCTGTCAGGCTCTCACTAGCTGGCAGGGACGTAGGCTCGCTTGGGGGGTAAGGAAATATCCCGAGAGGATCCCGCTGCTCAAGCTCTCATTAGTTGACAGGGCTGGAAGGCGCACTCGGCCCCGAGTAGACCCATTGTCAGGCTCTCACTAGCTGGCAGGGTCGTAGGCTCGCTTGGGGGGTAAGGGAATACCCTGAGAGGATCCCGCTACTTAGGCTCTCATTAGCTGGCAGGGCTGGAAGGCGCACTCGGCCCTGAGTAGACCCGCTGCCAGGCTCTCACTAGCTGACAGGGTCGTGGCTCGCTTGGGGGGAAAGGGAAAGAGGTTGGTAGTTTGCAAGACCCCGAGAGGATCCCGCTGCTCAGACTCTCATTAGCTGGAAGGGCTGGAAGGCGCACTCGGCCCCGAGTAGACCCGCTGTCAGGCTCTCACTAGCTGGCAGGGTCGTAGGCTTGCTTGCGGGTAAGGGAATGCCCCGAGAGGATCCCGCTGCTCAGGCTCTCATTGGCTGGCAAGGCTGGAAGGAGCACTCGGCCCTGAATAGACCCGCTGACAGGCTCTCACTAGTTGGCAGGGCCGTAGGCTCGCATGGGGGGAAAGGGAAACAGGTTGGTGGTTTGCAAGACCCCGAGAGGATCTCACAGCTCAGGCTCTCATTAGCTGGCAGGGCTAGAAGGCGCACTCGGCCCCGAGTAGACCCGCTGTCAGGCTCTCACTAGCTGGCAGGGTCGTAGGCTCGCTTGGGGGGGAAGGGATATGATTTGTGGTTTTTGGTGGCACCAGGTAGGCCCGCTGACCGGGCTCCCATCAAGCTAGTCGGGCTGAAGGCTTACTCGGTAACGAACCAAAAAGGAAGAATTAGCTAAGTCAAGGTCCACTCCCGCCGTCAGGCTCTCACCTAGCTGACGGGGCAGCCAAACCCAGAACGAACATTGCAAAGAGCCTCACTAGCGAGGGTTGCAAATGGCCAGCGCCAGTCAAAGTTAAGAGGGGAGAACTCATGGCCTCTCGGCATATAGCCTCTCGGCATATAGCCTCTCGGCATATAGCCTCTCGGCATATAGCCTCTCGGCATATAGCCTCTCGGCATATAGCCTCTCGGCAAACGCTTCCCGGCAAGTCTACTCGTTTACCCTTCTCGGCGAAATCAACTTAGTTAATCTACACAATGAACGAGCCGCGGTCATTGCCTAAGAGCCTATGGTCCAAACATGGCCGCGAAAACGCTTGCGAGTGATAACAACACAAAAAGGCGAATGAACCGGGGTTAAGAGCCTTTCGGCGAAAAGCAGAAATCAAGCTTTTTATATACATGTATCCCAAAACATTACATGTTCTTAGGCATCTCGCCCATTACATAAAAACTCAAAGAAAAAGAAGGAAAATTACAAAGTAAGAGGAAGAATTGGGCGAGAGGCCATCAGCCAGAGCCACTGGAAGTCCCGCTGGAAATATCCCTGGAAGCCTCGCTGGAGGACTCGCCGCCGGACCCGTCGCTCTAGCCAAGGTCCAATGCATCATCTCCGCCTTGCGATTCTTCCTCTCCGGCAGGCTTGGGGATGGGTTCGAATAGCCAGTGCAGGACCCCACGCGCGGTGAGGGTCTCGCCACCTTCGTTCAGGAAGCTCGAGTCCCGTAGCACATCGATCACCATCGCAGTCGTCTTCTGCGCGTTCTCTGCATCATCACTTCGATCTCGTATTCAGAGAAGTGACGGCTCTTGAGCCTCTCGTACAGGGATGGCGGGGCCGACGCCTTGACTCCCTGCGCAAGCTTGAGCTCTGTCTTCAGCAGCTTGTTCTCGCATTCGAGGCCGGCCACCCTCGCCAGCAAAAGCTGGGCCTGGGCGGAATCCTGCAGGGATTTCGGGGTTAGAACTAGTATGAGATTGCCGTAAGGCGAAAGACCTTTGAAGGTTTACATACCTCAGCCGTCGGGCGAAGGGCAAGAAGCTGCTGGGAAGCCGCCAGTTCGGCCATCAGGGTGGCCGTCTCGGACAACGGCGGCTTCCCTTGATTTGATCGCGTCAATAAGGTTGCGCTCGCGGGTGATGCCGAGGTGCGCAGTCTTGTGCGCGAGCACGAACGCCTGCATCTGGGCTCTGGCGGTGTCGTAGGCGAGAGACCGGGTAAGCTCCTGGTCGAACGAGCGGGCATCCTTCCGGTTGTACAACCCGAAGCCTAGCGCGAAGGCCTCGTCGGTGACCGTGTCTTGCTCTGCCCAGGTGGGGAGAACTGAGGAGATTGAAACCCGGTTGGCTTCAGGGTCCCACCGGAGCAAGGGCTGACCCTCTTCATCAACGAATTTCCCGCTGATGCCGAAGTTCCGATGTCCTTTCGGCACTGGGTTGACGGGGGCCTCGGGTGGGATCTCGGCAGCTTCCCCTGCGGCAGTCGCTTCGCCAGCAGCGGGAGGGATCTCGGTCGGGGTCTCGGCGGGGGACTTGCCCTTGTCCTCCGCACTTATTTTCTTCTTGGAGGGAGCCGGAGGAGGGGAGTTGGGCTTCCGCTTTCGGCCACTTGGCGCGGATGAGGAGTTGGGCTCCTTTCGACAGACTTAGGCGGCGGATTTAGCGAGAGTCAGGGTGCTAGCGAAATCCCTGGCCTCGTCAAAGGGCTGGCGGAGAGGAATTTACCGTTCACCTTCGAAAGCTTTAATGATTAAAAATTCATAATCTATGACGAAGGATTGCGAAAGCGGGCCGAAAAAGTACCTTCTCCGGGAGGAACTGGAAGTAGAGAGTCTAGGCCTCGCTGAAGGAACTGGACGTCGAAGGCCTTCGACCCGAAGAACTCGACGAGGGAACCCTCTCACACCCCAAGAGCGGGAGGCTTGTAAGTCGCCGCGTCATACTGAACGGGCGCGAAGAGAATATTGTCGAAAGGCCTAGAAACGAAGACGAATTTCTGGGCCCAATGGTGGTTCTTGTTGGCGAGACCGCCAGTCTTCATCGATTGCCCAAAGAAGAAGACTGTTCCCCCTTTAGCCCGGAAGTTGAACAACTTCCTGAAAACGGACAGGCTGAACTCGATCCTTTCCGCCTGCATGTAGCAGGCAAAAGCTATCAGGATGTCGACGGAGTTGGGGTTGAGCTGGGCCAGCACTACCCCGTAATAGTGAAGGGCCTGGCGCACCTCCGGCCAGAGGTTTCGCGCAAGGTTGACCCTGTCATCGTTCCCAATCTAAGGGGATGGAGAGCTCCCCTTCCGGCGCAAGGTTGACCCTATCATCGTTCCGAGGGTTTCGCGCAACGAACTTCGGCGGGATGAAGTTCTCGGTTATCGTGAGGTATTCCTCCTGTGTCAGCCGGCAGGGCAGGAAGTTGTGGTCCAGGAGGGTTTGCGCGCACTTAGAGAGGCCCTCGATCTCGCCAGGCATCTTGACGAAAGGAAGAAGGGAAGAGGGAAGACTAGTAGGCGAGAGGCTCTGAGTTGCAGAGGACAGCGCCAGCAAGGTATAGAGGAAGACGAAGTAATTATTAGGGATCTTCAGGGGGCGGCGGTTGACAAATTTAGACAGTTCTCTTTGTATTCCACCCCGCCTCACCGACGTCTCTCGCACATGTAAATGACGAAAGGCTTCCGGGAGCAGCCCCGGGTAATAGCAAGTCATCATACATGTACGAAACACAGAAAAAGTGTGAAAACCAAGCACTCGGCAGGATAGATAAAATAGCAAAGGATATATAAATAAGTGTCAAGGGCGTCTCGCTGGGCGAGAGCCTTAAAACAATAATAATTAATAAACGAATGATTTGGGGGTACAACGAGGGAAGGGTAGACTGAGAGGTTGGGGATAGGCAATGCGAGACCCTACGAGGTTCAATACTGCTCACAACGCCATCGACGCCGACCTCGCCTTCCCGATCTCGGCGGCACACGCGGGTAGTGGTAGGCGGTCAGGGGGGTGAGCCCCTGGTTGGCCAAGTGCAGTTGATCCCGCACTCGCGCAATGTGCCGTCCAGAGGATGTCTCCTCGCACTCAACTTGGCGCTCCTGTTCGCCGCGAAGGTGAGTGTAGTCCCTCTCGATCACCGACATCCGTCGCTCGACTGACTTTTCAAGTCTCGTCAACGCTAGCGAGTCGGCTTGGCGCATCGCGACAAGCTTCGTCAGGACTTCAGTTATCAGCTTTCGCCGGGTTCTGCCCTCCCGTCGGCGTCTAGATATTCCTCCATGTCGCTAGGATAGGGCAGGGGCGAGATCGCCTCATCTTCTTCATTCGCTTCCGCCTCTGTAGCCGTCGGATCTAGAGAGAAAAAATCTCGTCAAAATCAAACAAGGGCGAAAATACTGGGCAAGGACCTGGTTGCCCTTCCGGCCGCCCCGTCAGCTTACCTATAACAAGGGGTGGGCTCTCGGCAGCAGATCGGCGAGAAGGGCCTGACTGCCCTTCCGCGCTTTTCGCGCTTTTCCCAAAAAACAGATGAATCGGCTTGCCCCGTCCCGGGCGGTGCCCCACTTGCTCCAGTGTATTGCTTACGGCCAACTGGAGAGTGGCGGTGTCTTCTTCCGCCGACGGCCGAGACCCTGGTGCGGGTACGTTTGGTGCAGTTGCAACCCTCCCAGGCGAGAGGGGAAGATCGGTTACGGCATTAGCGGGATCGTTGGGCGCGGGAGTTTGGGGGCTCCTGTGGGAGAGCCTTGGGCCGTCGGTGGCGAAAGATGCAAAGAAATGAGTCAGTGGGAGAAAAACAAGTCACACATGATGAATAACAGGAAAAATCACCGGGATGGCGGGCTGAATTTGGGTAGTCGGGGGGATGGCCTCCGAGACTAGCTGCGGGTTCTCGCCCGGGGGATGAATCGGCTCGGTATCTGCCGGAGGGTTCTCGGCATCAGTTTCCGGGACCTATCAGCGAGAAGGGAAGCGTGTCAGACGCAGCGAAGCGGAATTACACCAAGAAGTGAAGCAAGATGAATACCTCCAGCAGGGGGGAGGGGTTCTTGGCGCGATCGGGGGTCGGGGAGGGAGAGGCTAGAGCTTTATTCGAGTGGTCTCGCCTGACCGACTTAGCCTTCCTCTTCTTTGGCCGAGAGGGCGTGCTGGCCAGCCTCTCGCGCATGAGCCAGGGGGCAACCCCGAAGCAGTTGGCACGGGCTCTCGCCTGGGCCGCGACGAGACGGTCTTGGAATTCTTTTGAGAGTGGCTTCTCGCTACGCTTGGCATAAATCTTCACAAACTTGCGAGAGCTAAAGTGGAAGATGACGGCAACAACGATGGCCTGAGAAGTGGCCTGGCGGCATATATATATAGGGCCAAGGTAGGGCCCGCCCGAGATTCTCTTCCAGGTCAGCATCGGCTCAGCGAATATCTGGGGTTGGACGTATCTTTCCGAGCGCAAGGCTAGCTCGCAAAGAGCGGGGATTGTGTACAACCTCATATTCGCTGGGTGGGCCCTAGACACCCCAAGGACCAGGGTTGGGCTAGCCTTGGGCTAGCTTTAGGCTAGAAGTTGGAGTAAATATTTCTGGCCGAGAGGGTTCCCGCCTGGGGCATGCGAGAGGGCTTGCGCCTGGATCAGTAGGATGCCCTTAGGATTGGCGTTGAGTGAGGCTTTGTCACTCAACGCCCGGCAGTTCCCGGCGTTGAGTGAGGTGCCGAGAGGGTTCCCGCCCAGGGCATGCGAGAGGGCTTGCGCCTGGATCTGTGGGATGCCTTTAGGGTTAGCGTTGAGTGAGGCTTTGCCACTCAACGCCCGGCAGTTCCCGGCGTTGAGTGAGGTGCCGAGAGAGTTCCCGTCCGGGGCATGCGAGAGGGCTTGCACCTGGATCTGTGGGATGCCTTTAGGGTTGGCGTTGGGTGAGGTTTTGTCACTCAACGCCATTTCGCCTCTAGCGTTGAGTGAAGCCTTGCCTCTCAACGCCCCTTTTCTCTTGGCGTTAAGACCGGTTCCGCCACTCAGCGCTATCAACGCTTTACGGCTTGCCCCTCGATTTTGCATAGGGCAGGCGGAAGGCTAGTGGCGGAAGGCTAGTGGCGGAAGGGCTTCCGTCTAGTGCGGTCCGGGGGTAAAATTACCAGATTGCCCTCGGGTGAAATTATCAGATTGCTCTCGGGTAAAATTACTAGAATACCCTCGCGACTGCAGTTACTCTTTGCACAGCGGGATTACGATGTTTGCAGACCAGATATTGAAAATCTATAAATATACTCACATGGTACCTCAGAAAGCAGGGACTTTTCATATATTCTCATTTCCCTCTAGTGTTTTTTGAGGTACTCCTAGCCCAGCAATTGACTTTGGAGGGGAAGCGCTCAGAGATCTTCTAGGTTAGAGGAGGGACCTCCTAGCTGAGGCTTAGGGTCAGTTCTAGGTGCTTCGTCACTAGTCAGGGGTTAAGGTTTGAGAGAAGTAGGTGTTAGCTACACCCCAAGGTCTGAACTCTCGTTGAGGCCAGTTTTTGGCTTCAACAATAAGCCTTCTCAAGATCGATAAACAACATAAGTAAATCTTGTTTTTTTCTCGGTAGTTGGTAATGAGTCTCCTCAAGATATGTATAGCATCCATGGTCAACCTCCCTAGAATAAATCCAAATTGATTCTCTGATATGTTAGTCTCTCGTCTTACTTTTTGTTCTATTACTCGTTCTCATAGTTTCATGGTATGACACATCAATTTAATTACTTTGTAATTAACACAATTTTGTATATCTCTTTTGTTCCTATACAAAGTAACTGTTGGAGTGGTGAAACACTTCTTGTTCTCTTGTTTCTCACACCGGGTTAGCCCAAGTGAGCTTAGAGGAACAGGAGTGCGAAACTGTCGATTTGTAGGGTCATTCCCGTGCCGGGGCGTTCGACGATCTTCGAACGAGGCTCGGCGTTCGACGATCGTCGAACACGGCTCGTCGATCGTCGAATGCGGCCCGGCGTTCGTCGATCCTTGTTTTCTGGTTGTTTCACAGGGTATATAAGTCCTGATTATCGGGCTTAGGGTATACAGAAAAAGGGAAACAAGGGGGTTGCTGTCGTTCGAGGGATAACGGCTGAACTTCTGGAGATTCACACGAAGGTTTATTTGTGTAGGGAGTTCTTCAGAAGGCGGAGAGGAAGTAGCCCAAACTTGGGGTGAACCTCTGTATATCTTTGTGTAAATTTGATCTGTGGTACATCGAATTTCTGCTTCTTGGTGCTCTGAATCTTTACATTTGGTATCAGAGCCAGGTTCCATGGCTTCATGAGGAGTGCAGATCGAGATAGAGAAGTTTGATGACAATAGATTTGATTTGTGGAAGATGAAGATGGAGGACCTTCTGGTTGATCCTGATTTGTGGGGGGAAATAGTTGATCCTCCGCCAACCGAGAAATCGACTGCGGATGTTGTTGCGGCCTGGACAAAGGCTGATCGGAAAGCCAAAGGTTTAATCAGACTTTTTCTAGCAGATTCAATCTTGACAAATGTTATGGAAGAAACTTCCGGGCAAGGGTTATGGTGGAAGCTGGAGACTCTCTACCAGAGCAAATCCCTGGTGAACAAGCTGTTGTTGCGGAAAAAATGGTACAACTTGAAGATGCATGAAGACGATTCTTTTTCAGAGCACCTGACCAATTTCAACACGGTTGTGAGTCAGTTGATCTCTATTGGTGAGAAGATCTCGGAGGAAGACAGAGCCATCACACTACTCTGTTCATTGTCGGATTCCTGGGACAACGTCATTGTTGCTATCGGGGGCAATGGAGAGAAGGCGCTCTCAAGTGAGTCAGTGTGCGCTACTCTTTTATCTGAGGAGACTAGGAGAGGAGGCTCGGAGAAGGCTAGCAAGGGTGCTTTGAGTGTATCCAGATCGCGCCCTCAATGGAGGGATAATAAGCAAGGTGGATCTCGAGATAAGTCTCGAGGTAGATCCAAGAGCAAGGAGAAGAAGCCCATCAAGTGTTGGAAGTGTAATGAGGTTGGGCATGTGAAGTCTCAATGTCACAACAAGGCCATTCAGAAGAAGGATGCAGGGTCAACTTCAGGTACAAAGAAGGAGACCGACGGCGGTGACATGTACATTGCGGTTGCATGTGTTGCTCAGATGGATTCTGATGTGTGGTATGTTGACACGGGAGCCTCCTATCACATGACTCCTCATAGACACTGGTTCTGTGAATATGAGAGGTTTGATGGTGGTGACGTCATGCTTGGGAATGATACTGCAGTGCAGATCGAAGGACGTGGCAAGGTGATGCTCAAGCTGTCAAATGGGACCACGAAGACTCTTCCGGGTGTGATGCACATTCTTGGGATGAGCAGGAATTTGCTCTCAGTGGGTTCTATGGCGGATGCAGGAGTGACTTTCAGTTGTGACAAGCGCTCATGCAAGATGACCAGAGGGGCAATGGTGATTGCCAACGGAGATAGGCATGGGACACTGTATAAACTACTTGCTGATACAGTGGATCCACGCGGGGCACTTATCTCTGAAGGCAAGAAGTATGACCAGGAGGAGCAGTTCAAGCTATGACATCATCGGCTTGGGCATATCAGTGAGAAGGCGATGTCGATCGTGGCTTCAAGTCAGATGGTGGACGGTGTGCCGATGTGCACCACGAGCTTTGGGTTCTGTGAGCACTGCCTACTTGGCAAGCAGCACCGGGTCAGCTTCCATGGAACAGGCACGAGGGCAACTGGAGTGCTGGATTTGATACATAGCGACGTGTTCGGGCCGACTCAAGCTCCATCTCTCGGCGGCGCTAGGTACTATGTATCTTTCACTGATGATTATTCACGATATTCCTGGATCTATTTCCTCAGGTCCAAATCAGAGGTTCTAGACAGGTTCAAGGATTTCAAGAGCCTGGTGGAGAACCAGTTGGAAAGAAAAGTGAAAGTCCTTCGTTCTGATAACGGAGGCGAGTACTGTTCTGATGCTTTTGAGCGGTACTGTACTGAGCAGGGTATTGCACGGCAGAAAACCACACCCTACACCCCAGAGCAGAATGGAGTGTCGGAGAGGCTAAACCGGACATTGATGGAGAAGAGCAAGTGCATGCGCAGTTGGGCAGGTTTGAGGGAGGAGTTCTGGGCTGAAGCGGTGGCTACAGCCAATCATCTGAAGAACAGGTCCCCAACCTCTGCAGTGAAGGGGTGTACCCCCTATGAAGCCATTTTCAAGAAGAAGCTGAATCTGTCTTACGCTCGTGTGTTTGGGTGTGATGTCTATGTTCACATTCCAAAAGAGAACAGGGGAAAGCTTGATATGAAGTCCGAGAAGTGCATTTTTGTGGGGTACAAAGAAGGCGTCAAGGGGTACAAGCTTTGGAACCCGGTGACCAGGACTGTGGCGATCAGCAGAGATGTGGTGTTTCATGAAGTCAGTCCACAGGTCAGCACACAAGCGGGGAAGTCAAGGGCTGCAGAGGAGGAAACAGTAGCCAGAAGCATAGAAGTTGATTCTCAGGTTGATGCTCAAGGGGCTACTACTGTTGGTGCTGAGTTTGATTCAGAATCAGAAGATTTAGAGACGGTGAACATTGATGGTGGGTCAGAAGATGAGGTTGCTGATGTCCCACTTCTGAGGCGTTCAACAAGAGAAAGGAGGGCACCACTCCGATACTCTCTTAGTGCAGGAGGAGCACACTATTGCCTTAATATGCTTGGTGAAGATCCCATTTCAGCCAGGGATACAAGGTCAAGGGCTGATGCGAACCAGTGGGAGCTTGCGATGGTTGATGAGATGGATTCCTTGCGGAAGAATTAGACTTGGAGTTTGTGCAAGCTTCCAAAGGGAAGGAAGGCCATTGGGAGCAAATGGGTCTTCAAGCAGAAGGTGAATGCAGATGACACCGTGGAGAAATACAAGGCAAGGTTGGTTGCCAAAGGGTTCTATCAGGTGGAAGGTGTGGACTATGACGAGATTTTCTCGCCGGTTGCTAAGATCACTTCGATCAGGTTGGTTCTCTCTATTGCGGCAGCGCATGACTTGGAGGTTGAGCAAATGGATGTGAAGACGGCGTTTCTTCACGGAAATCTGGAGGAGGAGATATACATGAGGCAACCAGAGGGGTTTGAGGTCAAGGGCAAAGAAGATCTGGTTTGCAAGCTGAAGAAGTCTCTTTATGATCTTAAGCAATCACCGAGGATGTGGTATCAGAAGTTTGACACCTACATGCTGGATGTGGGGTTTGAAAGGACAAATTCTGACCACTGTGTCTCACCAGAGGAATGGGAAGTATTTTACTTTCTTGACACTCTACGTAGATGATATGCTACTCGTGTGGAATAGTGCCAAGATGATCCAACAAGTGAAGAAAATGCTCTCTACCAAATTCGAAATGAAGGATTTGGGGCCAGCAAATGTGATCTTGGGAATGCAGATCTCCAGGGACCGAAGCAAGAAGAAGCTTTGGTTGGGACAACAAAGGTATGTCGAAGAGGTGTTGAAGAAGTTCAACATGGCTGATTGCAACCCTATCGGTGTCCTATGCCTGTTGGGAGTAAGTTGTCTGCTGAGATGTGTCACAAGACACACGAAGAAATCGAGGACATGACAAATGTTCCATATGCTAGTGTAGTGGGGAGTTTGATGTACGTCATGGTGTGCACTCGTCCTGACATCGCACATGCAGTGGGGGTCCTAAGCCGGTATATGGCCAAACCTAGGAAGGAGCACTGGAATGCTATGAAGCGCGTTTTCAGGTATCTTCGCGGTACCTCAAGTTATTCCCTCTGTTTTGAAGGTACTGGTGAAGGAGGATCCCTAAACGTGGTTGGCTACGTGGACTCAGATTGGGGAGGTGATCTGGATAGCAGGAGATCCACCAGTGGATATGTCTTCACATTATTTGGTGGAGCTATCAGTTGGATGAGTCAGCGACAAGGAGTGGTAGCACTCTCGTCGACGGAAGCGGAGTACATGACTCTAACTCATGTTAGTAAGGAGGTCATATGGCTGCGAAGGCTGTGCCTGGAGCTCGGTTTTGAGCAGGGTCCTGTGAAGATGTGGTGTGATAGCCAAGGGGCTATTCAGTTAGCCAAGAATCCGACTTTCCATGCTAGGACTAAGCACATTGATATCCAATATCACTTCATCCGGGAGAAGGTGGAGAAGCAGGTGGTTCGACTGGAGAAAGCCGACACTGAGATGAATAGCTCTGATTTTCTTACCAAGGTTGTTTCCGTTGCAAAATTTGAATGGTGTGTAACAGCCGTGGGGTTGAAGAGGAAAGCTGGAGGAGCTGCCTTATTGTGTGATAGTTGTCCACCGAGTGGGAGAATGTTGGAGTGGTGGAACACTTCTTGTCCTCTTGTTTCTCACACTGGGTTAGCCCAAGTGAGCTTAGAGGAACAGGAGTGCGAAACTGTCGATTCGTAGGGTCATTCCCGTGCCGGGGCGTTCAACGATCTTCGAACGCGGCTCGGCGTTCGACGATCGTCGAACGCGGCTCGGCGATCGTCAAACGCGGCCCGGCGTTCGTCGATCCTTGTTTTCTGGTTGTTTCACGGGGTATATAAGTCCGGGTTACCAGACTTAGGGTATACAGAAAAAGGGAAACAAGGGGGCTGCTGTCGTTCGAGGGATAACGGCTGAACTTCTGGAGATTCACACGAAGATTTATTTGTGTAGGGATTTCTTCAGAAGGCGGAGAGGAAGTAGCCCAAACTTGGGGTGAACCTCTGTATATCTTTGTGTAAATTTGATCTGTGGTACATCGAATTTCTGCTTCTTGGTGCTCTGAATCTTTACAGTAACAAAGATATTTCTCTCCATTGGGCTAATCACATAATAAAATAGCCAACTACACATTTCCTAAAAGCTAAACATAGCACAATTCAACACAGGGGAATGGGTTAAAATTTACCAAAAATCTAAGAACTGATTTACTAATCAAAACAAAAAGGCATATTGATCAACAGCATGAGTTAAAAGAAAAATCAAAGGACATGCTAAAAAGATAAAAGAATACAAGCAGCACGCGCTGGAAGAGCAGCAATGGCGTGTCCTCTGGCAGTAGGTGCCTGGCCATTGAAGAGCTAGGGAGAAGTAATCAAATTCCCGATGCCCCGCCGCCTCACCGGAGGCAATCGAGGCGACCAGAACGTCTGTGACGGCGGCGACGGCGGCGGTGGTGTAGAGGATGATGAGAAAGACGGAAAGGCATGGGAGAAGGGATTGAGCGTTGAATGCCCGTCTCGCCGCCATCTCCTTCGCCTTCGTCGGGTCGTTGACGATATTTTAGGTTTCGGTTATGGTTTCTTTCGTAAAATTTCGGTTCCAGTTGCTGTTAATTTTTATCCTTTTCTCTGCTATTTATGACGCTCTGTCAACTGCCACTATTTATTTGATCTTTTTTAACAGTCTTTATATTCTTTTTGAAATTAATATTTTACTTAAAAACTTGCTTAAAGTTTTTTTTATTGAAAAAATCAAGCTTTTCAGAATCGGATCACAGATTGAAACGGTGGAAGAAGAGGTTTAAGGTCGAATCGATCCGATGGGATTGAACAGTAATAACATAATTATATAAAATATTTTATAGTATTATTATTTTTCTATCATCACACATACATAATAAAACACATTCGATAGACGATAGTAATATACAAAACATCTCTATTATGAAATATAGCATTCAAATTTATCTAAATAGTAATATTCAAAACGTCTCTATTATGAAAAGGATGGTGATATTGATACACCATATATGGCTATTGATACCCCATTTCAAAAATTAAAACCTCTTTTTTTACAACCCTAAATCTAATATTTGTACCCCTTCTAATCTGACGCCATCCCCGACCCGCGTCATTCTGTCTACGCCCGTCGCTGCTCTACGACGGACTATCTCCCGCCGGCCACTCTCCCGCCGGCTCGCCCTCGCAGTAGAAGGTGCACTCTCGCCGCTCGTGAAGAAGTCGGCATGCACTAAAGTTAACTTCGCACTTCGTCTTTCTTCGGGGTTCCTCGTGGATCTCATCCTGGCACTTCGCAGAAAGGTGTGAATGCCGATTTGAGTTTTGTTTCTGCCCTTTGAGTTTTGTTTCTGCCCTTTGACACAAAATGTCGATTTATGTTTTTGATGTTTAGGTAGTTCCTGGATTAATGCTTACCAAGCTTCACGGATTAATGCTTATCAACTTGGGGTTATTGGCATTTTGATCAACCTGGTTATTTTCCAGGTTGGTCACTGTCGCCGGGTTGGATCTTACACTCCCTGATTGCAGTCATTTCGGGTTGTATTTTCTGCTTCCAAATCAAGTTTTGGTTGTTCTGTATGCACAGCAGAAGTTAAAGCTCATTTCCATACAAGGCCCCAGTTTGGCGGTATTATGGATGCCCTCTTGTTTATATTGTTTTTGTGTGGTTGTAATGTTGTAATATATATTGTTCAAGCCCAATTGTGTGATTATTCGTTTATTATTTGCTAGGAATGACTTCAGAAAAAATGTTATTGTTGTGTAATGAAGAGTACTCTAAGGATACATTGTTAGATGTTGGAAGTCACTTCTGCACTGATTCGAGCTTTGAAAGTAAAGAGAAGTTGATTGAATGAGCTAGGAAAATAGCAAAAAATTTGGGGTTCGTTATCATTATTTTGAGGGCAGATGTTATTACCTCTAGAGCATCACCAAGGGTAACACTGGGTTGTGATAGAGCCGGGTTACCTCCTGACACTTTAAATAACAAAGGCTACATTAAGAGAAACATAAGGAAATCTAGTTCAAAACGTTACGGGTGTAAGTTTGCATTGAAAGGGCAACGAAATGCCGATAATGAATGGAAGGTTGTAGTAAAAAATGGTATGCATAATCATGAGTTCGTTCATCTTGAAGCACATCTGTATGCCGACAGACTAGATGAAAATGAACAGAAGTTAGTGGAGGAGATGTTCAATGCGGGTTGTAAGCCACGTAAAATTTTAACGGCCTTAAAGAATAGAAATCCAGAGAATTCCACCTCCCTTAGAACAATCTATAATGAGAAGGCAAATCTATATAGGAGTCAACTAGAGGGTGGGACTCTAATTCAACATTTGTTTAAGTGCATAAGTGATTCCGGCTATATTAGTTTCACTAAAGTTAATGAGGGTACTATGCATTTGGAATCTCTTTTTTTGCGCATCCTAATGTCGTTTGGCTCAACAATATGTTCTCAAATACATTTATGGTTGATTGCGCCTACAAGACCAACCGTTACCGGTTGTCACTACTTTTCATTGTCAGTATTACATACACCAACCAGTCTTTTTACTCGTGCTTTGCTTTCATATCCACTGAAAATGAATCCAATTATATATGGGCTTTTGATTGCTTCAAGCTTATATTTGATGAAAATGTGGTGTATAATGTATTTGTAACGGACCGTGAGATTGCATTGATGAATGCAATTAGAGTTGTTTTCCCACAATCAGTTAATTTGTTATGCCAAGTACATATAAATCGTAATATCTTGGCGCATTGCAAAAGATATTTTAGTAAGGGCAAAGATTTTGATGCATTTATATGTGTATGGCAAAAAATTGTGAATCTACTTCGGAGAATGAGTTTCATATGCGGGTGAATCAAATGATGATTGACTATGCTACAGATTATGCGGACGTGATTGCTTATTTTACAAATACATGGTTAGAACCCTACAAGGAGATGTTTGTTTCGTCGTGGGTTGATAAATACATGCACTACGAAAACACGATCACCAACCGTGTAGAGGGGGCATAGTAATCTAAAAAAAATTCTTGAAGTTTCGGTTGGAAACCTCACCACGGTATGAAAAACTTTCGACAATATGATAGATTTACAACACACGGAAATCAAAAAAATGTTTGGTTAAAGTCGGATGCATGTTTTTCCGAGTTTTAAATCAGTGTTTTATTCCGAGCTCGTTGGTAACGTCTCAATTGCCGCACTAGAGATAATAAAGGAGGAAGATACAATAAAATCAGGGTGTGTTGATCACGGGCAATGCACACATAAGAGCCGATACACACTTGGCTTGCCTTGTGCACATGAGCTAGTTATGTACTTAAAAGAGAGCAACGCATTTCCTTTATGGATGGTGCACAAACAGTGACGACAGTTAATTTTACATGACAAAGAAGAGTTCAAGGTGAAGGAAGAAGAGAACGAGTGTGTTGATATAGAGAATGACATCGAAGGAATATTACAAAAATATGGCAACATTAGTGACCTTCAAAGAAAGGAGATTAGAAGAAAATTACGTGAACTAGTGAACTCGGATGTAATCCAAACAAAAGAACCTAAAATGCTCGTAAAATTGAAAGGCCGCCCGAAGGGAAGTTTGAAAAAATTTATGGAGAATTATAAATCCACAAAAAAAGACCCTTCGCATTTTGAGTATGTCCTAAATGAAGAACAACAAAAGCAACAACAATGTGTGGTTAAATTGGTGAAGGCGGCAAAGAAAATTCCAATGAGAAGAGACAGTTTTCTTGAAAATGTACGTAAACAAATGTCAGCAAATGTGCGTACATATCTCATTGATGCCATTGATGTTTTAGGGGATGGGCATTGCAGATACAGAGTTATTAGTCAGGCTCTACAGATGGGAGATAATTGGATGCAAGTCCGACACGATCTAGCGGGCGAGCTACATGAGATATCATTATTGTACACTGATATATTTGGGACTTCAAGGAGAGTGTAATTATTAAAATCACTCGATTGTTGGAAAGTACCGACCCCACTATATATATGACAATGTCTGACATGGGGCTACTAGTTGCATCTTGCTACAACATACAACTTGTTCATTTCTCTGCCCAACAATCATTCATGTTCCTACCACTACATTCAGCTCTGCCGGACATTAGAACGGTTGTTTATCTCGGATATATAAATGACAACCACTTCATTGAGTTACGGATGAATGATGAATGCCCACTCCCGCCTTTGTTTCCAGTGTGGACAAGATATCATGAGCATGTGGCAGCGCAGTGGGAATTTCCATATATTACACGTCTCCTTTGATTATCAGGTATGTAAGTATTGCAGATTTTTAGTATTAATATCTTAACTTATTCGAAATTTTTTAATTTAATATCGTGGTTTTGCATGGTTCACATTCTATATAATATCGTTTTGGAGAAAGATTGGGTCTTCATATGCATTACAAATTATTAGGTAAGAATAATAAGACAAATTTCAATTATAATTTATTAATTTGTCTCTTGATAATTTAAATTTGATTTCACTATGTTGCAGAGACATCAACTTTTGAGCGGACGCTTACGGATGTTGTACTCGTGTTTTTGGCAATTATTTATATTGAAAACTAACTTTGTGTCGCAACACATTTTGAGTGATGACTAATTGATGACTTTTAATTTTTTGTACATGTTGCACCAATGTAATTTTGTAGCGACATATTTTGAGCAACAATGAAAGCTAAATGATGACAATCAATATATTACCTTTATTGCAAAACATGTGATTCTTAGTGCTTTAATTAGGCATCGTATGTTACCGTTTAAAATTTTAAACTTAGGGTATAAATAGCGAGTGGGTGTACAAATATATTTTTGAGGTGTACAAACAGTCATGAGTTATAAATAATCATTTATGGTGCACCAAATAGAGAAGTTATTCATTTAGAAAAATATTATTATTTGAGGTTTATGATGAAATGATGTGGCTGATATTCATTCAAAAAATTTAATATTATTTAAAAATTTGTTTGGGACAATTGATGCTAATGAAAAACTACTGATTGAATATAGTTGATTGAATAAAGATGTTATAAAAGTGGCGATGAATAAGCTGCAGATTGTTCGGACAGTTTGTGTATAAGTGTTGATCGAAAAGAATTTTTGTTGTTGTTGTTTGTACTTAGATACATATAATGTCAGCGTTGACATTGTTGAACGAACATCTTCAAGGCGGGTTTTAACGAGTGTCTAGGACTTTTTTAAGAGATAGACGTTTATGGGAGGCTTATGAAAAAAATAGTTTATCAGCAATTTTAAAATAAGTGATTTTCTAACAGCTGTAAAACTGTGTTTGTATTTTGAATATATATTGTACACCAACATAAACTATCCTAAATAGAGCCTATAAGCCTCATTCTGCTAATAAGTGTTTTTAAATACCAAAAAATGATATCTATTAAAATAGATTTTTAAATAATATATTTTATTTTAAAAAAAGGAGACTGTGCACAGAGACCCCACATACTGCCGCGACAGTGCCTCCGCATGAAGGTACTCCCGCGGCTCTGAACCCCCTCAAGATAGTTGTGTCGAAGGACTGTAGCCATGCGTTCGGAGAAAAAAATGTGGGTGCGTTACTCTCACATACAACTAGGTGGGAGAATAAATATGCGTGTTTTGGAGTGGGCCCAGCTTTTCCCTTCTCCACGCCAAGGCAGTTTCGCCCGGCGTGAACGGAGCAAAACCCTAAAAAGCCATTTTCCGGCTTTTCGTCTTCACACCGATTTCTTTCACGCAAAGGCATCCTTGCTCCGGCAGCGCTAACAATTTTCTCTACACCGTCACATGTCGCGCCCCTTCACACTGTTATTTCAGAGGATGGCAGCAAGCAATGGGAGTGCCGTCGCACCAAGGAATTGACGTTGCTGCACGAGGGAGGGGGTGCACTGCAAATTTAACATATATAAACTATAATATTTTATGTTTAATAAATGTACGTTTAAAAGTAAATCTTTTATGCTTAATTACATAATTACATATAGTCTTTAAGGTTTATGTAAGCCTTTTATGTTTAGTTATATAAACGTACAAATGTTTATGATATAATATATTAGTATTGTCGGGGGTGAGACACATTTTATAAGCATAGGTGTGCACATACTCACACACCCATGATCACCACCTCAAAAGTAGTGGGATCATGGGTTTAGCCGCATGCGCGATCACTGCGCTCGATCCCCCGCACGCCGATCCCATCACGCGTGATGGATGAATTGCCACGAGCGCTGCCTCGCCGGCGGAGGGCGGCCGACCTCCTCCCTGGACACCAGCCACCCCTCCTCCCTGGACACCGGCCACCCCTCCTCCCTGGACACCGCCCACCCCTCCTTTCCTCACTGCGCCGGCCAGGGGCGGATCCAGGATTCGAAGTAAGGGGGGCCCAAAAAAATTATGAATCAAAATATAATAAGCAAAAAAAATTTTCTAATTTGAAATTTTAGCATTAATAATAAAAGAAGAATTATAATATAGATGTTACCTTATTTTAGTTGTGTGCGCCGTTTTTTCAACTCATAGAATTCATCAATGATCACATCTTTCTTGATCTTCTCTTCTATTTCTCGTTCTATGTAGAGAGGCATACAATTTGCCAGAAATTCATCCTCCATTTTGTTGCGCAGTCTTGTTTTAATAAGTTTCATAGCAGAAAATAACCGTTCTGTAGTCGCTGTTGAGACTAGAAGTGTCAAAATTAGCCGAATTAGCTTGTCAACAAGATAATAGGTACTTGATTTCTTTGTTTCGGCCAATTTCTCACAAAGTTTAGAAATTATTGGCAAGTTCTTTAAATCTGAATGAGAAAAAACGTCTAACTGATAATGTTGCAGCTGAGTATTCAACACAAAAATATCTTGCTCACTGAAATCTTGAGGGTAAAAAATTCTTGCAAGAGCACATATATCTTCAATATTAAAATATTTATATTCCGCACTTGAATCTAAATCCATACTTAGACGAAGCAACTCCATAGAATTTTCATTGAATCTAGAGTTCAGCTCTTGCAACACACAATCTATTGTGACGTTAAATATGTCAACTCTAAAATGATGTTCCACTGTAGTGATATCACGAGGAGTTCGAAACCGACGATCACGGTATCTAGCATTCATTTCCGGAATTTTGACTTCATTTTTTCCACAAAATACTTTCACAACCTGTAAGTACTTTTCCCAGCCAGATGCACGTAATTTTTGAATGAGAGCCTTCGTTGTTGAAACTAAACTTATAACATTTAATATATCTTGATTTTGATGTTGCATTGTTTTGCATAGAACGTCACTGATTCCCAATATTTCTTTCATCAAATGCAAGATAAATATAAATTCAAATGCACACATCTTTTTAAAAGCCGCTTCAGCATCCCCTCGTTGTGCAGGTGTCCCTCCATTATCACTAATATCAAGAAATACAGAGCAAGTTGCACTATACATATTAATAACACTACAGACAGAATTTAGATGAGACGACCATTTGGTGTCGCCATGTCTTTGTAGCGAACCTATCTGATTGGCTCCCGTACCAGTTTCAATTTCACCAAGTGCAATCATGTAATCAAAATATTCCTTTTGAGTAGCGCTCAATTGATCATTGCGTTTGGTGGAAGAACCAACAGTGTTAATAACATACAACAATTCATTGAAAAAATAATGCACTGCTTTCACTTCCCTTGATGTTGCAACCAGAACTAGTTGTAATTTATGTGAAAATAAAAAATAGTCCAAATCCAATGAGTACCTGAAATGTGAAGAAGCAGATGCTCAGAAATAATCTGAATCTGTCCAAATCAGAAATAATACAAATCCAAATCAGAAATAGTCTAAATTAACGTAAGAATCAGCAATAGTCCAAATCAAACTGAAGAAGCAGAAGCTCATGAATTAGGAATAGTCTGAATCAGGAATAGTCTAAATCAGGCAATCAACAAAAGTACAAATCGGAAGAAAAGGAAGAAGAAGAAGAAGAGGAAGAGGAAGAAGAAGAAGACAAAGAAGAAGAAGTGGAAGAAGAAGACGAAGAAGAAGAAAAAGAAGAGGAAGAAGAAGAAGAGGAAGAAGAAGAAGACGAAGAAGAGGAGGAAGAAGAAGAAGAAGAAGAAGAAGAAGAAGAGAAGGAGGGGGAGGCAGTACCGCCGGCGGCGCGGCGCCGGGTCACGAGGGATTGGGGGAAGGAGAGCAGCGGCCGAGCGGCGGGAATGCCGGGCGACGGCTAGCTTTAGCGCATGTACAACCCCGTAGCCGGGCGAGTGGGACCCTCCCCAAATATCAGCCTAGGGGCGTGGTATGGGCGACGAGTTGGTGCGGCCCCGTTCGTAGACGTGCGGGTCCTCGTGCGTGCGTGCGGAGGTTTTATGCGCATAGGTTTAGAATATATATATATATATATATATATATATATATATAAATTATATATTATATGATAATATAGATAATATAGATAATATATTATACATATATTATATATGGGATATGGGAGAAAAAAAGGGAAGAGGGGATTTTGAGCAGGCAGACGGGAGGTGCAGCGGGGGAGAAGGAAATAAAAAAGAAAATGGGATCGTGGGTTCCGGCTCTTCCCGCTAGGGTTCGGCGCAGGTGGATCGGCCCGCCCCTTCTTCTCTCACTCTCGGCCAAGAGCAGCGCAGCCCCCCCCCTTCCCCTCTCTCTCTCCGGCCGCCTGGAGCAGTGGCCCGAACGCTCTCTCTCTCTCTCTCTCTCTCTCTCTCTCTCTCTCTCTCTCCGGCCGCCTGGAGCAGCAGCCCGAGCGCCGCCCGCCTCTCGATTTGTGTCCGGCCGCCGCTTCAGCAAGGAGCGGGCCGCCCGCCCCCTTTCTTTTTCCCGGCCAGAAGCAGCACACCCGACCCCCTCCCTTTCTCCCGGCCTGAAGCAGCACGACCGCAACCCCTCTCCCTCTCTCCCAGACGCCTGGAGCAACCCGGCCCCCCTCCCTTTCTCTCGGCCTGGAGCAGGGCTCGGCTTGGAGTGGGGTTCGGCCTGGGGCTAAGCCCTAATTTTTCACCACCGGCAACAAGCTCGGCCTGGAGCGAGGCTCGGCCTGGAGCGAGGCTCGGCCTGGAGCGAGGCTCGGCCTGGAGCGAGGCTCGGCCTGGAGCGAGGCTCGGCCTGTAGTGGAGATCGACCACCGACGCGGCCGCATGCAGTAGGATCGACTCGGAGCTCCTCTCCCATCCCCGCCGCCAAGCACGCGACAAGGGTAACGATGTTTCAACTTGGGCAGGTGAAGCCTTCAGTTTCCATATTTGTACAGAAGCCCCTCTCCACCAACGGGTGGGGGGAAGGGAGCTCCCCGACGGGTTGACGTGTACGTCCCCGCAGTTAATTGCATTAGTACCCAGAAGCGTGAGTACGGGTTTAGGCATGCTGTGTGAAGCCCATCCGGACGTGTGAGCCAGATTGGTGATGTTATGGGGTTCCCGGAGAAGACTCCAAGAAAGTTGTTTATTTGACCGCTTGCAGGGAATGCGCTCCGTAGCCCCAAAAAAGGGGGTGTGCGCAATATGTTTGGCCCGCTTATGTTAGCCGACCGATGACTAGTTGGCCGCCGCTCGTCGAGACGTTGGCGTACAGGTGTTGCAGTACCAGGCGGGGAGTAGCGGGCTTAAGCCCAAACTTGTGCGGGCCCTCGAAGGCCTTTTTGTTTATATTTCCGGCATGCGTGCTGAGTATGGAATTTACATTCCTGTAATATTTTTTCATATCTGTGATGCTCTGTGAATATAGTTTACTCCTCCTGTCTTGGGCGAGCGGTGTGTTCGTGAACCGCTCCCCCCGTATGGGCCCCGAGGTATAGATGCCGGGAAGCCCCTGATGGCCCGTTGTCATCCTTTCAGAGTAGCGGAGTTCCGCTGTTAGCGGCCCAATTGAGGCTGCGTAGAGTAGGGCTGCTGGGCGATTTTGTGCCAATAGTAAGGCGGGCGGGGAACATTTTACTTAGACCCGAGGTGGCACCTCTAGTTTGGGAGTGGATCTCGAGATCCTCCTTGGATGTTCCGGTCGGCCAAGAGAGCCCTCCGAAGGTGCCTTAGCTCAGCCCTTGGCTTGGGAGGGGAAGAGTTTGTTAGTCTTCCGGGTATGCGGCGGGTCCTCCATGCTGAGACCTTGGGTCTGTCCCTCGTGTTCCTAGTCTTGTGCCTAGATCATTCGCTTGAGGGTAGTAGGTGAGCGGTCACCCCTTCCCCAAGGGTCGAACTCCACATGAGACCGATTTTTCGGTTTCAACATTTTGGTGCGGTGAGCGTGGAGAGTGACTAGCACAGAAGAACTCAGGCGAACATCATGGCTATAGAAGTGGAACCAGGTGACGACCACGGTCATGCGTTGATACTTTGTGCGTGAGGTCCTCATACTCAGAGTTGTCCCCTCCCATAGCTGTTGTTTGAATTCCATAGCATTTGGAGTAGGATTTACACCTATTTGAAGCGCTTCTACTTATGAAAACCCGTGTATCCTCACTTATTACATCAACGAGAAGCCTGGAGGTTATTGTCTTCAAGATCGAGTAAGAGAGCAGCTGAGAGGTATTAGGAGCCGGGGTGACCTGAAAGGGCTCCCTCCCTAGCGGTAATATGTTATCTCTTCCTTGTAATTCGGTAGCAGTCAAGTTTTCACTTTATTACCAATTCGCCTCGAGCTTCTGAGGTCTTCAAGGGTTAGCCTCGCGATCGACTCCGGAAGCCAAACGTCCAACCCGTTCCTTTTAAATAGCCTAGTTCGGACGATGGGACGGTGCCGCGGGACTTTAAGCGCTATTGTAAGACCGAGCCTCTGCACTGACGGCCGAGATCAACTCCCCCCTTGCACGTCGGCCTATGTCCTCCCGATCGCACCTCTCCTCCGACTAGAGGAATTATCAAGAACGAGCCTAGACGCTAACCTCCCAGATTTGATAAAGGGCCGATCTCTCCAAGCAATCGCAAGTGACATGGCGGAAAGCGATCTTTGTCATTAGATCAGGATACGAGCCGTCGACCTGTTCCTTCTATATAGCCCAGTTCGGATGATGGGACGATGACTCGGGACTCTAAGCGCTATTGTAAGACCGAGCCTCTGCACTGACGGCCGAGATCAGCTCCCCCCTTGCACGCCGGCCTATGTCCCCCCGATTGCATCTCTCTTCCGATTGGAGGAATTAGTAGGAACAGGCTCGGACGCCAGCTTCCCGATTTGACGGCTTCCAGTTCGTCTCTCCTATGAAAAGAATGCGTCCTCCATTTGTAAAAGCATCGGTGCAATTAACTCTCCAGCACCTCTTAAGTAAATAGGATGTCTCCATCTCGAGCAAAGTCAAGTCGGGTAGTTTTGGACCCCGAGCAGATCCCGCTGTCAGGCTCTCACCTAGCTGACAGGGCTAGAAGTCACTCGATGTCATCCTTGGGCCTCGAGCAGATCCCGCTGTCAGGCTCTCACCTAGCTGGTATGGCTGGAAGTCACTCGATGGTGGTAGTAGTGGACCCCGAGCAGATCCCGCTGTCAGGCTCTCACCTAGCTGGCAGGGCTGGAAGTCACTCGGTGTCATCCTTGGGGCTCGAGCAGATCCCGCTGTCAGGCTCTCACCTAGCTGGCAGGGCTGGAAGTCACTCGATGGTGGTAGTAGTGGACCCCGAGCAGATCCCGCTGTCAGGCTCTCACCTAGCTGGCAGTGCTGGAAGTCACTCGGTGTCATCCTTGGGCCTCGAGCAGATCCCGCTGTCAGGCTCTCACCTAGCTGGCAGGGCTGGAAGTCACTCGATGGTGGTAGTAGTGGACCCCGAGCAGATCCCGCTGTCAGGCTCTCACCTAGCTGGCAGGGCTGGAAGTCACTCGGTGTCATCCTTGGGCCTCGAGCAGATCCCGCTATCAGGCTCTCACCTAGCTGGCATGGCTGGAAGTCACTCGATGGTGGTAGTAGTGGACCCCGAGCAGATCCCGTTGTCAGGCTCTCACCTAGCTGGCAGGGCTGGAAGTCACTCGGTGTCATCCTTGGGCCTCGAGCAGATCCCGCTGTCAGGCTCTCACCTAGCTGGCAGGGCTGGAAGTCACTCGATGGTGGTAGTAGTGGACCCCGAGCAGATCCCGCTGTCAGGCTCTCACCTAGCTGGCAGGGCTGGAAGTCACTCGGTGTCATCCTTGGGCCTCGAGCAGATCCCGCTGTCAGGCTCTCACCTAGCTGGCAGGGCTGGAAGTCACTCGATGGTGGTAGTAGTGGACCCCGGGCAGATCCCGCTGTCAGGCTCTCACCTAGCTGGCAGGGCTGGAAGTCACTCGGTGTCATCCTTGGGCCTCGAGCAGATCCCGCTGTCAGGCTCTCACCTAGCTGGCAGGGATGGAAGTCACTCGATGGTGGTAGTAGTGGACCCCGAGCAGATCCCGCTGTCAGGCTCTCACCTACCTGGCAGGGCTGGAAGTCACTCGGTGTCATCCTTGGGCCTCGAGCAGATCCCGCTGTTAGGCTCTCACCTAGCTGGCAGGGCTGGAAGTCACTCGATGGTGGTAGTAGTGGACCCCGAGCAGATCCCGCTGTCAGGCTCTCACCTAGCTGGCAGGGCTGGAAGTCACTCGGTGTCATCCTTGGGCCTCGAGCAGATCCCTCTGTCAGGCTCTCACCTAGCTGGCAGGGCTGGAAGTCACTCGATGGTGGTAGTAGTGGACCCCGAGCAGATCCCGATGTTAGGCTCCCACTAGCTGACGGGGCTGAAGGCACACCTGGGGGGTAAGGGACCCCGAGTGCTGCTCGGCCCCGGGTGGACTCGCTGTCAGGCTCTCATTAGCTGGCAGGGTTGTAGGCACACCTGGGGGGAAAGGATTAGCTCCGCGTGCACAATGAGATACAAAATATATGGCTTTGTTGTTTCGCGATATCACGAGAAATGGTATACTTGTTGTAAGTAATCGTATAAGGGCAATTCAATAGCAGTGAGCCAATGGGTATCGAGTTATTCAAAAGGTTCAGAAAGGTCATGGAGAGATTGATGCTCCAAGCGCAGATTTCAGTTTCTCTAAAAAAATTTTTTGGGTCGGCTCCCACTCGCCGGATACGTTGGGTTGGATGATTCTTTCCGAGCTTGTACCAAGCTCGAAAAGAGCGGGGATTGTGTACAACCCCGTAGCCGGGCGAGTGGGACCCTCCCCAAATATCAGCATAGGAGCGTGGTATGGGCGACGAGTTGGTGCGGCCCCGTTCGAAGACGTGCGGGTTCTCGTGCGTGCGTGCGGAGGTTTTATGCGCATAGGTTTAGAATTTATACATATATATATATATATATATATATATATATATATATATATATATATATATATATATATATATATATATATATATATATATATATATATATATATATATATATATATATATATATATATATATATATTATATTATATGATAATATAGATAATATATTATACATATATTATATATGGGATATGGAGAAAAAAAGGGAAGAGGGGATTTTGAGCAGGCAGACGGGAGGTACAGCGGGGGAGAAGGAAATAAAAAAGAAAATGGGATCGTGGGTTCCGGCTCTTCCCGCTAGGGTTCGGCGCAGGTGGATCGACCTGCCCCCTTCTTCTCTCACTCTCAGCCAGGAGCAGCGCAGCCGCCCTCCCTTCCCCTCTCTCTCTCCGGCCGCCTGGAGCAGTGGCCCGAACGCTCTCTCTCTCTCTCCGGCCGCCTGGATCAGCAGCCCGAGCGCCGCCCGCCTCTCGATTTGTCTCCGGCCGCCACTTCAGCAAGGAGCGGGCCGCACACCCCCTTTCTTTTTCCCGGCCAGAAGCAACACACCCGACCCCCTCCCTTTCTCCCGGCCTGAAGCAGCAGGCCGCAACCCCTCTCCCTCTCTCCCGGCCGCCTGGAGCAACCCGGCCCCCCTCCCTTTCTCTCGGCCTGGAGCAGGGCTCGGCTTGGAGTGGGGTTCGGCCTGGGGCTAAACCCTAATTTTTCACCACCGGCAACAAGCTCGGCCTGGAGCGAGGCTCGGCCCGGAGCGAGGCTCGGCCTGGAGCGAGGCTCGGCCTGTAGTGGAGATCGACCACCGATGCGGCCGCATGCAGTAGGATCGACTCGGAGCTCCTCTCCCGTCCCCGCCGCCAAGCACGCGACAAGGGTAACGATGTTTCAACTTGGGCAGGTGAAGCCTTCAATTTCCATATTTGCACGGAAGCGCCTCTCCACCAACGGGTGGGGGGAAGGGAGCTCCCCGACGGGTTGACGTGTACGTCCCCACAGTTAATTGCATTAGTACCCGGAAGCGTGAGTACGGGTTTAGGCATGCTATGTGAAGCCCATCCGGACGTGTGAGCCGGATTGGTGATGTTCTGGGGTTCCCGGAGAAGACTCCGAGAAAGTTGTTTATTTGGCCGCTTGCAGGGAATGCGCTCCGTAGCCCCAAAAAAGGGGGTGTGCGCAATATGTTTGGCCCGCTTATGTTAGCCGACCGATGACTAGTTGGCCGCCGCTCGTCGAGACGTTGGCGTACAGGTGTTGCAGTACCAGGCGGGGAGTAGCGGGCTTAAGCCCAAACTTGTGCTGGCCCTCGAAGGTCTTTTTGTTTATATTTCCAGCCTGCGTGCTGAGTATGAAATTTACATTGCTGTAATATTTTTTCATATCTGTGATGCTCTGTGAATATAGTTTACTCCTCCTGTCTTGGGCGAGCTGTGTGTTCGTGAACTGCTCCCCCCGTGTGGGCCCCGAGGTATAGATGCCGGGAAGCCCCTGATGGCCCGTTGTCGTCCTTTCAGAGTAGCGGAGTTCCGCTATTAGCGACCCAATTGAGGCTGCGTAGAGTAGGGCTGCTGGGCGGTTTTGTGCCAATAGTAAGGCGGGCTGGGAACATTTTACTTAGACCCGAGGTGGCACCTCTAGTTTGGGAGTGGATCTCGAGATCCTCCTTAGATGTTCCGGTCGGCCAAGAGAGCCCTCCGAAGGTGCCTTAGCTCAGCCCTTGGCTTGGGAGGGGAAGAGTTTGTTAGTCTTCCGGGTATGCGGCGGGTCTTCCACGCTGAGACCTTGGGTCTGTCCCTCGTGTTCCTAGTCTTGTGCCTAGATCGTTCACTTGAGGGTAGTAGGTGCGCGGTCACCCCTTCCCCAAGGGTCGAACTCCACATGAGACCGATTTTTCGGTTTCAACAGCGAAGCTGCGCAGAAAAATGGCGGAAATGATTTAGCGCAGCTGCGCATTCGATTTTTCAGCATAAAGTCATTTAAAAAATTTATTTTTTAATGACTTTACACTGCGGTTTTTATAAAAACTGCAGTCTAAAGTCATTTTTAAAATTTTGTTTTTAATTTTTTTAATGACTTTAGACTGCGGTTTTTATAAAAACCGCAGTCTAAAGTCATTTTTTCAAAAATAATAATTTTTTTTAAAAAAAAATTATATTTTTTATTTTTTTAAAAAAAAATTATTATTATTTTTTAAAAAAATATTATTTTTTTAAAAATGACTTTAGACTGCTGTTTTTATAAAAATCGCAGTGTAAAGTCATTTAAAAAAAAAATTTAAAAAAATTAGTTTTTTTTGACTTTTTTTAATGACTTTAGACTGCGATTTTTATAAAAACCGCAGTGTAAAGTCATTTAAAAAGATTAATACTTTTGACTGCGGTTTTTATAAAAACCGCAGTCTAAAGTAATTTTTTTTTTAAAAAAAAATTTATTATAAGACGTCTAACGCCTTATACACATTCGAACTTCTGGACGCCTAGACACCTAGGCGACGCCATGACAAGCGTCACATGTGGCTTTTTTTAGGTTTCTTTAGGTAATAAAACTGGAGAAAAATATAATTAAACTTAAACTTCAAAATTCAAGGGGGGCCCGGGCCCCCCTTGCCCCCTGGATCCGCCACTGGTGTCGGCCGCTCCCTCCCTCGGCCGCTGGCGTGCGGCCAAAGGAGGCGGTCGCGCCAGCCGCTCCTCCCCGGCCGCCGTCGGCGGTCCTCCACTCGCCGGTGAATTCGACGACGAGTTCGTCGTCCAACCGTGGAGTTCCGCCCCCGCCGTCCGATCGTTTGGGGTCGTTTCCCGCCATCTGATTCGCATGTAACCACCCACTAACCCACTAACCATCAGGTTAGTGGGGGGATTTAATTAATAATTTAATTATTTATTTAGGATGCGAATAGCGTGATTAATCATAATAAATGTGCACCCTTAAACTATGAGAAAATATTAATTTTGGGTGGTTACGGTGTGCGGATAGCCGCATAACCACCGTAACCACCCCCTGGAGCATATAAAAGGAGTCTCAGGCATCTTCATTTTTCAACTTTTTTCCTCCGAGTCTTTTTCTTCCTCAGATCGAAGCTCTGTCAGATTCCTCCTACGAGAATCACCCAAGCCGCACCCGAGCCGCACCCGAGCCACGTACGAGCCAAGTTCCGGACACATCATGGACACTACGAATTTCTACTCATGTCATTTGGCTTGTCTAACGCGCCATCAACGTTTGAAAGTTTAATGAACAAGATCTTCCACGAGCAACTCCGAAGGTTCATATTAGTTTTTTTTTGACGAAATATTGATCTTCGGTAAAACATGGCAGGACCACGTGGAGCACCTCAGATTTACCTTCGAGACATTACGACAGCAGAGTATGTTCTTGAAGCGGAGCAAGTGCTGTTTTGGAAGAAGGAAGGTACATTACTTGGGCCACATAATCTCGCAGGAGGGCATAGCAACCGATCCGGAGAAAATTCGAGCCAGGCTAGAATGGCCAACCCCTAAAACCGTGAAGCACATTCGGGGATTCTTGGGCCTCACCGGTTATTACCGAAGGTTCATTCAAGGATATGGTGCCATCGTCAAACCGCTCACGGCACTACTCAAAACAGCCCGCCTACAGTGGACCGAGGAAGCGGATCAACCTTTCTGTCATCTCAAGCGAGCGGTGTCCCAACCACCGGTCTTGTGCTTACCAGACTTCACACAGCCCTGTGTGGTCGAGTCGGACACATCAGAGAATGGAGTGGGGGCTGTTTTGCTGCAGGGAGGGAGGCCAATCACCTATTTCAACAAGGCATTGGACATAAAAAATTCAATGCTCTCAACTTATGAAAAGGAGTTATTGGCGGTGTTATTGGCCGTGCAACAATGACTCCATTACTTGCTCATGGGGCCATTCACCATATAGACGGATCAACAAAGTTTGAAGTTCCTTTTGAATCAGAAGTTGGCGACACCGGCACAACAGAAATATTTGGCCAAACTATTGGGTTATGACTACACGATCCAATACAAAGAAGGGAAGGAAAATACGTGCGCCGACGCGCTATCCCGGCGGGAAGGACAAGAAGAGGCGGAGTTGAGAGGACAGGAAGAGGCGGAGTTGAGCGCCTCAGTCACAGTTACCTCAGATTTCTTGAAGCAGCTCAAAGAATCATGGCTTAAAGACCCTAACATTCAAGAAATAATACGTCAAAAAACAGGGGACAACAATAAGAAACCAAAATATCGGTGTGAGAGGGGGTTGTTGAAGCGGAAAGGGAGATTGGTGGTCGGAAATGATGCTGCGATCAGATCCAAGTTGTTGCAAATGTACCACGACAGTGCATGGGGTGGGCATTCCGGCATCACGTCGACATACCATCAGCTACGGAAGATGTACTTTTGGGAAAAAATGAAGGTGGATGTTTATGAGTATATACAAAAGTGTGTAGTTTGCCAACAGTGCAAACCGGATAATCAGAAAACAATGGTGCTGCTCCAACCTCTCCCAATACCGGCGAGAATTTGGCAAGACATCTCCCTTGATTTCGTGGAAGGACTTCCCAAAAGTGAAGGCAAGACAACAATTTTGGTGATCGTGGATCGGCTTAGTAAACAACCACATTTCATAGCGATAGCCCATCCATATACGGCGGAGAGTGTGGCACAAGTCTTCTTAGACTCCGTGGTCCGTCTACATGGCATGCCGGAATCTATTGTCAGCGACCGTGACACCATCTTCGTGAGCCAAGTGTGGCGAGAGTTATTTCGAGTTTTCCAAGTCAAGTTGAACCTATCCACAACGTACCACCCTCAATCGGACGGCCAAACAGAGGTCGTGAACCGGTGTTTGGAAAGTTACCTAAGGTGTATGTGCTTCGAGAGACCAAAAAAATGGGCGTGTTGGCTGCCCCTAGCAGAGTGGTGGTACAACACTTCATACCAAAGTGCTATCAAAATGTCACCATATGAGTTTGTCTACGGGCAAGCCCCGCCGACACATACTGCCTATAGCCCGAGAATGGTGGACGTCGAAGAAGTCGATCGTTCACTAGCGGCAAGAGTGTTGGAACACCCTATTAATAATTTGGGTCAGGATCACTATGTCTCTTAGGAAACCTGTTTTGACCTCATTGTATATATCTAAAGGTCAAGTAGAATTGAGTCTAAGGGTTAGTAATTAGGTTTGGAAGCTGCCCTCAAGATCAGGATTTTCAGTTTGGAGACTAAGTCATTTCGTCGAGCTCAGTACGACGAATCGTCGAACTCCAATCGACGATCGTTGAGCTAACTTCGACGAGCCGTCGAACTCCATTCGACGATCTCCGAGCTCAACTTCATCAAGTCGTCGAACTCCATTCGACGATCTTTGAGCTCAGTTCGACGATCTTGACTCTAGTTTGATTCTCTATCTCTGAGCTCAGATCGACGATCTCTATTTCTGTCTAAGTCCAAATCTCTGAGCTCAGTTCGACGATATTGGAGCTCAGTTCGACGTTTTTCTGAAGAGTTAAATGTTTTTCAAGATTCAAATACAGACAGTTGAGGAATTATTGTCAGCAATTAATTCAGAGATCTTGTAGCCATTTTCATTTATTCTGGAGCAAGTTTCAAGAGATTTTCAAGAAATGTTTTATTGGACTTTCCTCTAGAAGACAATTGCAATTAAGGAAGTCATTTATGACAGGCCAACGACTATCTTGGACAGTGGATCATTTCTATTTAGAGAAAAGGAATAAAAGATAAGATTATTCATTCCTGCCACAAGAAGAAGAGACACAGAAGAACAATAAGTTAGAAAAATATTCTCTGCAACAACAACTCTCACACCAACAATCACACAAGAGAAAGAAAGAGAGTTGCAGACATTCTCTGTCTTAATAATTCATACAAGAACACATCACCAAAGGAGATCAACAAACTGAAATCTTCAGATCTCTTTTGATTCAAGTGTTCATGGCCATCATCATTCAAGACTCCAGACACCTCATATTTCAGCTGTTGCTGAAATCATCATTTGCTAGAGATCAATTTTCTGAAGGCCTATCACCCTACTACAAAGCTTCATTTCCTGATCAACTCAAGATCTCAGGGGGAGCTTTGACAACATCCACAATCTTCTCTTTGACTGTTGACAGAGAAGATCTTCTCATCCCTCTCTCACTCTCTGCTGTAAAGAGTTTTTCAAACTCCTTTCAAAAGTTTGTGTTTAGTTTTTGAGCACCTTATCAAAAGCTCATTGGTGGCAAGACACCTGATCAAAAAATCTGGTTTGGTTTTTGAGCACCTTATCAAAAGCTCATTGGTGCCCAGGACACCTGATCAACTCATCTTGCAGTGGATTCCTACCTAGGGTGGTAGAAGAGTGGATGTACCCAGGTTGATTGGGGAACCACTATAGCTCCTTGTGTCTTCTGGTTGCTTGTCATTATTTTTGTTTCTGGCTGTGCTTTGTGATTGATTTGTGTTTAATTTGTGATTAGATAGTTGCTTCTTGTTTAGATTTACTTTATACCATTTGCTTCCCTGTTCACATTTAGAATACAACAACTGTTGTAAAAGTTTTTAGCAAGCACCATACTCTATTCACCCCCCCCCCTCTAGAGTATATCAGATCTAACTCGCACTTTCAATTGGTATCAGAGCCAGGTTGGTTAAAAATACCACACCTTGGTGGTTGCACAGGCTAACACCTGAACACAAAGATTCCTAGTTAGATCTGCTTGTTTTGATTTTGTTATTAGAATTATTTCTTCACAAATCATGGCTCAAAACAAAGATTATGCTAGCACCAGACCTCCAGTGTGCAATCTATCCAAGTTTGCACTTTGGAAGGCAAGGATTAGACTCTACATGAATTCTATTGATGAGGACATTTTTAATTCTGTTTTGACAGTGTGTCCAAGACCTCCAGAGAACACAAGTACAAATGTTGTTCCACCTCCATCAGGAACAGTTGCTGACATCAAGAAGTGGAAAGTAGCAGATGCAAAGGCTATGAATATCTTAGCGCAGACTATGTCTGATGATATTTTCCAAAAAGTAGCTGAATGCAACTCAGCAAAGGAAATCTGGGATAAGCTATCTGAGATAGTCTCAGGATCTGCTGATGAAAGAAAAGACAGAAGATCTCATCTCATAACCCAATATGAGAACTTCAAGAAAGGAGAAGCTGAGCCAGTAGCTGAAATGTACAACAGACTCAGCTTGATAGTCAATGAACTGAAGACTTTGGATAAAGAGATTTCATTGACTGAACTAAATGATAAAATCCTAATGTGCTTCCCAAGCACTTAGGACTCAAGGATCTGGCCAATCAAGGATGCCAGAAGTCTCAATGAAATCACAACAGAAGCTCTCTTAGGCAAGCTCAAGTCTTATGAGCTGCTCATCAAAAATAGAGAAAAAGAGCAAAAGGCTGCCTCACCAGTCTCAAGAAAGGAAAATACAATAGCTTTCAAAGCCACTGAAGATCAACCTGAAGACAAGGTCACATGCAATGATGAGCTGCTTAGTCTACTGGCCAAAAGATTTTACAAGATGGCCAGAAAGGACTTCAGGAAGAGATCATACAAAGAATATGACAAGTCAAGGTATGATAAGTCAAATAATAAAAAAATTGTTTGCTTTGGTTGTAGGAAACCAGGCCACATTGTGCCTGACTGTCCAAAAAACAAAAATAAGGACAGAAAGGACAAGAGAGAAAGAAGAAAAGACAAGGACTTCAGGAAGAATAGCAATGACAAACCCTCCTCAAGCAAGAACAAACACACAATGAAGGGATTTGTTGCTGAATCTTGGAGTGAGACTGAAGAGGAATCAGAAACTTCATCCAGCTCAAGTGATGATGAGGATGATGCTGAAGAAAAGGAATTCTACATGATGGCTATCAATGCCTCACAACACAATTCTGATGCAGAAGATTCAGAGTCAGACTCAGAGACTCAACTTGAAGAGGACCAGGTAATAGACTCTTTTGATTTCAATTCTGAGGACTTTAAATATGAATTTAAGCACTATGTTTAGACCTATTAAAATCTGAGAAGGAAATTATTTCTCTCAGAAATCAATTGTCTGAACACAGTACCTTAAAATCAGAAAACCTCAAACTCTCTGAGGAGTTGGAGTGCTGTAGGGAGCAGATAGCTTCACTAAAAAGTGAGCTATCAGAGGCCAAAAAGCTTGAAGAATCCCTTAATGGGAGAAGTATCAAACTAATGCACATCACAAGCACAGTGAACTCTAGATTCAATAGTACACTGGGCTTGGGTGCTTCATCCAGCCAACCTATAGTTCTAACAACCCCAATTAAGTTTATTTCTGATAAAGGGAAGAGAGTTGTAGAGGTAGCTAGGAAAAATTCAGACTTACCCAAGAAATCAAGTGTTCAACAGAAATCGTCGAACGGAGCTAGACAATCGCCGAACGGAGATCGACGATCTCAGGCAAAATCGTCGAACTCAGGTCGACGATCTCTAAACCCTGAACTCTGTCATAGTCGATCGTCGAATGGAGCTCGACGATCTAACCCAAGATCGTCGAACAGAGATCAGAGATTTGAAAACTTCTTCAAGGGTAAATCAAATTCCAATCCTAGGGGTCCTTCATCCAGATTTAACCCTTATACTGAATGGATAATACCTCCAAGGAGATATCATCCTGAAGGTTATAAGAGCCAACCAGGGATGTCATTTATTTCTGAATTTAAAGGTTATCAACCTAGGCCCAAGGTAAACTGGGTCAAAAACAAGTAAATTATTTTATGTGCAGGTGAAGACCTATCCAACATCAAACCAACAATGGTATCTGGATATTGGGTGCTCAAAGCACATGACAGGAAATAGGGACAACCTCACATCCTTCAAAGCCAAGCTTGGATCCAAAGTCATATTTGGTGATTCAAACTTTGGACAAACAAAAGGATATGGTGCAGTCCAGATTGGCACAGTCACATTCAAGAAGGTAGCCTATGTGGAAGGACTGAAGCACAATTTGATCAGTATCAGTCAGCTATGTGATGAAAACTATCAGGTGACTTTCAGCAAAGCCTTATGCAAGATCAAATCAGAGGACAACACTACTGTGTTGACAGGTAAAAGGAAAGGTAACATCTATTTAGTAGACTTTCTTTCAACTGAAGTAGATATTTGCTTGTTTAACTCTGTTAGTAGACCTAATGTATTATGACATAAGAGATTAAGACATTTAAACCTTAGAACCATTGCTAGGCTATCCAAGGACAACCTTGTTAGAGCACTACCTTCTGGCCCCTACAAGAAGGACTCTGCAGGGCTTGTCAATTAGGCAAGCAAACTAAAAATAGTTTCAAGTCACTTAATAAGAGTGATTCACCTAGGATTTTGTATCTGTTACACATGGATCTTTTTGGACCCATTATAGTACAAAGCTTAGGAGGAAAATCTTACACTTTAGTAATTGTAGACGACTTCTCTAGATTCACATGAGTGTTCTTTCTGAGGAAGAAGTCTGATAACTTTAAGTGTTTGACAGAGTTTCTCAAATGCATACAAACTGAGTTCAATACTCACATTGCCCTGATCAGAAGTGATCATGTGACAGAGTTTGATTCTCTTCTTATGCAAGAGTTCTGTCAGAGTGAAGGGATCAGGCATACTTTCTCAGCTCCTAGAACTCCTCAACAAAATGAGGTAGCTGAAAGGAAAAATAGAACCCTTATTGAATCTGCCACTACATTGTTGTCAGATGCTCACCTTCCTCTATCCTTTTGGGCAGAGGCAGTGAACACCTCCAACTATGTGCTGAACAGAAGTTTAATACATAAACTGAAGGGCAAGACTCCATATGAATTACTCAAAGGAAAGAAACCTAAAGTAGATTATTTTAGAATTTTTGGTTGTATTTGTTATATTCACAATAATGACAAGAGATATTTAGCAAAATTTCAAGCTAAAGCTGATGAGCAGTATTTCTGGGATACTCCATGATCAGTAAGGCTTATAGGATTTATAATAAATCAACTCTTAAAATTGAAGAATCTGTTCACATATCTTTTGATGAAACTAACATGTCTTTTAAGGAGAAGAACACTTCTACCATAGAACATTTGCAGGTACGTTCTCTTGCTGAAGACTTGGACAGATTACAAATCATTCAAAAAGAGGAAAGCAGTGAAGATGAAGAAGACATTCAACACCATGAAGAGAAACCTCTTGAAGAGCCAGTTGTTGTACCACAAGAGGAAACAACAACACAGGTTGGTGAACAATTAACACCCCCTGTTGATCTAGTAACATCAAGAGACCATTCAATTTCCCAAGTAATTGGAGACATCTCAGCTGGTGTACAAACCAGAAATCAGGTCAACCAAAACCTGTTGCACACTTGCTTCCTATCTCAAATTGAACCTCAATCCATTCAAGATGCAGAGCAAGATCCACACTGGATCATTGCAATGCAAGAAGAGTTGCATCAATTTGAAAGGAACAAAGTTTGGGAACTAGTACCAAGGCCTAAGGATCACTCCATTGTTGGAACAAAGTGGGTGTTCAGAAACAAATTGGATGATCAAGGAGTTATTGTAAGGAACAAGGCAAGGCTAGTTGCTCAAGGGTACTCTCAAGAAGAAGACATAGATTATGACCAGACTTTTGCACCAGTTGCAAGGTTGGAGGCTATAAGAATCTTCTTAGCATATGCAGCACACAAAGGTTTCAAAGTATACCAGATGGATGTAAAGAGTGCTTTTCTAACTGGAGACATCAAGGAAGAAGTCTATGTTAGACAACCTCCAGGTTTTATCTCTTCAACTTATCCTGATTATGTTTTTAAATTGAATAAAGCATTATATGGTCTCAAGCAAGCTCATAGAGCATGGTATGAGACCCTAACATGCTTTCTCCTGAAAAATGAGTTTATAAGGGGTAGAGTGGACCAAACTCTTTTTATTAGAACTCATAAGTCTCATACCCTACTAGTACAGATTTATGTAGATGATATTATCTTTGGTTCTACTGATTCAAATTTGTGCAGAAGGTTTTCCAACCTAATGCATTCTAAATTTGAAATGAGTAGCATGTGTGAGCTATCCTTCTTTCTAGGATTGCAAGTTAAACAACATGCTGAAGATATCTTTATTTCTCAAACCAAGTATGCAAATGAATTGGTTAAGAAATTTGGTATGTCTGAAGCATCTTGCATGAAAACACCTATGCCTACTAATGCTGTATTGTATGTTGATGAACATGGGAAACCTGTTGATCAGACAACATATAGAGCAATGATTGGCTCTTTATTGTACCTTACAGCTAGTAGACCTGATATAATGTTTACTACATGCATCTGTGCTAGATTCCAAGTGAGCCCTAGAGAGTCACACCTAACATTAGTAAAAAGGATTCTTAGGTATGTTAAAAGTTGTCCAAATCTAGGTCTCTGGTATCCAAAAGACTCAGCATTTGACTTAACTGGATTTTCTGATGCTGATTATACTGGATGCAGAATTGACAGGAAAAACACCAGTGAAACTTGTCAGTTTCTTGGTGACAGACTTGTCTCTTGGTTTTGCAAGAAACAAACATCTGTGTCAACTTCAACTGCTGAAGCTGAATATATGGCTGCAGGTAGTTGTTGTTCACAAATCTTGTGGATTCAAAACCAATTCCTAGACTATGGCTACAACTTAGAGAAGTATAAAATCTTTTGTGATAATACCAATGCTATCTCTATAGCTCAAAATCTAGTCCTCCATAGTAGGACAAAACACATAGAAATTAGGCATCACTTTTTAAGAGATAATGTTGAGAAAAATAAAATTGAACTTCAATATATCCCAACTGATTTGCAAAGGGGAGACATTTTCACCAAACCTTTGGATGAAAAGAAACACACCTTCTTCCTAAATCAGTTAGGAATGTTAGATGGAGGAAGTCTAAAATAATATCCAAGATTTAAAAACTCTAAAAATTGACCAAGACTAGGCAAACATCTTGATTTTTCTAGTGTCTAGAGTGTATTTCAGGTCTCTGAACTGCGCTCGACGATTTTCTCGCAGATTGTCAAACGGAGATCGACGCTTTCCAACATCGTCGACCAGAGTTCAGCGCTTCTCAGATAGTGTTCAACTATCTCTCCAGGTCAGCGATCGTCGAACGAAGCTCGACGATTTTATTTTCTGAACTATCGTCGAACGGAGCTCGACGCTCTCAAATATCGTCGAACAGAGATCGACGATGTTGATGACCTTTCAGTTTCCTTTAGAAGCCCTGATCGTCGAACTGAGTTCAACGATCTTTCCTTTTCTGCGTCGAACCCTAATATAAAACTCTTTTTTCGGCCGTCGTTCTCGCTTGCGCTTTCATACTTTCTGCAAAAAATTCTCTTTCCCTCCAAACTTCTCTACGCTTGGTCATTTGTTTGTTGATTTTTGCAGGAAACAATGTCCGTCTCAGTTGCAGTCCTTACCGCCATGAAATTTGATGCAGGATTTGATATAAATATGAACTCTTTCAATAACAGTGATCAGATTTTCCAAGAAATTCTAGAACTGTTCAAGGAGCAAAAGCTAGTTACTATAATGTCCACCAGAATCAAATTGCCTGCTGATGAAATCAAGGAGTGGGTCTATACTGCCCACAACCAGGACCAAAATACAGTTGTTGGCTCAATTTCTGGCACCCAGGTACCTCTGACACCTACTATTCTGACAGAGATTTTTGGATTAAATTCTGGAAGAGATTCTGCTGAAATGTCTGGAGAAGAATTTTCTACTATGCTTGATAGAATGAGTCATTCTGATGCAAACTCTAGCAAGCTGCTGAAAAAGAATTTTGCTGTTGAGTACATATTCTTGGCTGATGTTGTAGGAAAGGTCTTATTGGCCAAGCACACAGCCCATGATACCATCTCTAGGTATCAGCTGTGTTTGATGGGTGCTCTTGTAGATAAGAAACAGTTAAACTGGGGAGAAGTTTTCTTTGACCTGATTAAGAAAAGGATCAACAAGAATTTTGTCAACTTTGGAAGGATACTCGGGCTATTTCTTCAAAACAGATGCCCTGCACTGCTAGTCTCAAATGGGATGCACATCAATGCCTCTAAGAGCCTCTCCTGTGCCTTGTTTGGTAAGTGGGACAAGCAGATAGTGAAGCCCAGCAGGCCCTCTGCATCTACCACTTCAGGCACAAGGACTGTTGCAGTCTCTTCCCCTCCAGTCTCTGCCCCTGTAGAAGACTTGCCTAGATCTTCTTCTCCTCCTCCACCTCTTATTTCATCTCCACCAGTCACATCCACCATTACAATTTCATCCACCATCATTATTTCCATCCACCATTCATTATTACACTGCCCATCTCCAACTTCAATTCCATCTCCAACTCTTCCACTACCAGAAGAACTCTACCATCCTTTACATCACTACCCACACCAGAAGAACTCACCATCCTTTACATCACACCCACATCAGGAAATTGATTCATCATCTCAACTTCCATCTTTCACACTTCTGGATGATTCCTTTATGGATGATTCCCCTTCATCCCCTCCTGATCTACCCTCTTCATCCACATCATATCAACAGTTACTTCAAGATATTATTGCTCAACCCTCCTTCACACCTTCTATTTCCATTCCACTATCTTCCATTTTAACAATCCCCACTTCTCAACCTTCCTTTCCACCATCCACCAGTTCTCCACCCACATCTCCAGCTGTTCCACCTACAGTCTCTACCTCTGCTCAAATCCCTATTGAGCATGTAGATCTTCCAGCCTTAGCAGACAGACTTTATGAGCTGATAGCTCCCAGGCTATCACTTCTGTTGGAGACCTCCTTGGCTCCACTCCTAAAGTCAGTTGCACACCTGTCTGCCAGGCTATCTTCTCTCATTCCTCAGGCAATCCCTTACTCTGGGTGCCTTGATCCAGTCCTGACTGAATCTAGGCAGGGGGAGATGCCTCATGAAGTGGAAAGATTGCCTGCTGCTGCCATTTCCTCAGTTCAAGCTGTTGTTACTTCAACTCAAGCTCCAGCCTCAACACCACAAGTTGCTGTTTTCTCAATGGATCTCAGATCTTTATTATCAGATTTTGATTCAATATATTTCAGCTGTCTTCCAGAGCATACTGCAGTCCAGCCATCTGAAGACCTCTCCAAGGCCATTATGCCCATTTCAAGCTGTGACACCAGTATTATACATTCCTTTGTAAATTCAGTTTATGCTGCTACCCCTGCTTCTGCCCCTGCTGGTTCTGTTGCTGCTGCCTCTACTGCTGTTATTGATGGTTCTGCTACTGTTGTTGTGTCTGATAATTCTGATACTACTTCAGGTCCCTTTCCCTACAAGCTTAAAGACTTAGTCTAATCCAGAGCTCCTCCAAATAATCCCTCCAACAGATATGAGCCTCCAGTTCCTTTTGAGGATCCAGAGAACAATCCAACTTTCTGGACAGCTAGGATGAAAGAGTTACCTGCTTTGGATCAGATTAAGAAAGCCAGAGAGCAAGGCAAGGACACCTCCAGCATTACTACATTATCTGATCAAAGGAAAAAGGAACTTGAAAGATATGCTTCCAGCAAGTTTTTGATTCTGAAAGCTACATGAAGCTGCATCCTGAAGCTGTTGTGCCCAGGCCTAAGCAACAAACTTCTTTAGGTGCAGCTGATGACAGAAGATCTAAAAAGGAAGCTCTCAATACAAACAGGGAAATAAAACTCATAAAGAACAAGGAAAATGAGTAATTCTGTAAGGTGACAATATATGCTGTTTTATGATCTGTCTGAGATAATATCTGTGTTTATGCAATGTTTTGTTGTTATATTGTTGTTCTGTATGTTTATAATTTTCCAATTTCTGTAAATAGTAATTCTAACCCAAATATGAGGAGATTGTTGGAACACCCCATTACTGATTTGGGTCAGGATCACTATGTCTCTTAGGAAACCAAGGGTTAGTAGTTAGGTTTGGAAGCTGCCCTCAAGACCTGGATTTTCAGTTTGGAGACTAAGTCATTTCGTCAAGCTCAGTACGACGAATCGTCGAACTCCAATCGACGATCGTTGTGCTCACTTCGACGAGTCGTCGAACTCCATTCGACGATCTCTGAGCTCAACTTCATCAAGTCGTCGAACTCCATTCGACGATCTTCGAGCTCAGTTCGACGATCTTGACTCTAGTTTGATTCTCTATCTCTGAGCTCAGTTCGACGATAGTTGAGCTCAGATCGACGATCTCTGTTTCTGTCTAAGTCCAAATCTCTGAGCTCAGTTCGACGATAGTGGAGCTCAGTTCGACGTTTTTCTAAAGAGTTAAATGTTTTTTCAAGATTCAAATACAGACAGTTGAGGAATTATTGTCAGCAATTATTCAGAGATCTTGTAGCCGTTTTCATTTATTCTGGAGCAAGTTTCAAGGGATTTTCAAGGAATGTTTTATTGGACTTTCCTCCAGAAGACAATTGTAATTAAGGAAGTCATTTATGACAGACCAACGACTATCTTAGACAGTGGATCATTTCTATTCAGAGAAAAGGAATAAAAGATAAGATTATTCATTCCTGCCACAAGAAGAAGAGACACAGAAGAACAACAAGTTAGAAAAATATTCTCTGCAACAATAACTCTCACACCAACAATCACACAAGAGAAAGAAAGAGAGTTACAGACATTCTCTGTCTTAATAATTCATACAAGAACACATCACCAAAGGAGATCAACAAACTGAAATCTTCAGATCTCTTTTGATTCAAGTGTTCAAGGCCATCATCATTCAAGACTCCAGACACCTCATATTTCAGCTGTTGCTGAAATCATCATTTGATGGAGATCAATTTTCTGAAGGCCTATCACCCTACTGCAAAGCTTCATTTCCTGATCAACTCAAGATCTCAGGGGGAGCTTTGACAACATCCACAATCTTCTCTTTGACTGTTGACAAAGAAGATCTTCTCATCCCTCTCTCACTCTCTGCTGTAAAGGGTTTTTCAAACTCCCTTCAAAAGTTTGTGTTTGGTTTTTGAGCACCTTATCAAAAGCTCATTGGTGGCAAGACACCTGATCAAAAAATCTGGTTTGGTTTTTGAGCACCTTATCAAAAGCTCATTGGTGCCCAGGACACCTGATCAACTCATCCTGCAGTGGATTCCTACCTAGGGTGGTAGAAGAGTGGATGTACCCAGGTTGATTGGGGAACCACTATAAGTCCTTGTGTCTTCTGGTTGCTTGTCTTTATTTTTGTTTCTGGCTGTGCTTTGTGATTGATTTGTGTTTAATCTGTGATTAGATAGTTGCTTCTTATTTAGATTTACTTTATAACATTTGCTTCCCTGTTCACATTTAGAATACAACAATTGTTGTAAAAGTTTTTAGCAAGCACCATACTCTATTCACCCCCCCTCTAGAGTATATCAGATCTAACTCGCACTTTCAAAGAGAACGGGTCATTACCCTTTTGAAGACGAATCTGGCCGAAGCCCAAAACCGAATGCGGGTGATGGCGGACAAGAAGCGGCGTGAGCAAACTTTGGAGCTAGGATCGTGGGCGTATGTTCGATTGCAGCCGTATCGTCAAACTTCCATCCGGCCGAGGGGCTGTCACAAGCTAGCACCAAAATATTTCGGGCCGTTCCAAGTGATGGAACGGATTGGACCGGTGGCCTACCGTCTAGACCTTCCTATGGAGGCAAAGATACATCACACCTTTCACATTTCGCAGCTACGAGAACACCATGGAGAGCCGCTTACGCATTGCAACGCGTTGCCGGCAACGGTGAACAGCGAGGGGAATTTAATGATTGAACCAATAGCGGTTTTGCAACGTCGTATCGTACCCCGGGATGGAAGTGTGGTCACTCAGTTGTTGGTGCAATGGTCACAAGGCTCAGAGGAGGAAGCAACATGAGAGGATCTGTGGACACTACAACAGCGCTTCCCGCATTTCCATCCTTGAGGACAAGGATGTTGTGGAGGAGGAGGTGGTTGATGCATTCCGAATTTCTGTTTTGGTTTGAGTTGTAATTTCTGTTTTAGTAGGAGGGTATTTTGGTCTTGTACTGCCATGATATAAGGCAGAATAGTAGGGTTTTGTTGGCATGTCATTTTTGTGCCTTGTTGTGTGCAGCGGCAGACGGGAGAGCTCCCCCGTCAATCATCCACCTGTTCAGGATTCAGTCCTTAAGGTGTTGTATCCAGTGTTGTTTGTTCTTGTTGTTGAAGTGTTGTTTGTTCTTGTTGCCGGAGGTAATATCATAGTTGCTGTTCTTCCCCATTTCTCCCCGTTTTACTGTTTGGATCCTATCACCTGCAAAGGCCGACATAGTGCGTCGTCGGGTGGGATTTAGCGGAGAACGATCGAACATGGTTTCCGAAACCCTAGCTATCGAGGCCGTGGGCTGGAGGGGCGGAACAAGAGCAGTGCACTCAAATGAGTGCACTTACAACCTATCTTCATGTCGTGTTATATGCATGACAAGAACTAACATCTCCAATGATTTTCTAACCTTCAAATCCCCCACAACTAAGATCAATTAATAGTAGTATTACTATGAACAATTGAAGCCATTAGTATACATTAAACACTAAGTTCCTCCTCAAAAACTATTCAAGGAAAGCAAAGTAAGAAAATAACTTTTAATCACAAGTAAATTAGAAAAGGAAGAAATTTTATTTTGTGCATTCTATTACTCACAACACAATCATTGAAAAGAGCTTCAATTCAGTTAGCAATATTTTGTGCATTGTATCAAATACAACACCCATGTAGTCCATCTAAATTTAGGATCCATTTGGGGGGACTTATTTTCACTGGTCAAGCGGTTACGACCACATGAACGGACCTTAATTAGTTAATTACGACCCCAACATTATACATAACAGATAAAAAATAACAAAAAACTAAATTGTCCCCATTCAACCACATCTTCATGTTCTGCTAGGTCCTTAAAGAACACCCATGTCACACAAATATAATCATGTTAGTAACCTACTAATGTAAAGTAGGACTGTTCAAGAATGTCTCGAAAAATTCTATGCAATTTCGGCCCAAAATTTTCGCATTTGGGTTTGCCCATTTTTGTGTCTTTTTGCAACTATACTCCCCGTGTACTTTATCACAAAACACCGCGGTCATCCCCATTACTATGTGTCGGCACTTCGAGTCAGATTTTATTGGCCACTCCAAAATGTCTTTGGGCAGCATGTTGCAAGCATGCTCATAAAAAAACTTGATCTGCACAAACAACCCAGTACTCATTAAAAATATAAATGGATTGCACTTGGTAGCTAATTATAGTGTCATAAGAATACAACATCCCTCCAAATATCCTAAACCCTCATTAGCTTTTTTTTGTTGATGCATTGCGACTTAACATCGGGAATTGAGAGTGTAGAAACTTGTGCATCGTCTTTGGCCAGTTATAGTTTCTAAATACTTTGTCCTACAAAGGTATGAAGACATGTGGAGATTTTAAATATCTTCAAAAGAAAAAAAAAATTTGAACAAAACATATTTGCCTTGTGTGACTCGACCTCCTTAGACTAAACTTCACTTGACGGACGCAAAATCTCTCCCATAATGCCATTTTGCTCATACTTAGCTAATGGGGTCCTATAAAAATGAAATTCTATGTCGGTGTTTGGAAGTCGTAACATAAGTGAAACATGAATTGCAATAATTATCACGTAAATCTTTCCTAGTAGGAAAGCCCTCCTCTCAACCGAGTAATACCATAACAAGTTGCTAATAGCGGAATGTTTTGATTTATATCAAAAATAAAAAGTAGTTGAAGCACTTCAACTTCATGTAACAAAGCCTTAGAATGATTGTTGATCACATTCAAAAGTGGTTATGATCGGTTCTTAAATGAAGAAACAACACACCTACAATTCAGATGAGTCTCGGCGGCTGCACCCGCAGAACATACTGCTGCATCTAATGAACAAAAAACATCATCTTAATTGAAGATAAGTATTAAACTCTAAATGTACAACCTCGGGCTCGTAAAGAGCCCTCAAGAAGTAAAAAGAGCGAGACATGCAAAGGGTACCAAGAGGGCCCACTCGCAAGCGGCGAGATGATGGGCTCTCCAAAGGGCAAATGCCCCCGCCTAGAGGCGAGAGGGCCCCCAGAAGCGAGAGGACCTCCAAGGGCGAGAGGCCCCGGCGAGACGGGCGGCGGGTCCTTCTCGCCGGCAGGCGCCTTTCCTCTCGCCAGGGGGGGAGAAGGTTTTTTTTACTCTTTCCTATCAAAGCAGGGGGTTTTTACTCTTCTACCCCGGGTATTTTTACCCTTTTACCCTTGGTGGACTGCGTATAACTCCTCAGAACAGCGGAGTTTGGCTGTTGGCAGACCCAGCCAAGGGTACCCCGGTAATTTCAGGCCGGAGCAGTTTTGTTATTTGCAGTTCAGATTCTGAAATCTATAAATAAGCCCATAGGGGTTCTTCAGAAAGGACCTTTTTTTTAGACTCTGGAGAGGATTCATTGGCACGGTCTTCTGAGGAACTCCAAGCCCAGCTTCTGGCTTTGGAGGGGAAGCTCTCTGTGACCTTCCGGGTAAGCGGTGGGACCTCCCTGCTGCGGCTTTGGGCCAGTTTTTCTTAGTCCTTCACGACCAGTCGGAGGTCGGAGCTTGGGCCAAGTAGGTGTCGGCTACGCCCCTATTTTGTGAACATTTGTCGGAGTCAAATTTTGGCTTCAACAGTTCTGGTGCGGTGAGCGTGGAAGTAGCCGGTTCAAGAAAAGTTTGAGTTTGGTCCTATGACAGGAGGTGAAGGAGAAGGATCTGGTTCTGGAGGTTCCCCCTCCCAGGTAGAAGAGGCGACGAGGAAAATGCTGGAGGACTTCAGGCGAGAGGTCATGCAAACCATAAGCTTGGCCTTCTCGGCAAGGAGCGAGTGGGCGACACCTCAGGTCCCAATCGAGGTGGTCCCGCTTTTGGGCGAGAACGCCCCTGGACAGCGCCCGGGAAAGGAGGTCCCCACAGAGGCTGGCGAGAGGGACGTAGCGGCGCGAGAGCTCTTCCCAGGCCAGCGCCCCGGGAAAGAGATCCCGGCAGAAGACGGCGAGAAGGAGGCAGCTGTGCGGGAGCTCTTCCCTGGGCACGGTCTCGCAGATCGGGCAGTCAGCCGAGGCCGCGAGACGTGCCCTCTCGGCAAGCAGTCGGCGAGAGCCCGTTCAGTGAACTTGTCATCTCGGCTCCGGTGCCGGAGGGGTTCCGGGAGCCCGACATGTCCTACTACTCAGGAAAGGATGATCCGGTACAGCATGTACAGTGGTTTGAGGATGTGGTTTCGATCAGACAAATGACGGATGCGTTTAAGTGTCGGATGTTTGCCATCACCTTGAAGGAGAAGGCGCGAGATTGGTTCCACCAGTTACCGGCAAGATCGATCTATTGCTTCGAGGATCTGCGGAGGGGCTTCTTATTGAGGTTTTCAACATCAAAGAAGCGTAAGAAGGAGGCGGAGTGCTTGTTCTCAGTAAGGCAGAGCCAGGATGAGACGTTGGGTCACTACGTGGATCGGTTTCAGGAAGAGATCCTCCAGGTCCAGGAGGTCCCTGGGTACACGCTGATGCTCGCGTTCACCCTGGGACTGAGGCCAGGCTTCTTCAGCATGGAGTTGAAAATGGTGCCCCCCTCTCTTTTGAGGAGCTCATGGAGAGGGCGGCGAAGGAGACTGATTTCGAGAGGGCCAATCCAGCGTTTGCAAGGAGGTTAGCCAGGTTGGCGGAGGATGACGCAAAGGAACCAGGAGCATGAAGCAGTAGGAGCAGAGGGAGCATAGAGAAGAAAGAAGGAAGGAGGAACCCCGAGGCCAGGGGCACCAGGGACAGATTCATCGGGGGGCCCGAGAGCCGAACAACCGGATAGGTTGGAGGCCTCATGAGGGTCGCCCCCAGGAGTTGGGAGGAGGCTTCCAGGGAAGAGATAATTTCCGAGAGCCAAGGAGGTTTGATCAACCAGCATGGAGACAGGGAGCGAGGGATCGTTTTCAGCATCAGCAGGAGGCAATGGGGATCGGTCGAGGAAGGGGAGCTCGAGGAGGAAGGAGAGGAAGAGGAGATGGAAGAAGGGGTGGGGTGGCGTTGCCTTTCTGTGACTTCCATCAGGAGAGAGGTCACGCTACAGCCACGTGCCCAGAATTTTTGGAGATGAGAGAGGCCAGAGGTTTGAGAAGGCAGGATCCGCCGGTGAGGATCGAGGAAATGCAGCAAGGGGAGGTGGAAGATAGGTGCGAGGACCGGGTGGATGTAGGAACCCGGGGAGGAATCGGGGCCATCCATGGGGGGATTGAGATCGAGGCCACCCGAAAGGGGAGCTTCCAGACCATGTTCCGAAAGGGGGTAGCCTCAACCTCCCAGACCCCACCCCCGCTAGAAAAAATTACCTTCTCTTCAGAGGATATGCCGGAGTACGAGGACCCATTCTGCGACGCCTTGGTGATTCAGACAGCGGTGGAAAACTTTACGGTCTCCAAGATCCTAGTGGATAACGGGAGCTCCGTGAATGTGATTTTTAAGAAGGCCTTCGATGAGATGCAGGTGGAAGCCAAGAGGGTTTTGGCCTCGGATGGACCGTTGTTCGGATTCTCCGGGGAGAGAAAAGAAGTGGAAGGGGGAGTAGGGCTGCACGTGAGGTTGGGGGGCGTATCACGGAACTGCCGGTTCGTGATTGTGGATGCCCCGAGCAGCTACAGCGCCATCTTTGGACGTCCCCTCATCAGCGCCTTTCGCTGCGTCCCCTCCTCTTTCCATCAATGTCTCAAGTTTAACAATGGAGGGATGCAGGTCAGGGTCAGGGGAGATCCAAAAGTGGCGAGGCAGTGTTACGTCACGGCGGTTAATACCATATCTTGGATGGAAGAGGCGGAGGAGTTGGAGAGGGAGATGGCAGCGCAAGAAGAAGCCATGAGGGAAGAAGAGGCGAGCCCAAAGGAGGGCGGGGGAGAGGAGACCGGGAAACAGCAAGGAGGTGTGCAGGAGGTTCAGGAGGGAGGTGAGGTCGAGCAGCAACAGGAGAGCCCGGAGGGGGCAATGGAGATTGAGAAGGAGCAGAGGGAGGAGATGCGCGGGAAGTCAGGAGGAGCGGAGAGTCGGAGCCGCGGGAAAGAATGCAGGAGAAAGAGGGAGAAGGAGGGGCAGAGGAGGAAGCCCAAAGGGACATGGAAATTGAGCTACAGCAGGGCGAGGTGATAGAAGTTGAGGAAGCAGGAGGGGAGGAAGAACGGGAGCAGGTAGAAGAAGCAGGGGACGGCTGGGAGCAGTCGCGGCTAGAGGTGGCCGAGGAAGTGGTGGAGGTAGAGGTCCGCACCAGCCAGGGGCAGGTACGAAGGGTACGGATCAGCGGAGGCTTGAGTCCCGAAGACCAGGAGCGGATGCGGTCTGCATCCAGAGCAACGTCGACATCTTCGCGTGGAGCGCGGCGGATATGCCGGGCATTGATGCGGACGTAGCCTGCCACCGCCTAAATCTGGACCCTCGGACGCGCCCCATACGCCAGAAGATGCGAACCATCGCCACCAAGCTGGAGGAGCCCATTCGCGAGGAGGTTAAGAAGCTCCTGGAGGCGGGCTTCATCTCAGAGATCCAGTACCCAGGCTGGATCTCCAATGTTGTAATGGTGAAGAAGGAGGGAGGAAAATGGAGGATGTGTATCGACTTTTCATTATTAAATAAATCGTGCCCCAAGGATTGCTACCCCCTGCCTCGAATCGACGCGCTGGTTGATTCAGCCGTTGGTTTTTCTGTTATGAGTTTTCTGGATGCTTTTTCAGGTTACCATCAGATCCGGATGCACCCTCCTGACGTCAAGGACGTCTCCTTCATCACAAGGGAAGGGTGCTTTAGTTATAACATGATGCCCTTTGGGTTAAAAAATGCGGGAGCGACATACCAACAGATGATGGATCGAGTTTTCCAGGGCCAGAGGGGTCGGAACCTGGAAGTCTACGTTGACGATCTTATGGTAAAGAGCAAGGGGTGAACTCGCATCTCCAGGCTCTGGAGGAGACGTTCGCCACCTTGAGAAAGTTCAAAATGAGGTTGAACCCCTTGAAGTGTGTTTTCGGGGCTAGTCGTGGGAAGTTTCTTGGGCACCTTTTGACCCCTGGCGGGAGTAGAACCTAATCCTGATAAAGTAAAGGCCATTCTGGAACTAGAATCACCGCGAAACGCTAAGGAGGTACAGCGCTTGACAGGAAAGCTGGCCGGCCTTAGCAGATTCCTCTCTAGGTCAGGGGAGAAGTGCTCGCCTTTCTTTAAAGTGCTACGAGGGAATCAGAGATTTGAATGGACAGCAGAGTGCGCAAAAGCTTTTCAAAAACTGAAGGAGCAACTCTCCCGAGCTCCTCTGCTTCAAAGCCCTAAAGAGGGGGAAGATTTGACCTTGTACCTAGGAGTGGGAGCAGAGGCGGTGAGCTCCGTCTTAGTCAGAGAAGAGGGAAAGAAGCAGCTGCCCATTTATTATGTTAGCAGGATCCTAAGGAAGGCGGAGCTCCGCTACCCTATCCTAGAGAAACTGGCATACGCCTTGGTTATTTCGGCCAGGAAGCTCCGGCCATATTTCCAGGCCCATTCGATCAGGGTGGTCACGGACCATCCTCTCCGAAAGAGTTTTTGAAGGGTAGAGCACTCGGGTAGGCTAGCCAAGTGGTCTGTCGAGTTGAGTGAGTTCAATATTTCGTTCATACCAAGGCTCTCCATTAAGGCACAGGTGGTGGCCGACTTCTTGGCAGACTACGTCGCGGAGGATGGGGCCGAGGAGCCGCAGCGGCCAGAAGCATGGAAGATAATGGTCGACGGGGCCTCAGGAAAGCACTCCCTTGGAGCAGGGGTGGTACTGACAAGTCCTCAGGGAGTGACCATAAAACAAGCCGTCGCCTTGCATTTCCCCACAACCAACAACCAAGCAGAGTATGAGGCAGTCATAGCCGGCCTTCGCTTGGCTAAGGAGCTCGAGATCAAGGACATTGAGGTTTTCACGGACTCATTGGTGGTGGCATCTCAGATACGTGGAGAGTTCGAGGCCCGGGAGCCCACCCTGGTAAAATACTTGTCCAAGGTGAGGACGATCATCGGGGGGTTCCGGACGTTCTCCATCCAACACGTCCCCAGAGAAGAGAACACTGCTGCCGATCAATTGGCCAAGTTCGGACCTTGGGAAGGGGGTGCCCTCACTGATTTATTCCACCCAGCGATTGAAGAGGGGGAGCTAATGGAGGTGGATCGGCGGCCCTCGTGGGTAGATCCTTTCGTTACCTTTTTTCTGACTGGAACCCTCCCTGAGGGGGTCAAGGAGGCAAGAATCTTCCGCCATAAGGCGGCTCATTATCTCATGCATGAAGGAGGACTTCACCGGAGGATGCTCTCGGGTCTCCTAGCTCGATGCGTAACGGAGGAGGAGACCAGACACATTCTGGAAGAGGTGCACTCCGGGGAATGTGGTAGTCATTCCGGAGGGAGGACATTGGAAGCAAGGGTGGTCAGGCAGGGGTACTTCTGGCCCACCCTGAGGAAGGACGCGACAGAGTTTGCGAGGAAGTGCCAGAAGTGCCAGCTCTACGCCCCCTCCAGCTCTTGCCGGCTCAAAGACTCCGAAGCATCACAGCGCCATGGCCCTTCGCCATTTGGGGAATGGATCTGGTGGGGTCTTTTCCTCCAGCTAGTGGACAAAGAAGATTCCTCCTGGTCATGATAGATTACTTCTCGAAGTGGCTGGAGGTTAAGGAACTAGCAAAGGTGACCTCTCAAGTCATCAGGAACTTCGTCTGGGGGGAGATCATTTGCAGGCACGGGCTGCCTCAAGCCATCATCACGGATAATGGCCCCCAGTTCGCTAGCGAAGAATTCATCAGCTTCTGCTCTCAGCAGGGCATCGACCTCAGGTTTGCCTCTGTCCACCACCCCAGGAGCAACGGTCAGGTGGAGGCGGCGAACAAGATTATCGTTAACTTACTAAAGAAGAAGGTAGAGAATCTGAGAGGGAACTGGGTAGAGCAGCTCCCCTCTGTCCTGTGGGCTCTAAGAACGACCCCGAACACGGCCACTGGTGAGACCCCTTTCAAACTTTCCCATGGTTGTGAGGCGGTACTACCAGTGGAATTCGAGGTCCGATCTCCACGAGTGGCGGCCGCAGGTGATGGAGACGAGGCGTGGAGAATGGAAAATGAGAAAGGTCTGCGCCTCTCGCTAGACCTGGCAGAGGAGCTGCGAGACGTGGCAGCCATCAAACAGGAGGAAATCAAGCGACGAATGGCAAAGCACTTCGACAAGCATATCAGGATAAAACAATTCGCGGAAGGAGATCTAGTACTAAAAAAGGTTGATGCGGCAGGGAGATCCGCCCCGGTGGGAAAGCTCAACCCAAATTGGGAGGGACCTTATATTGTAGAGAGAGTGTTGAAAGCAGGGGGTTACTACCTTCAAGATGTGGAGGGTAGGACCTTGAGCCACTCCTGGAGTGGGGATGACTTAAAACGCTTCTACCCATGAAAAGGGAGAGCGGTAGATGTGTACTTAAAGCATGATCAATACAATATATTTCTCAAAACATCTCTTGTCTTTGCTTATTATGACGCCCTAAAGGCAGGATCAAGAGATCTTCATCGGCACCCCGAGCTCGGCTCGGCCCCAGGTAGACCCGCTGCGCATGCTCCCATCTAGCTGGCAGGTCCGAAGGCTCGCCTGTGGGGGATAGGTTTTGAGTTGAGATCTTCATCGGTACCCCGAGCTCGGCTCGGCCCCAGGTAGACCCGCTGCGCAGGCTCCCATCTAGCTGGCAGGTCCGAAGGCTCGCCTGTGGGGGATAGGTTTTGAGTTGAGATCTTCATCGGTACCCCGAGCTCGGCTCGACCCCAGGTAGACCCGCTGCGCAGGCTCCCATCTAGCTGGCAGGTCCGAAGGCTCGCCTGTGGGGGATAGGTTTTGAGTTGAGATCTTCATCGGCACCCCGAGCTCGGCTCGGCCCCAGGTAGACCCGCTGCGCAGGCTCCCATCTAGCTGGCAGGTCCGAAGGCTCGCCTGTGGGGGATAGGTTTTGAGTTGAGATCTTCATCGGCACCCCGAGCTCGGCTCGGCCCCAGGTAGACCCGCTGCGCAGGCTCCCATCTAGCTGGCAGGTCCGAAGGCTCGCCTGTGGGGGTAGGTTTTGAGTTGAGATCTTCATCGGCACCCCGAGCTCGGCTCGGCCCTAGGTAGACCCGCTGCGCAGGCTCCCATCTAGCTGGCAGGTCCGAAGGCTCGCCTGTGGGGGATAGGTTTTGATTTGAGATCTTCATCGGCACCCCGAGCTCGGCTCGGCCCCAGGTAGACCCGCTGCGCAGGCTCCCATCTAGCTGGCAGGTCCGAAGGCTCGCCTGTGGGGGATAGGTTTTGAGTTGAGATCTTCATCGGCACCCCGAGCTCGGCTCGGCCCCAGGTAGACCCGCTGCGCAGGCTCCCATCTAGCTGGCAGGTCCGAGGGCTCTCCTGTGGGGGATAGGGTTGGGTCAAGCAATCTCCATCAACATCAAACTGACAAGGCAGAATTCATTTTGGCGGAAGAGGGTGAAAAGTCCCCTGAAGCGGCACTACACCTTAGTATCCCCACTTAGTCCTAAAGTACAAAAGTAAACTAAGGAAAAAGGGGTGTGGAGTAGGGCAGGAGACAGCACTCGCAGCAGACGGCTTTTGAGGATCGTCTCGCCGTGGCGAAAGGGCACTCGCGGGCAAGCCATTGCGCCAACTCGCGGACGTTGAGCGCGCCGGGAACCCGTCTCGCGTAGGGCATAACAGCAGGAAAATATATATACAGAAAGATTACGCGGCGAGACGAAGTAGTGACATCGTCCCGCAGGCAAAAAGCGAACCAGAGATTAACTTCATAAAATAAGAAATAAAATAGAAGACAGCAAAATTGAGCACTCGCTCGTCACTCGGCAGATGCCACAAAATATAGTATAAAGTCTTTACATCAGGAGGAGGAGAGAGTGATTCTAAATCGTAGAGGGGGCGCATCAGTCCTCCTCGCCGGATGAAGAATCATCGCTCTCCTCGCTATAGAGCTCGGGGACCAAGTCGCGCGCGGTCACTGTCTCAGACTCATCCTTCACAACCCCCAGGTCTTTCATCATCTGCAGCACCAGCTCGGCCCCACGGACACCAGCGTCTCGGCATCGCTCCTCAACTTCCTCGTAAGAGTAGTGTGGCGGAGGTGTCCGGAAGGGCTCGCGGCGAGACGACGACGCGGCAGCCGCCTGGAGGCGCGCATTCTCAGCCGTCAGCGCCTGGACCTCCTCCTCCAAGGCCGCCACGCACGAACGAAGTTGTCCCGCCGTCTCGGCATCCTGCGGGATGACCTGGCAATTAGCCAAGAATCGTGGGAAAGGAAAAACCCAAGGAAAAGAGAGTTATGGCTTACCACGCCGCCTTGGGCCTTCGCGAGGAGCGACTCGGCATCTGACAACCTTCTCGCTAGACCAGTAGATTTCTCCCGCTCTGCCTCCAGATTTTCCTCGCTGGCCTTCCATTTTGAATTGATGTAAATGAGGCGGCGAGAGGAGCGGTGCGAGAACTCCAAGGCCCGCATTTGATGGTGGCAAGTTTTTAGCACAAGGTCCTTGGTGGACTCGCTTTCAGGCAAAGCGGCGTCAAGGCCGCCATAGAGGCCGTACCCTATGGCGAAGGCATGGCTGGAAGGGACCTCTTGCTCTTTCCATGAGGGAAGGAGGGTGGAGATGGACACGCGGTTGGCGTCCCGCCCCCACAGCAGAACCGGGTCGCCGACGGCATCGTGAACCACGGGACCCAGGTTGTAATTCATGTGAGAGGTGGGGGCGGGACGGCCAGAGGAGTCGCCCTCGCGAGAAGAGGTAGCAGCCACCGACTCAGGAGCAGCAGCACGCGGGTTGGAAGCAGTGGCGGGCAGGCTGGAAGCAGCAGCAGGTTGGCCAGAAAGCACCGTCTCGCGGATAGGCGAGACAGCCTGGTGATTAGGCGAGGGAGGCGGTGGAGTCTCCCCTAAAGAGATAGGGCTCCCTTGATGAGCCTTCCCCCTTTCCGTGGAGATAGCTACAGCTTTCTTCATCTTCTTTTTTGGAGGGCTGGAGCGAGAGGGGACGGTGTCATCTCCGGGACGCTTCGGCGGGACAACCGCCTGGGACTCTCTCGCCGCCTCTGCCGCTGCATTGGCGAGATCAAGACCCTTGGAAGGGTGAATATTGCTCTTATAAGGAGGGGATGTTGGGATAATTCGCTCACCTAAAAGCGAGCGGGCGGGGGTTAGGAAAAAGCGAGACGATAAATAGCCAAGAGAGAGGAATAGAAGAATACCCTCGCCCGGGAGCACAGGGAGAAGCGAGTCGAGGCCTCGCCGCAAGAAGTTGACCTCGAAGTTCTTGCCAGCAAGGTACTCGCACAGCAGCTTCTCTGGCCCGCTGACTTGGGGGGTGGCGTAGAAGCTCTCTGGCGGAGAGACCGGCGTGAGAGGGACGCCGCCGAAGTCAGCCCGGTCTCCCCGGATGAAGACAAATCGGGTGAGCCAGTGATGATTCTTGTTAGGCGTCTCGCATACCTTGAGCCCCTGCCCAGTGAAATACGAGATGCTATCGGCATTGGCGTGGTAGATGAAAAGCTTGCGGAAGGCCGTCAAGCTGAACTCGATACGCTCTCGGCGCATGTAGCAAGCAAACGCAATCAACACCGAGATGGCGTTGGGATTGAACTGTGTCCGGGACAACACCGAAGTACTTGAAGACCTGCTTCACCTCAGGCCAGAGGGGGAGTCACAACCCCGCCTCAAAGTGCGAGACGGGGAAGGCGAGTTCACCAGGGTAGTATGTGTTGATGCACTCGCCGACCTTGGGGGGCCGCGACTCGATCCCCTCCCCCAGATACTCGCGGGCGAACTTATCATGGTCTTCCCGAGGGAGCCTGCCGAGCGGGAAGTCGTGGTCAGTAAACCTCTTCCCGCAACGGCTGCGCCCCTCGCCCTCCTCCACTTTCTTCTTACCCATCTTCTTTGGCGAACTGGTCCTAGGCGAGACGAAGGAGTTAAGAGGCGAGAATGGGCTGGCGAGACGGAGAGGTCAGAGGCCCAAGACTTGGTTAACGGCGAAGGCGGAAAGTGCGGTATCTAGTCCAGGACTAGGCATATTTATAACTGATGCAAGGCCAATGATTAAAAAGGCGGGAAAATAAGGGAAGAGGAAGAGTCGGCGATTTTTCTCTCTCCTATACCTCGAACGGCGCGACCCGTCACAGTCAGCAAAAATTATAAATAGATATCTAGCATAAATTAAAAAGGAAGATTAAAAAAGAGAGAAAATTAAGCCTTAAAATATATATATATATGCGATCAGATATCATCCCGCAGGAGGCCAAGCTCCCGGCATACTTTGGCGAGACTGCCATCATTACAAATCTTGCGAGAAGAAGAAAAAGATGAATAGCGGGACGGACATTCGTCAGTATGGACGCCACTCCCAGCGGCCGCCGCGTGCTCCCCCGCGAGGAGGCCTACTCCGCGAGTGGAAGGAGCGGATGGTTTGAAGGCCACGCCGCGCGAGACGGAGCTGCATATCGGTCTCATTGATGATGGCCTCAGGGTCGGTGCCGTCGACATCCGGCTCGGCATTTGCTCCAGAAGATAGACGGGCGCACTCGCCCTCCAGCGACTCGATGCGCTTCTCCGCAGCCTGTTTGTCTAAAGTCAAGGAGTGAATGAGGCGCGCGTGCTTTCGGAAGAGCTCAGCCGTCTTCCGCTTCATCTCCACTGGATCTGAGGGATCGCCCAGATAGTCTTCAATCCCGTCTGCAAGAGGAGGCGAGACGGAGAGTTTCTTTGGCTGCTCCTCAATAGGAGAGTTGGCTCGAGAATCTGCGCAAGGAGTGCAGGGGCAAGGTGGAAGAGGCACTCGCAGGAGAGAGTGAGAGTAGCGAAGGGGATTCAAAAGGGCGAGGGAGGGTCCCTTACCAGGATGGCGAGAGGTATCGGCAGCCGGGGAGGGGTCGTCCCTCCTCTCGCTGGGAGTAGTTGGAGGAGTAGATGAGGGTAGCGAATCAAGTTCCTCGCAACAGACAGAAGAACCATCTCGCAAACTCTTCGGGGACGGCGGAACCACAAGAGCCCCCTGAAAAAAGCGTTAGTCAGCAAAAGAGCACCCGGTCACGGAAATAACAGTAGTAATCGCGAGTGTCTACCTCTTTTTCCGTAGAGAGCGCACGGGGAGTGGGGACAGGTTTCAAAGAGGCGCGAGACGAATCTACTGCTGCAAGAGAAGGGCCCCCAGCCTTCGTCTTTTTCGAGCGAGACGACGGGGCGAGGGGACGAACCAGGGAAGAGGTGAAAGCAACCACGTTGGCCTTATGTTGCTCTCGCACCAGGGCTAGACGTTCGCGAAAACTTTGACTGTGCGTCATTCGGTAAGAACTCGAGGACAGGGAAGAAGAAGAATATGCAGAGCGGGGCATCAGGAGCGTAGGACAGGAGTCATATATTTATAGACCCCGGTGGGGGCCTCAGAAGATTCCTCATAAATACGTTTTTTAATGTACCTTGAATAACGAGCCTCGGTTGAACATTCTTTTTGAGCTTAGAGTAATCTCAAAAAGAGCGGGGATTGTGTACAACCTCGGGCTCGCAAAGAGCCCTCAAGAAGTAAAAAGAGCAAGACATGCAAAGGGTACCAAGAGGGCCCACTCGCAAGCGGCGAGATGATGGGCTCTCCAAAGGGCAAATGCCCCCGCCTAGAGGCGAGAGGGCCCCCAGAAGCGAGAGGACCTCCAAGGGCGAGAGGCCCCGGCGAGACGGGCGGCGGATCCTTCTCGCCGGCAGGCGCCTTTCCTCTCGCCAGGGGGGGAGAAGGTTTTTTTTACTCTTTCCTATCAAAGCAGGGGTTTTTACTCTTCTACCCCGGGTATTTTTACCCTTTTACCCTTGGTGGACTGCGTATAGCTTCTCAGAACAGTGGAGTTTGGCTGTTGGCAGACCCAGCCAAGGGTACCCCGGTAATTTCAGGCCGGAGCAGTTTTGTTATTTGCAGTTCAGATTCTGAAATCTATAAATAAGCCCATAGGGGTTCTTCAGAAAGGACCTTTTTTTTAGACTCTGGAGAGGATTCATTGGCACGGTCTTCTGAGGAACTCCAAGCCCAGCTTCTGGCTTTGGAGGGGAAGCTCTCTGTGACCTTCCGGGTAAGCGGTGGGACCTCCCTGCTGCGGCTTTGGGCCAGTTTTTCTTAGTCCTTCACAACCAGTCGGAGGTCGGAGCTTGGGCCAAGTAGATGTCGGCTACGCCCCTATTTTGTGAACATTTGTCGGAGTCAAATTTTGACTTCAACACTAAACATGCTCATCATGAAAGTTTTCTTTTTCTTCAAAAATCAATGAGAGAGCGACCGACCGACTATCTACTACAATTAGGGCATGAGCATTACATTTAGCTCTAAATATAAGAACACCATTTCTCGTGAAAGAAAAGAGAAGTGATTAAAATATGTGTCGCCGGAAACCATAATACGGAATATACAACTGCATATTATACACCAAAAGCAATATTACAGCTGCACCGTGGAGACATACAGGTGCTTCTAATGAATGATCAGCAGCAAGAAAATTGAAGACCAACTCTAAATCCTAAACCGATGAATCGACGACAACATATTCCAATATCATTCATAACATGGACGACCGACTATGACTATAGCTAGGGCATTGACACTGCTCGTAAAACAAGTGAGGCGAACATTAAGTTGTTGGGGGGGGGGGGCGCCGGGTTCCACTCCGGTATGAAGGGGAAAAAAGGGGGAGGGGAGGGGGGGGGGGCGAAAGAAAAAGAGGGGAGGAGAAAAAGAGGGGTGGGTGGGTGGGGGAGAAAGAGAGAAGTGGGAAAGAAATAAAGAAAAAGAAGGGAGGGAGAGAGGAAGAAAGAGAGAAGAGGGAAGAAGATGATGCACTCTATCTCTCTTGTGTGGTAATTTTTTGTTCATTTCAACTTCGATGATGTTGCTTAGGATCATCTTGTTGGTTATACGTAAAAAAACATGATTTAAAGAGTGACGATTTAGGTAATTGTGGTTTGCAAAGCATGTTCAATGTAACCTCTTGAGGTTATAGTAGAGTTGATTGACTAGAATACGCTTTACTATGTAGAAGATATATCCTTCTGCTCTGACATTATTCGAGCAAATCACAAATTACGCAAAGGTTGAAAAATAGTTCTTTTATTGGATTATGATAGAACTCTCGCACCAATCGAGGACAATTCTGATCATGCTTTTATGTCAGTGATGTAAGTGACGATCATCCAATTAAGCTCTTAGCAAAATTGACCATTGTGTATTGCAAAATTGTATATTTTTATTTGTAATCAAGCAATTGTATTTATTTATCAATACTGTAGTTGACTATCATTTTCATCCGATCGTCGTGTTTTCGCAATGTTCAGTAGATACACGTTCAGGTCGGGACGTTTGCTCCACAGTGGCACGGCCGGATCGATTCGGATAGGAGGGCGCATGCCATCCTCGATCAGTTTCAGCTGGATCTTGATCCAATCCTCCTGAATCTTGTTCAACGTGTCGGATTGCTTGTCACAAACGCACGGCTCACTAGTGGGCGGTCGAATGCTGACGAATAGAATGGCGGCGTTTGGGTCGGAATCTAATCCGATGGAATTTCAGGGCAGCGGCGACGAGGGTCTCCTCCGATCGCTGTGTTTTCGCAATGTCCCGCAGCACAAGGTCGATACCGTTCATTGACGATGATGACTAATAGGCAGACAATCTGGTTCAAATAAAAAGAGTAACACAGTGAATTGGTTCAATGACAATAGATATCTCATGTAAACCAATGATAATAAAAGTAATCAAAATACTTATATATACCTCGAGTGTGTGAGCTTCAACCAAGCTTAAATAAATGTGCCACCACAATATAATAAATCTATAAGTCCCCAAAACAAGAGAGTAACCAGGAAAGAAGAGAGGAGAGCTAATCAGATGAAAGCAAGCAACAATAGAAATCAACATAAATTTTTATTGTTTGTCAATACTTCTATTATGTTATAATTTGCTCCGATCGTTTCTCCCACGAGGCTATAGAAGGTGTCAAAATTTGCTACATGAAAAAAAAACAACTTTCTCTCTTCAACTTCTCTTGTGATTTTGGCCCTGTTACCATTTGTGTTCGACGATTGTTCCTTCCACGCCGTATCCGCATTCAAAGAGTACATCACAGTGTGATTTTTGTCTCCGATCTTCGCTCCCACGAGCCGTAGAAGGCATCAGAGTTAACTACCAACTAATTATATGAGTAGATGGAATGTCTGTGATCAAAAGGGTTTGTTGGCATGAAAATCAAGGTTCCGAGTTTTGCAATCTTAGGGTCCATTTGGTACGGTGGTGGAGGTCGTAAACATATTAATTAAACAGTCATTCGTTAAGGATAACCTAACAAACATCATCCCTTTGAACATAAAAGTGGATGAAGTTCCTTCGGTGGGCGAAAACTAATGACAATTTAACCAATTTGGTCACGACCGCGACCACCGTGCCTAATGGAGTTGATGTTTTTTTAGTTTCTTAAAGCAAGTATGACGATTTAGTGAGGTTACTTTGTTCCTCCCAACCCTGACTAAATTATGCATATCATTTTGAACAAATTTTGCCCACTATTTCTCCTCCCTAATCATTCTACTATGAGTTTATTTTACAGAGTATTCTTATCTTCCACAGATGTTAAACTTAACCCCTAACCTTCCTATAGGAAGGTGCAACCAGGCCACAGACTAGGAAAATAACTAATTAAAACTATATATATATATATATATATATATATATATATATATATATATATATATATATATATATATATATATATATATATATATATATATATATATATATATATATATATATATATATATATATATACGTGTGCCCGACACGTGGCGTAGGGGCTACGCGCCACAGTACCTGGACCGCGACGGCGGGTCACCCCGCGACAGTACCCTAATCCAGCGACGGTTTAACCGTGCGTTTACGAGTGCCACCACTATGCCAAATGGAGCCTAAATCTGATTGAATCATGTGTGCATATAATAATGATTACTTATTCAAATAAACACGGATGAGTGTGCTTTGAAATCAAGCTTGGTGCAGATCCGAACAAAGCAATATTTGTACTCTCATCTCTATGTGAGTACTTCCTCTCTGCATACATCACTCCCCTCTCAATTGCCCCCAATATTTTTCATCACATTTAACACACGATCAAAAATCATATATTTTAATCGCTTTATTACTACTCTTATCTTACTAAGAATAACATTTTCTCTTCAGAAGGTAATCTCATTTTCAGAACAACAAACACTTATCTGAGATTTTGTAGTTTATCACAAACACAAACCAACATTTCATGTCAATCTCTCCCCCTCATATGATTATGTCTTCTTGTGTATTTGTTGCGTGCGTACGCCCGCATGCATGATATGTATGCATGTCTCTCTGTGTGTGTGTGTGTATGTGTGTACATGTCTTCCTAACTTCGAACTTCAAACAAGCAAGAGATGTTTGAAATTGATGAAGCAAATATGGCCGGAGCAAAACAAAATAACCAGAACAATTTTAAGTCAACTAAAATATTTCTCTCCTAACTTCCAACAAACAAGAGATGTTAAAAATTGATGGAGCAAACAGGAGAAATTAAACCACTAAATATCACTAGAGTTCATTACTAAATATAAACCTCATTAATCCATTACAAACAAATAACAAGAGAAATTAATGCAATTTACAACAAAAACTCAAGAGTTTTTAATTTACTGGAAGAAAGATTCACGCCAACGTTGAAAGAGCTATTTCTTGATGCAAGGAAAGAACTTGGAGGCATTGTCCTTTAAGATTTTTGGGTTTATTGCAACCAAAATTCACCAAAATGGGGGCATTTTCTCACATCTTCTCACGCCTCAAAGCTATCTGATAACAAAAATAGCAAAAAACCAACCACCAGTATTACATTGTCATCATGCTCACGAGATTGATTCATAGTCAACTCAAGAGGTATGGACACAATTGCAAATTAGAATAAGTACAACATATTATTATCAGATTATCAAACCTACTAAGTATGCATATAAATCAAAACTACTAAATATGCATATAATTCTTAGTTCACCAAAACGCCACCGCCATGCCACCTGAAATAAAAATTTCTAGCATAAACTCTCATGAACAATAATTCTTCGGCCATGAGAGGGGACTACTTCTGCAAGCATACAACCATAGCAAGAACATCTATTCTCTTTTAAATGCAAAGTGTCATATATAAGTCCAACCAATATGCTTGTGTTTAAATGCCTCTTGCACTTTATTGTTCAGTAAAAAACATGCATGCACTTATATACATGACAATGTATTGAAAACAGGTGTTCACAGCACATCACTGGATGGTCAGAATCTATAAGCTGAAGCCGCCAAAAAATAGGATGAAGGAGAAGTTAAAGAAGCCTAAAATGGTTGGACCAATAACTTCAGGCCTTCTCTAAATTTTTCTGGTTGATCCAATCATTCAAAATCCTTGTTGCTGAAGTAGATCCTTTTGATTGTATTTGACTTTGTGTGACAAGGGTGTTTTCCAAATCAATCTTTTCAGATTATAAAGTAAGAAAATAATTTTTCATTAAAGTAGTACAAGCATAAAAATTGAAATAAACAGGCATAATAGAGGGTAATGGGAGAGAGAGAAGGTGATGCTACCAACATCTCATGCCAAGGCCAAGAAGGTAATAATTCAAGCCTTAATCCACCCATAATTCTCACAGCCAAAAAGTGGCAAGTATTTCAATGCCAATGGATTCCAATATTTACAGAGCCTTAAATTAATTTGAGAATCTATTAATCTCTTCCAAATCCAAGAGTCATGTTTCAAGCTTAAGAATTCCATAAGATGACCCATGTGAAATCTTTAACATGAATGAGTGCGCATTGGTCAATTTAATTTAACGATAGCTCCCTGACAGAAGATGAACAACACGTCGAATTCCATAGAGCAAGGACCTAAAGGTTCATAAAGCATCTGAAGGAAAATCTAATTTGATGAACCAATCGCCTTTTATAATTTATAAGGAATATCAATAAATAAAGTAAACCAACAGATTTTGCAAGCATGAAGATTAGGTTGAATGGCAGAACTCTCAATTTTACCTTGCTTAATTAATTTCTCGTAGCAAATACCAGAAGAAGGTAACAATGAAAACACTGCACAACATCAGGCAACCCCAAAAAGCTTCCATAAAGCCATAAAACTACAATAGATTGCAAGTGCCAAAATTGTTGGAGCAAAACAATGGAATTCAAAAACAAAAAGGTCATGTCATGAAGAAAGAAATTGGTTAACTACAACATTTCAATGATTCAAACACCTCATGTTTTCTGAGAGAAAATAGTCTCTACATTTTAATTTTACTTATAAAATGATAATATATTTCTTTACACCCTTTATTTTGCTTCATGTTTTAGTATGAACATCAAAGCTATCACAATATATTAAAAAACTATCACATGATATTCTACAAAAAAAAACTATTGCAGCCTCACATTTGTCATTTCTTAAAGAAGGAAAGTAACCAAAGCGTACATAAAACTTGGTCTTAACTCCTTAGCACAATCAATCAAAGGGCATATTGTGACAATTTGGACTCCTGAGAATAGGTTTAATTTTTACCATTTAAATTATTGTTCCAAGAAAGTTGTTTTCTATTTTGCTAAATATAGCACATAATCATTAAACAAAACACCTTAAATTTGATTTTGTTGTTCGCCAAAATAGGAAAAAAGTAAAAAAACATTACAAGATGATAAGATGATCAAGCTCTTGAGATCTATAACCAACAATTCTATAATTAGGACAAGTTGGGTGTACTGGACACTCACCACAATTTCGCCGGCCGAGCTCGGCGCTGAGCTCGTTGGGGGGTTGCAATATGGTTCATTCTCTGGCTTCAGTATTTGTTGTTCATGCAAAAGAATGAGCATTTTATAGTTTACTAACAGGAAATCCCTAAAACTACTTGTTGAAATCAGAGTTACAAAGTGCGACATCAAGAAGAAATCGACGTTGTTTGCAACATATGATGGTTGAAATTGTGAGAGGTTGACAAATGAGAGGCAACAAAAGGAGGAAATAGGGCATTTGAAACTGACATTTGTAAGAAATCGGCGTTGAAGTAATAAAATTTGAAAGATCGTCAAGTAGCAAGACCAGCACATTTGATACCAAATAGATGTAAAGAGACACTCTTGTTACCAAATTGGTAACCTCGGGTAAAAATAATGAGCAAGTAAGCCCTTAAATTTCTTGTTATCCACTTAAAAGATTTCCATATTTTATTAAATTTCTGAAAGTATGCATAGATGCCTGTAGCAGATAGTTAATGAAATGGAATAAAAAAATGTACCAATTTCACAAATTTTCTGTCTAATGAACTACTTTGTCTCGCTACATGTATAGCTTATAAAGGAGGAAAAGAAAAATGGTGAGGAACATGAGAATATCATCTAAGTATTAGAATTATCCAGGTAATAGAGAAACTGCAGTACTAAACAAGGCGTGATGTTTGTGTTCACACAGAAATTATCTTAATCAGCTAAATCAACTAGAAGAAAAATATAATATATTTACTACCTAAATCAATGTAAGAAGGGAAAGACGGTAGAAATTCAAGCAAATGAACTTTAGGTCATTCTGTATACTTACTAGAGCGCAAGTACTTCGATTGCTTATTATCAAAGATTTGAGATATCGCCATCCTGAAGAAGAAGGAAATGAACTCACGATGCTATCACCATCCTGAAGAAGAAGAACCAGAGAGTGGGCTTCAAGCAAGGGCGCCGACTGAGAAGGGCGAGCGAGAGAGAGAGATCCTGCCAGAGAAAACGGGTGAGCAAGAGAGAGGCTGCGGGAGAGAGAGATAAAGAGAGCAATTTGATGAAAATGGGGCCAACGGCGAAGTCGGGAGTGGTGGATTTGGAGGTGTTTGTCGGAGCAGATGGAGGTTTGATGTAGGAAGAGTTGGCACCTGGAGAGTGGCCGGTAGGAGTTCCGTGAGAGTGGGAGAAAAATAAGTTAGAGAGAGATTTGAGATTTAGAGAGAGGAAAGAGAGATCTTGTGAGGGGAAGGTGAGATCTGGTAGAAAGATATGGAGGTGGATCTGGAATACTATCGGCCATGGTGGGTACCGAAGTTGGCCTTGAAGTGAGATGTCACCGGAGGAAGAGTGGTTGGAGCTAATCTTGAAGAGGGAGGTCGGGCATGGAGGTGTTGGCCATGTGGGAAAGTGGATCTCGGCGAAGGAGGTGCAACGGAGGAAGGCTTGCCAGGGAAGAGCTCGTTGTGAGCTATATGGTGGTTTTGTTAGAGAACTTTGCTGGAGCTTGGAGGTGGGCCTGGAGTTTTAAAGCTTGGGAAGGGAGAGGCCGATCCCCCCCGCTGGGCATGGCGAGCGCCCTGGAGACGCTATGCGGCCAAGCCTTCGGTGCGAAGCAGAGCTACATGCTCGGCATCTACCTCCAGCGATCGTGGATCATGCTGTTCCTCACCACCCTCCGCCTCCTCCCCCTCTTCATCTTCATCGCTCTGATCCTCCGCCTCCTCGCCCAAGAAGAATCCATCTCCGTCGCTGCCGGCCACCTCTCCCTCTGGTTCATCCCCATCATCGATCTCCTTCCTCTTCTCCTCACCTTCTGGCGTAAAAGGCCAATTAACGCATAACTGTCGGGATAAAATTGGGAACCCGTTAAAATCAGTCCGATTAAGTCAGACCAGAGTGAGGCCTGACCGGGGGGGGGGGGAACAAAACTGGAACACCATTAATTTTTTTACCAAATGAATAAATAAAAGAGAAATACTAAACAAAGGCTCTCTTTGGGCACCTCTTTGTAATCAGAAAGTTCCATTAAGGCTCTGTTTGGCGCAGCTGCAGCGACTGCAGAAGCAGTGGTGAGAATCAGTGGTGGAATAATCAGCTGTTTTGCAGAGTGGTGCCAGAATCTGTGAAACTGTTTGGATGAACAGCTTTTGCAGAGCTGTTTCAAACAGAGAAGCTGTTTAATCTGTTTGGCAAAACAGCTGTGCAGTGCACAGTTCATTTTTTTGAACTTAAACATAGTAAACAATAACATTTTAAAACAGTTAAATTTAATGCATTCTAAGTGTCCATTAACCAAATTGAAAAAAGCAACTGTTTCAAAAACGATTATTCCAGTCATGAAAATCATAAACGTGTTCTGCCATGCTGATGAAACATATCCCTCGATCATCGTTCGTTAACTGCACACCAAAAAAGACATGTAATTAATGTCGTTAATATATGTTTATAAATGAAAAAGTCATTATGGTGTATACCTGTGATACTCCGTTAGTTGATCTGCAATGTAGTCCCTAATATTTTGTCATTTCTGCAGCTCCCGTTCCCTCGAATGAGCTTGGTGTTGTGTTCAGATTTGAATCGATAATTCTTGGACGATTGTTTGGCCGCAACTCATATGCCTCTGGATGAATAAAGATTTCATTTCCGTCACATACATCAAACTCTGGGTCAGCCCTCGATGGATGTCTTCTTATAAAGTTGTGGAGCGACATCGTAACGACGACGACAACACACTGCTCGAGAATTCAAAATGAGACATTTTGCTAAGTATGGGCCACTTTTTCTTCCATACACCAAAACTCCTCTCGATGACACTACGCAGCGATGAGTGTGCTTTATTAAATATTTCACGTCGTCCTTCAATGGCCTATTTCCCCGAGCAAAGTCCGGCAAGTGATATCTCGTTTCCGGAAAAGGTTTCAGAGCCCCTTCTCCAATGGTAACCAGCATCGACGAGATAATATTTACCTTTAGTACCAAAAAAGATTTTAAACATTTGAAGATATGATTAATAAATCAACTTAACGTAAAAGCTCGTGGTACATACCTTCCGGTGGAAAAGGAAATTTACTTAGCGGATCCGTACTGCACGATGATATATGCGTGTGTCATGTGCAGACCCTTCCCATCCAGGTACAACATATGAAAAAACACATATTGAAATCGCAGACGGCCATTACGTTTTGAGTCGTGCTTCCATGACGACCAATATAAGGAACTTGATTTTCAACAGATATTTTCGTGCATCAACATGTGTACCGTCAATTGCACCGATACAATCTTTAAAAAAGGCATATATCTATCATCATTTTGTATGTGCGCTGGAGTTGTACGAAAATGGGGATCAATCGGAGCAATGTTATGCATGGACAAACTTGTCAGAGCTTCTAGACCGATCATAAACAACCGACTCAATGTCTCTGTGGATGGTGGAATCTTTCACCAGATTTTCTGAAAGTTTCATTATGCCCAATATATAAATCGTTATTGCCAAAACCTCGCTTGACTGTGTCCTTTGTGTTCCTCGTAAACCGTGACTTTGTTCCAACAATGCTAGCAAGTCAAAAAAAATGACCTTAGTCATTCGGAACATATTGTGAAAACGTCCAGGATGTCCTTCAAATAACTTCTCGAAGCCATTTATGTCCGGTTTGAGATGATGTCATGCACGGTGTTTTATCACAAAACAACGTGACATAATCACTAATTAAACATGCAGTGGTGTTAACAAGTTTCACATATGCGGTGCAATCTTGTTGACGAGTTGCACAGTAATTCACCACAACTCTTCGTCATCGTCTATATTATCTTCTCTATCATCATCTATGTTTGACATTATATGACCTACAAATATGACACAACAGTCAGTATAATAATTGAAAACAACATTACTGCATAAGAAATAATAATAACAATAATTATGTTCGTAACAGTCACGAAAAGCACTGCATAGAGATGCTTCGAACAGTAAATAAGTTCCACATAGAAAATCATAAACAACATATAAGAGAATCATAAATGTGAATTCATGTAGTGGGTCTTCAGCCATTCCACCCTCCTATCCTCTGGGATGCTCAGGAATGTCACTCGATTCACGGTGTTTGAAAATGAACTGTAGCAAAATGATACAGCAAACGGTCCTCAAAGATTTCTGGGTACTCTCCAATTCTTGAATCGCCTCTCGCAGCAGATATATACTAGGGGAATAATTGGTGCTGTAACGCGCTGCATAATTGCTTCTGATGGAGGAGAATAACTTTTCCACATGTGCCAACATAATCTGTTTTTGTCCCCATTTCATGTCTCTTCCCCTTTCGTTTTCGTTTTGAAGCTGCACCACTTTGAGAACTCTGCCCAGGTGTAGTCGAGTCAAGATCTTCATTTGCAAAAGTCTGTGTATTATTGCTCTCATTGATGTGATCTTCAGCTTCTTCGGATAAGGGTTTTGCATGCGAAAAAAATTCCTGGAAGTTCTCCAGAAGAAGACATCCATACATTTTCTCCCGTCGCCACAACCAGACTGAACATTTTGTCTAGTTTTTCCTCAAGCTCGGGCGCTATTCCACAAAACGAAATTTCTTCGCATTGGGAATCATCTACAAAATAAAAGGAGCTTCAAATTAAATGCACATTCTAATCACATGTTCATTATTATAATAAGAAAATTATATATATAAATCTAACCTCAATACGTTCTTTCCACCAATCATCGGACGCGTCAATTGTCCGCTTAGTGGGATTCCAACCAAGACCGGTCTCAACTCTTTTGAGTTCACGCCATAATTTCCAATCACGCTTCAGTTGATCCCATTTGTTTTTCATTGTGCCCGACTGTACTCCGAACCTGTGCGCTCCTTGAAGTTTTTCACCAAATGCACCAGCCTTACTTATTGAAATGGGTGGTAGTCTATTCCCTAAATCTATCTCTGGGCTACAAAGATCACAAAAAAGCAAAACATGCGATGTCTCCCAATTTGCAGAAATTCCACCTTCCGTTGATTACCCATCTATGCGAAAAAATAAAATTAATGCAAACACACACACACACAGGTAAACCCAATTATACAAACACACACACATTCCCAAACACCCTAAACCACACACACACACACAAAAAACACAATTATATACACACACACACACATTCCCAATCACCCAACACACACACACACACACACACATAAACACAACACATAACAAAACACACATTCAAACATACACCCACAATTCAAAAAAAAACACACACACACATGCACACATTCATACACACAAACACACACATAAACAAACATACACACACAACAATTCAAAAAAAATACACACACACACATTCCAAAACATACAAACATTCCATTCATACAAACACAACACACCCTAAACCACACACAAAACACACACACATTCAAACATACACACACACACACAATTATACACAAACACACACACAATTATACACAAACACACACACATTCCCAATCACCACAAACACACACACATACACAAACACACACATTCAAACATACACACACACACACAATTAAAAAAATACACACACACATGCACACAATCATACACACAAAAACACACAATACACAAACATACACACACAACAATCAAAAAAAATACACACACACAAGCATTAGAGTTCTACTACAAAAAAAGTGGATAATTACATATAGGATAGAATGTACCTTACAAAAAATCACAAATGGGTATGACCGAAGTATAGAGAAGAAACCAAGATCTATGTAGTTCCCCTGAAACGAAATCCTGAAACAAAATCACACAAATAAAGGCAAAACACTGAAAATTAGGAACAAAAATGAAAATAGAAGAAACGAGGATATATCAGCCCTAATCTGGAACAAGACCGCAAGGAAGGAAGAGGGTCGACCATGGCAGAAGAGGACGTTTAGAGGAGGAAGACAAGACTGCTACTCGACGGGGTGGAGGCGAGCTCGGCGTCGAGGCGCAGAGAAATCGGGAAATCGGAGAAGAGCTATTCGACGGGAAGCAGCCAAAATCGGGAAGCAGAGCCGGGAAACAAAGCCTTACCAACGGTGGAAGAGAAGAGCTATTCGACGGCGTGGAGGCGAGCTCGGCGTCGAGGCGAGCAGAAATCGGAGAAGTTTTGCCGGGAAGATGAATCGGGA